>CM076966.1:37779675-38157175 GCA_039105355.1 Benthosema pterotum
ATCCTGTATATCCAAAGCCATAATACATTTAAATTGTAAAAATAGTTCATGTAGATCTCACAGCTCTCAAGTGGCATCTAGCTGCTATTTTCACTATTTTTGTGTGACACTTGGCGAAGTAGTGCATTATTATTATTATTGTTTATTCACGAAAATCCTGGAAATAGAGATATTAAGAGTAACAATATGGTGTGTGTGTGTGTGTGTGTGTGTGTGTGTGTGTGTGTGTGTGTGTGTGTGTGTGTGTGTGTGTGTGTGTGTGTGTGTGTGTGTGTGTGTGTGTGTGTGTGTGTGTGCGCGTGCGCGCGGGCAACATGTGTTACGGGAAAGAGGAAGGCTTGACATTTAAACAAACAAATGCATTCAGCCATGGCACTGGCAACAGACATACCGCAATTTTGTACTTAAGTAAAGGTAACAATACAGTGGCCTACTTCTTCCATCAGTGTGTTTAAAAGGCTGTTATTATAGAGAAGCATAAACGCTATTATCTCTGTGGTAACATCATTCAGAGTCTGGCACTATATTTAGGTTGTCTGAGAAGTGATATTTCCTATATGATGTTGAGTATGTGTTGCCTTGTTGTTCCATGTTTGTTTGACGTGGTATTTGTTCCCTTTGTTCATTTTCAAGGCAAATTGGCTGAGAAAAAAAAACAAAACATTTGTGCTACTAACATTCCAAATGATTTAAAAATTTCAAGCATTTTTATTTTATTTATTTTTTTCAATCAATTCCGCGGATGTACATTTTATATTGAGCTTGGATATCTGCTACTTTTGAATAACTATAATTATGTATTGAAGCTTTATTAAATAGTTGTAACTACATTTGTTCTTTTCTTTTTTGTTCATTTCTTGAAAACAGGCCAGGATTTCAGAAGCCCATAATATGGAAAATGCAATGCAGTGATAGAACGCTATAATACTCTCAGAGGCTGTTAAGAATTTCCACACTCCAATTCATCTCTATTAGAATATAATGAGATGACCGTATGTCTGTCACTACACACGCGTCACATTATTAATTTCCTCCAACCAAAATGACAATTAACATTTACACATCATGTTGTATATAGAGCATGTTCATTAACATCTGAACTGCCTTGTTTTATAGGGCTGTTCTCTAACTTGTATGAAATAATTTGGGGGGCGTGAGTGAGAATTCCCCAGGTGGACAATGGTAATTATTGCACAGCAATACGTTGCTATAGCTCAATCTGGGGAACTGCCCCATAAAGAGATAATGCATCAAAACATGAGCATGTACGGATAAATACAAAAGAGAATATTGTCGCTGTTGGGTTCAAACCTGAATGTCACATGATTTTACCTACATGGAAAACGGTAATTATAGTAAAATCCACATTTTGGAAGAAAACAATTTGTGTGAATTGACGGGTGCCCTTATCGGCATACATCAGCAAATCAAATCGTCACATTCTGTATTCATACACAGACACGAAGCTGTGCATAGCAGAGCCTTCCCCCCTCAAAAATATAACAAACGGCTATATATGGGACATATTGCATTAAAATGTTTCAGTGACTCAGTATAGGAACACATATCACAAGTCAACCTCTGGGATTTAATTGTAACCTTGGCCAAAAATCAAGTGCTAAGTAAAGTGCAACACAGGTTCATTGTAATCATCGGAGCAGAGACGTGCTTCAAAAGATCATTTACATTTTATTGTTAACAGGTAAAATGTCAATTTTAATACTACAAGCAGTCAATTTAATTCAATAAAGTTATACAATACAGGTTTTTTTTTTTAAAACAGAACACCAAGCAACCATCGACTTATGGGAGAGGAGAAATGGGTTAGGTGAGAGTTTAGACAGGGCCGTTGCTAGCCATTTGGGTGCCCTAAGCACAAATGCTTTCTGGTGCCCCCCCCCAACAAAAAAGACATAAATGTTGTATTTCTCACAGGGCCACCGTTTCACATAAGCAGTGATGGGCCATTAGTCATCCTGTTCTTTTCAGAACGATCCGACACCTCCAGTCTCCAGAACCAGTTAAACAGGTTTTGACTCATTTGATAAGAAAAGGCTGAATTAATGAAGTCTAACACCTTGGAACAACCTTCCTAATGCCATTGTAATGTACAGTTCCCCGAATCCCCCGCCACTCATTGTTTCTCAAGGGCGATTTTTTTTCCTTCCCTGAATTCCTGGCCCAAGCCTATAGCCTGGACCAGCAAATTAACCACAGCCCCTGTGAAATCCTACTGAAATCCTCATGTAGGCTGCACCCTTGCAGCCTACACAGAGAGGTGGGGGCGTGTGAAGGGTGAGGTAGTGGTGGGGGCATCCCTGACCAGTAATACTTAGGGCCTCCAAAACCTGGTGGTGCTGCGGCCCTGAATAAGCCCGCAGCCTGCGTATTTTAGCTCGTATTTTCAAACAATTACAGCTCGGTCAATTCTCGATCATTTCTTACCATTCAACATGTTATGTTGAAAAAACATGTTCCATGTTTTTTGCTGTATGTGGCGAGCATTTATCCCAAGTCTGCAAAACGTTATTAAATTAAACGTTAGTAAATTGCAAAAAAGTCGGGAATTTCGCGGCAAAATAGACATCTTTTTGATCATTCATATCTCCTTCAATTCTGGACCATTTTGTACATTTCAAAATGCAGCGTGACGGGAAAAAAACACTCTCTCAGATGCTGTATAGAATATGCGGGTAGATCTTCTCTACGAAGCGGAATCAAGAAAAATGTAACCGTCGGGTATTCAGTGGAAATGTGAAAGCAGCAGCATTGCCACAAGTTAATTAATGTATTTAATTATATTATATGCCTTACCTAAACACAAGCAAGTGACCGACAGCAGGCAGCTGTCTACAGCTGTTTATAGGACAATCCATAATAACAACAACAATAACAAATAAGGAGATGAATTGAACTGGCGGTTCTGTGGACATCTCCAATGTGCACAGTCTGTGCACGCACGTGGCTTTGAAATCCTGTTATCTATTTGACAAAATTAGCTTAAGGGACTGCGTGACAAACAGGGGGCACCATGTCTCTGGAGAGGGGCACAAAGCAGATTCAACAGTTTTCTCGGGAAAATGCATGTTTATAGATTTTTATTTTATTTTTAATGGTGCCCTGTCGGTCACGTGGTGCCCTAAGCACTGTGCGTTATGTGCGTTGCCCTCGCTACGGCACTGAGTTTAGACTTACAATACACAGCAGATTGCACAATCCAGTACAAACACACTTACACTCTGGGGTTAGGTGCACTCTAAGCCAAACACAGCAGGCAGTGCAGAGAGTAAGAGCCCTGCAGGTAAGTCTCCCCCACAGCACGACGGTACCTCCTGAAGGACAAGAAACAACAATTAGTGTCAACAACCAATTGGCAACTGAGAACAATTAAGTGGCCATTATTGTCAATAACTATTTACAATGTTTAGATCATCTCGAAAAGGGGCAAGCACAGCAAGGAATAATCCTGTGAAACAAAACAAAAGGACGGTTAGTCCCCAGTCGTAAATTAAGGCACCATGATTGAAATACGTAATTTTACCTGCAGGTAGGCTATACAAGACTGAACTGAAAGTACAGACAAAACCCATATTAGTACAAAAATGGGTCAAATCATAATATAAAATCATACAGGCATTCAAACATTCCTTCGGAAATGGCTAATAATCTACAAGCTCCTTGCACAAAACATACCTCTGGTTAAGTGCAGGCAAACAAACAAAACAGGCTCTTGATCCTCAGTACTGAGGCCTATGAGGAGGGCACCTGAACAACGATACTGAATTACAGTGTAAAATTATACAAGCATTCAAACATGAATTTAAAAATCGCCAGTCTTCAAGCTCCTTGCACATGAACATACCTCCAGCTAACAAACAAACAGGCTCTTGTTCCTCAGCGCTGAGGCCTATGAGGGCACCTGAGGAACAATAGGACCATTTAATACATACAATAATGTGAATCATGTTTTAACATAAAACCACCTAATGCCTACCTTGCTCACACAAGTCAGTGCATACTGACAGCAAAGGAGGACTGAATGACTAAGCCACTGGTTTTATAAGGGGGAGGAGCTGTTCAGTGGCCACTTGCAAGTGGGTGAGTTGATTGGGGAGTGGCCCCGGATCAGTCTGAAGACAGGTCCCCCAAGATATGTTTCTCATTGTTTTCTCCTGAGAAATAGATTTGGCATGTCTCAGATGGAGCTGTACATGAGATCTCAAACTTGGATTCTGCTTTCCTCTGGGGTCTCCCTGTTAATGTACATATACTGTATAAGCAAACAGATGTACAGTATCATCTCTGATATCATTGCTATGGGTGGAACAGCAAGTGTATCTGTAAAACTGTCCCCTTTTATTATATTTTAACTTTGTGATACAAATCTGAACCATAAGCCACGTGTTGCAACGTGAGCTTCTATTTTCACATTTTTTATCCAGCATTCATTTACGATGATGTTGTAGAGCATCATTTTTTCCTGAATAAAACCTGGTTTGTGGCCGACATGCAGCAACGATATGAAATGCTGCTCGGGAACTAACTGTAAATATTGTAATCTTGTTATCGGATAATATGCTGCTTGTCAGATTTGCCTGCTGGTGCATTTTGAAGTAAACACGCACACAAAGCACCACAGATTATGGAGAGCAGATGCATCCTCTCCTCCCCGAGGAATAAGACTTTTGCTTCATAACAATGTTTGGTATTTAGTGGGGCTGGAACTTGAAGGAGGACACTTTGCAGGAGTTGCAGAAATATGTTGTAAATTCAAATTCCCCTCACATTAATCAGTGAGCCAAATTGTTTCCGACTGATGCACACAAGCATCCACATGCTACAACAGCATCCATGGCTAGGCTTGCCGTCCTTGTGTGGTTCCCAAACTTTTTCACGTCAAGGACGTCAAGGATTTGGCCAGGGACCCACATCTGAAAATGTGTTGTGCCAGCTTTGTGTGAGCTTGTGTGACTTAAGGTAAAATTTTGACAGCATGATAAGAATGTAGAGCAGGGGGGCCCAAAAGGTAGTTTGTTTGCGATCTACTAGTAAATCACAAAGGTTGTGCAGGTAGAACGCATGACATGCTGCTAAAATTATACCCTTTATACATTTATCTGGTGAATTAATGTCACTTGATTGATTGGCATAAAGAAGTACCTGTCGATGGATCGGAAGTCTGAACACTGCAGCAAAACGCTGAGTGACGCTGAATAGGTTTAAGTATTGTAATTATGTATCCTTTGATTAATCCATTGAAGTGGAGTGAGTCATAAACGGGCACATTTGCCAATAAAGTCTCAGAACACTCAAAAGGCACCTGCTGCTTTCCTTTGTGCTATTTCTAACATTGCAGCACAGTCAATGTTCATTTCTCAACAATTAAATGTTCCTCTAATCTCTCTAACCGACTCAGTGAGGAGTTGGAGTTAAGAGAGAGAGAGAGAGAGATAGAGAGATAGAGAGAGAGAGAGAGAGAGAGAGAGAGAGAGAGAGAGAGAGAATAACCACGGTTTACAAATGGCCGTGACCATTTTAAAAATGGTTGCAAGTTGCAACCTAGGTCGAGGTTGCAAGATGATTTCACCCCTCCTGCCAAAATTGTACTGAGATTGACACAAACATGAATGTAATGATCATTAACAAGTGTGTAACAAAGGCACAATTAATGCACTTAGAGCTGACATGAAATATATTGTAAAATCTTCAGTTGTTTTATTTTGTATTCATGTACATTATGAACTACAATCTCTGGTACTCAATTATGTGAACGTCCTCCACAGAGAAATTTACGTTTTCACTTTCCGTACAAGCACAGTCTCTTATTTGTCTTCATCTTTTTTGTTGTTGTTGTTGTATTTTATTTTTATTTTTTTACAATTGAAGCAACATGTAAAATTATGGAATCTGAAAAGATTTTTTGCATGATGTTTTCATTTTTGTAAAATATTTTCGTAGAAACTTTTTTTCTCGTAGATACCGTTTATAGAGGATCATTCTCTCCGAAAATGAGAGAGAACGCCCACCCTCACCCCCACCCCCAGCCCCCATCATCCTACGCTCAACACAGACAGACAATTGGCATAATTAATACACACACACGCACAAAAAAATGTTGATCACCTTGGCTTTAGGTTTTGCAAAAAAAAAAGAAAGAAAAAAAAAGAAAAACTTAAACAAAAATCATTCTTGCTGGTTTGAGCGAGTCCAACATGGTCAAAACATTTCAATCCTTTAATTTCAATCTGGCTTTCAAAAAGCAAAACTCAAAAGCAAAATCCTCCCACGGTAATATTCAGCTGCATGTTCAACTGAACACAGATAGTAGCAGAGAGATACATCATTCTAGAGCCCGACCGATCACACATCTGTGGGTCCCAGACCACCGATTGTTAACAATGATTTGACCAATTCTTTGTTTAAAAGTGGAAAATCAATTTTAGTCCGTTTGAAAAACCTTCAATTCATGTTTTTTCAAAAAATAGAAAATTCAACAACGCACCATGTTGCAGCGTGTTTGCTGTGAGCTTGTACGTAGGCTATTTTTGGGGGTCATTTGGATATATAATGACATGTCCAAAATACGGACGGCAGATTGGAAGTGGGTAAAAATCCAACCTAATCGGCTGCACTATTGCCAATACTGTAAGAATGCCGGCAAAAAAATATATAGCCTAATAATAGTCGACCCGATAATATCGGTCTGGCTCTAACATTAAAACAAAATTATCCTCAACCCTGTAATTCACATCCACTTGTATAAAATAGAAAATGTCCTTTTTGTTTGTTTGTTTTCCTGTTTTTCCTTTTTTATCCTTATTTTTTCTTTTCCCCCCACTTTTTTTTCTTTTTTTTTTCTTTTTTACTGTAGCCTGCGTCAACATTGAGTCATTAAGCCACCAAAAGCATTTAAAAGGTATTGGACATTAAAAGAAGTCAGCAGAAGGGAAGGGAAAGAATGGTTCACCCAAAACAACTGATGCATGGCGATCACAAATGTCCATAGTTGACAATCACGCATAACCAGTTACAGCATACCTTAGTCCCTCAAGACATTCTTCTCAGCACCACTCCCCTAAACATATAGTATTGTTGTTAGTAGGAATAAACACAGAAGCAAATTTTGCATGTAACAGCATATTTTTACATTGTAGTATTGCCACTTCTTTACTGACATTAAAGAAACAATCAGTGCAGAGTGATTCTTCTACCACTGTAAATGTGCAACCACCACACTCTGCGCACTGCAGTGCACACGCCTGGCGTCACGCATGTGAAATAGGCATTGTGGGGCCCGTTTATAGGCTGTTTCCCATGCAGGACACGGCACTACACGCAGCCAAGCGTAGATCAAGGGTGATGCAAGCCACGCACACAGTGACTGGCATCACACCTGACCCGTCTCAAAGCCCAGGGTCCTGTGAGGCCGTCCATATAGCCGTAGCGACCCCAACTAAAGGCAATCATTTTGTCGCTACAGCAGACAGAAACCTCCTATCTCCATGTTTCAACTTTTTAATGTACATTCTTTTCGTCTAAAATTCAACAGCCTACTTACATGTGTAAAAAAAAAAAAAAGGTTGGAGCAATAGCCGATATTTTTGCTATTTCAGAAAACAACCTTGAAACTGGGCTTTTCTCACAAATATTGCAACTGAAAAAGTATTAACAGGATCTTCTACGATTCTACACTGGATCCATTCTTGTTTTGTTTTCTGACAAGCAGTGGCGTTTATAAGCAATTTGGAGCCCTAGGCAACATTTTCCCTGGAGCCCATCTTACCAATGGACCTTACGGGTCCATTTGGTAAGGGGGGGCTCCTGGGAATCTCTCGTTAAATGGTGCCCCCCCCCCCCCCAAGGGATGACATTATGAACTATTTTAAACTAAATAACATACTGTATGTGTTTTAAATGTTCAGTTCTAGTTATAGATGATAACTATAATGTATTTATCCATATTAGGCTTAGTAGCCTGGTATCCTTTTAAAGCATGTATGGTGGTACAACTGCTTAGTCTGCCTAATGACAAAAATGCCCCTGCTGACAAGTAACGGATTCGGACATACGAGGTTTCGGCCCAACATCAGGCCGTATATCTACCTCTCCCCACTTTGCCACAGCACAAGGTCACTGTTTCCATGGCGACTGGCTGACGGCTATTTTCGACCACTCCCCCCCTCTCTATTGCTTATCTATTTTCACTCTTCTCCCTCTCCATATCTGCAATATCTTCGTTTGAACACACCTCATGACCGCTGTAGGGTTATGCCCCCCCTTCAGCACCACACCCCCTCCTCGCTTAAAGCTTTCTGTCTTTGAACAACTAAATGGAAAAGGCAGGGGCGGAGTGGGCAGGTGGGCAGGCTGTAGGGCGGGCAGGTGGGGCGGTCGACCTATCCCAGACCCCGAGGAGAAACAGCACAACATTTTCGTTTCTTTTTCTTTATGCTGTGATGCGTGAGGAGGCATCAAAATGTTTACTCTTTGATGACGAGATACTGTATGTGTCAGTGGGGGTCTTGCTTCCATATCAAAGGCCTATGCTATAGAATAACTAAAACATTTTCTAGACACTTTATGTAGCACTACATTTATAAAATGGTCACAACCTAGGGCAAGGTTGCAAAATTATCTTGCTGTCTCTCATTTTAATTACATGATTCGAGTATCTGAATGTTACAGAGTATACCGTCCCATTTATATGTGGTTACCACTACAGGGCGGAGGGTATGTTTTAAGTAGTTTTGTTCAAGTGCTGCACATACAGTAAGTGCAAATACATTTGTGAGGCACATTACTTTAAGTAAGTCATTATTTCAGTACAGACAAATACTTCACTCGACTACAATTACTGTACTTTAGTTTGAAGTAAACTAGAACAGTGTTCCTCAGTGCACAGGCCTCAGCCAGGTGAGATGTGCATGATATATGTTTGGACAAAATCTGTAGGTGTAAAAATATGCCTTCTGGTGACACTATAAAAGTTTTACACACATTAATGCAGTTACTAGTCACTAGTGCAAGTACTAGTCCTGTTATTGTGCCACCATGGGGCTGATATGAACATTTTCAGGTGAGATTTCTTCCTCAGCCTACAGGTCCATCAAATCAAACATGATTTGATGGATTTAGTTCAAAACGGAGCAGTGCTGCAAACTTTGGTAACCAATAAGGATGGAAAATGTGTAAGGCCTGCTTTTAATGATCCAAGTACTACTGATTTGCATGATGTCTGGACAAAATATGTGTACTGTCCAAAAATGAGTGCAGCAAAAGAATTGCCTCTGATGGCGCCATAACAGACCCATGTGACAAATGTGTGCTGGAGGTTCTGCACAGGGAGTGTGTGTGTGTGTGTGTGTGTGTGTGTGTGTGTGTGTGTGTGTGTGTGTGTGTGTGTGTGTGTGTGTGTGTGTGTGTGTGTGTGTGTGTGTGTGTGTGTGTGTGTGTGTGTGTGTGTGTGTGTGTGTGTGTGTGCGCACAGCTTTGCTACAGCCAATCCAATGGATTAGCTGGACATAAACGATCTCTCGTAGAGTTTAATTATAAGTTACAACCAATCTTTGCCTTTTTCATTAGTATGGAGGCTTGCCTAGCTGAGTCCTCCTGTGTGTGTTCAGCCTGCACGCTCCATAGTGGGGCTTGGCAGGGTCACGCCACATTACAAAGGAGCCTCATTTGTGTTTTTATCTGTGTTAACAGATGGAGTATTAGCGCCCGTGCTTGAGTGTGACCCTGGAGGTGAAATGGAGGTAACGCCACACTGGGCAAGACGCTGATCATTACTGGCCTATCAGGGAATACTCGCCGGGGTGGAGCCGTATGCTTGCTCTTTAATGTTTCCCTGAAAAAAAAAGAAAAAGGAGAAATAATGTGAGGTGGCGTCTGGCGGCACCCTCGGAGTAGAGCAAGATAAATGAGACGTGGCGAGGAGTTGAGCGATGACCGCGAGACGGCGTGAACGGCGGGACAGCCATTCGGGGAAGAGTGTTAGAGAGCTGGGAGGAAGAGGGATTGGAAAGAGATTGAGCGACGAATGGGCAGAGCGAAGGGGTTGCGGAGCGAGACTTCATCTTAATTAGTGGGGAATGTATGGGTGTTGTTGGAGAGCCGTTGTGGGGGAAAGCAACGAGCTAAAAGGCAGGAAGTTTTTCTTTTTTTTGTGGATGAGCACTTTGGATGTCATGTCCCGAGCTCTCAGCGCTTATTGGCACTAACCATTGACGTCATGTCTTCAGTCTTCTATGCTTGGCCCAAATACCTTGTTGTCCTGGTCTAGTCTTCTATGTCTGGTCTTATGATTTTTACTCTCTTTTCACTTCCTGCAGACATGGCCTTCAGATCCGGGCAAATTGTAATTGTCAAGTGGATGTGGACGCACTACAAATCCTGAATGTACAAAGTACAGAACGATGAAACATATCCCATGGTTGTTTATTCAATGCCAGGTCTTAAATTCCTGGGTGCGAACCAGATAGTGTTGATACTGTACCGTTAGCATCTCTCAACACGCTAATTTTGAACAAGAACATAACAATACTGGTCATAATAAAGCAGTCGCCTTAAAAAAGTGGTTGTTTTTTGTTTGTTTGTTTATGTACAATCAATTTATAAAATATAGCCTTGTCTCGATGTTGGTTAGGTTTTCTTCAAGTAACTGTTTGGCATGACCTTCCCTATACTTCACTAGCAGCTAAACCATTCTTTCCCTTGTTCAGCATCACACAGAAAGAGGAAAAAGGAGCTTAAAAAAGCTATAACATGTTTTCTTCATTTAGCCACTAGACATACTTTTCAATAAATAATCTTTGTTTTTGTAAAGACACTTGTTGAAATTAATGTATGCTTGTTGTCCCCAGGTTCCTAGCACTGAATCCACTGGCTGCGTCGTCTTTTATGGTTCATTTCAGTTTTTCTCTCTCAAAGATCCGAAATGACGAGACAAAAACTGTTTCGAGGTCCAATATTTAGGCTTCATCTTAAGACATGTCACGTGGCAAACACAGCCGACCCACAAGCTTGCAACGCGCTGTGAGCAAGCACATGGATTGGCTATTTTTGCCACATGACACAGTACATTTAAGCATTAGTACTTTGCAGAGACAAATCACAAAGGTTCACCTTCCACATATGGTCAATTGTACTCCCACTGTGAAAGGTCTTGGAATCTATATTGTCCGTCTGATTCCGGATCAGATTTGGGTCTCCTGTACGTTGTCTTTGGAGCAGGCTTGGATCAGTAAAGGTTCCTGCGTGGCTGAGTTGTGTATGGTACCGAGCATGGGGGCGTGGTGGTACGTGCTCTTGTACGTGTTGTAGTGGTTGTAATGCTCCATCGGGGGCAGCGACAGGTGTCTCTCCATGGCTGCCACCCCCGCCAGCTCCTCCTCCACGGTGATGACCTCCATGGAGGAGGCTGGCCCGTCGGGGTCTTGCTGGTTATGTTGCTTCCTCATCTTGTAGAAGATCACCAGGAGCACGGCGGCCATGAGCGTGATGGCCACGAAGCAGCCGATGATGATCTTGGTGGTCTTCATCACCTCGTCCAGGCCGTTGAGGGCTCCCTCTCCGTCCAGGTCCAGCACCGGGATGGTGTAGGCGCGCTCCGTGGTCCTGGTGGAGAGTGGCGGGCTTCTCGTGGTGGAGGAGGACACCCAGCCGAACGGAGGCAGCGGGGTCTGGCCGTCGTCGCCCGGCGACTCGATGGTCTCCACCGTGACGGTGGTGAAGTAGGTCACCCCGCTGTTCTCCACCGAGGTGACGTTCAGCACAGCCGAGGCGGAGATGTTGCCCGCCGTGTTGCTCACCATGCAGGTGTAGGTGCCCGTGTCTTGCATGGAGACGCTGGTGAAGTTCAGCGTGCCGTCGTTGAGCACCGACAGGCGCACCTTGTAGGCGCCGTGCGTCACCAGGGAGCCGTTCGGCGTCAGCCAGCTGATGGACGTCAGCGTGCTGGTGCGGCACTTGAGCTCCGCCCCCATGCCCTCCGTGACGTTCAGGTCGGCGGGTGGCTCTACGATGACGGGCACGTCGCACTGGAAATAGCTGTGGTCCAGCTCGCCGATGTAGCGGCCCTTGAAGCCGGCCGGGCCGTGGCAGCGGGCGCAGCAGCTGGTGTTGGCCGGCACAGTCTCTTTGAGCCACCAGCTGAGCCACAGGATGTCACAGTTGCAGTTCCAGGGGTTGTGGTGGAGGTGGACCCGCTCCAGGCGATGCAGCGGAGAGAAGAGGTCGTGCGGCAGCAGGGTGAGGTTGTTGTGGGCCAGGTTGAGCTCCACCAGCGATTGCAGATCGTCAAAGGAGTTCCTCTCGATGGTCTGGATCTGGGCGTGCATCATCCAGAGCTTCTGGAGGTTCCCCAGTCCAGTGAAGGCGCTGGGCTGGATGACGGAGAGCTGGTTCCCCGACATTTCGAGCTCCTCGAGACGCACCAAAGGCAAGATGTTGGGGATGTCCTTGAGGTTGCACATACCCAGGTTAAGGTAGCGCAGGTTGCTTAAGCCCGTAAAAGCTCCATCGGATATGTAGGTCAGACGCTTCAGCTCACCGAGGTCCAGTCGACGCAGCGAGGGCACCCGGCTGAAGGCATAGGATGGGATGCTCTCGATGGGGTTGTTCCGGAGCCAGAGCTCCTTCAACTTGGACAGGTATTCGAATGCCATGTTGGGGATGGTGGTGAGTCGATTATCGAAGAGCTCCAGGGTGTTGAGACTGGCCAGGCCGTTGAAGGCACCAATCTCAATGCCGCGGATGTGGTTCTTGCTGAGCTGCAGGATCTCCAGGTGGCGCAGGTGTTTGAAGCTGTCCACCTTGATGATCTGCAGTGAAGAATCAAGAAGGTTTATTTGTCGCTATACTAAAAGGGGCCAAGAAGCCTTGCGCACACTGTGAGGTCCACAAAATATTGAAAGTGTATCCACATAAGCACAATACAGAGGGAGAAAAAAATGTTGATTAGAAACCCATTTCCAAAATGTTTTTTTTTTTTTCATTATTAATATTCCAAACCTGCAAAAGTAGAACTTGTTCAAGCTCAAAACGTCTCCCTTCTCACCTTGTCAGCTTTCAGATCTGCTACTTTTGATAGTCTGACATCACTTCCACCCTATGTAATGGGGTGGCAGTGATGTCAAACATATCCCACAAACGTTCTAGCAGAGAACCTTACTAGAATCGATAATTTAATTAGTTGTCAACTAATTTAGTAATCGATTTATCGAACTGACAACTATTCACTGGAGTTCTCATGGGTGTTTCCCACTTAACCATAGTTTTCCCAGGGTCATGTGTAACTAAACTAAAGAGGAGTGAGCCATCTGGAACCCTAAATATGAATATTCAATCCTTGAATATTTATTTTTAAATTACCTATTTAGGTTTAGAAAAAAATATATTTAAAAATGTCTTTGAATAGCAGCCTAATCAGCAGCTAATCAATTGTGTTTTTGTTCGTTATAACATCTAAATACATATTTTAAGGTGATAGTGTTGCAAATTTCCGATTAATTGATTATGAAAATAGTCGGCCGATGAATTAATCGGTCATGAAAATAATCATTAGTTGCAGTTGTACACCTTACCATGTGTCTGAGAGGCATAGATTTACAGAAGTTACAGTCACAGCAAGGAGTTCCTACAAAACTCCAGTAGGATCCATACAATGACGTGTTAGTGTATGCAGTGCTGTAGATCTAAAATCTGCTATCTGGATAGGACGCATGTGCTTCCCCAGATTCATGTGCTTAGAGGAATTCCACCCATTTTCTTTTTTTTTTCTGAGAGCGTACAAATGCAACCAAATGAACCCTAACGGGTTCATTTCGTAATTGTATAAAGAAATCCATTAACATGGTGAAAATACATCTTCATTATGTCATCAAGATGCTTCAGACCTCCATTTCTTGGGAACACAGAATGGGGGAAGTTTTTTTTTTTTTTTCATGTCCACACAGCACCTCTAGGGTATACTAATGACATATTAGAATGTTGAAAATGGGTGGACTTCCCATTTAACGCCCTACAGTACCTGGATGAGGTTGTCCTGGAGGTTCAGGTAGCGGGTGTTGGTGGAGATCCCGTCGGGGACGTCCCTCAGGCTGCGTCGCGTGCAGATCACCTTGCTGAACTGGTTGCTGCAGGAGCAGACCGACGGGCACGTCTGAGCCCGGACCAGCCCGGCCACTGCCAGGATCTGGAGGGCCAGCAGCAGCACGCAGAGGGGGTTGGACAGCGCCCCCTTCAGCCTAGGACCTCTCATTGTCTGGCGCTGGAGGGAGGAGGAGATCATTGTGCCCGGCATTCATAGTTCCATCTGCTGTTTTCGTCTCTGCGGAAAACAAGAGGGGAAGACGGGAGGAGATGTATAATTTGTCTGCCTATAGTATACACCTACAGTAGCATGAGCGAATAGGCTGGGAAGAGGGTCCGTGCCACGTAATACCCTTGTGTAACCCAGTGCTGGGGTAAGGAAATCTATAGTAGTATAGTATAGGTATAGTATAGTATAGGAAAAGAAATCTATAGTAGTATAGGTATAAATAGAGGTATAGTAAGCACACATTCATAGTTCCATCTTCTATTTTCTTCTATGCAACAAGAAGAGAAGAGGGAATGGGCCCGCCTCCCATACTTCTCAGGGAACATAGTACTTGCTGTAAAACGATTTACTACTTCTGATAATCTTTTACAAAACAAACATTAACCATTTCATCTCTAATGTATACAGCTATTTGACAATAGCCGCTCGGCAAGTTAACAATGCATAGCATTGTAAGCTTAGAAAGTGGATCTGCTCTCTTTAAAATCTAGGCTCTACACTGTTAAAAATGGGAGTCTCTATAAATTAACCCAACAAGCTTATTCTCGTTAGCCCAATGAGCTCTGATAAGTTTAGAAATCTCAACTTACATTAATGAGTTCACAGTCTTTAAAAGGTTAAGTCAATTGACTTCTTCTCTTTAACTCAATGAGCTCTGCTAAGTTGAAGATGTTCAACTTGCATTCATGGGTTTTCAAAAGTTAAACTTGCTTTAATTCATTGTTTTGACTATTGTCATGTTGACTGAACTTGGTACACATAGCCCGCCTTTGAAGCAAAACGCCAAGCGATTGGCTGTATGCAAATCAGCTATCGGCTGTACTGACCAATCACCGTCCTTCTTCTACTCAGCAGCAGCAGCTTCACAGAGACAGGCACGAGGCACCATTATACGCGGAGAATTTAAATTGTGTTTTATGTCGGCAGTTAGCTCGGTGGACGACTGGATTCACGGTGCCTGTTTAGCTGATAGTTTGGGAACTAAGCGAGCTGCGTCGCCGCTTGTTTTATTTAAATAAACTTGGATACATAACCAGCAGTTTTGGTCGGTAGACCTACATGTGGGTGGAGCACGAATGGACGGACGAACTCAAAACATCTGGAATATGGCGACAGCAGTGAGTTGTTAAACTGTCCAGTTTTAACATCAAGAGGAACTCATACAGAAAGCGAGCATTCACGTCTCAGAAGACGAGGCAAAAAGTTTATTGGTAAGTAATATTTAAAGTATATATTTTATGTTACTAGGTTATTGTACTAACTTACATATACAGTAAGCCGGGGAGAAGGGATGGCCAAATGGCGGATTCGCGCCAAACTTTCTATTCTTTTTAGGGTATTTTTGCTTCTGTGGGTTGTTTCTGGCTGCTGCCTGCGTTAGCATTCATTTATAATATTTAGAGCGTCATTTCGCAATTCTTTATTTCGACGTTTCACACAGCTAAGCCTGCTGTCTCATCCCATTTTAGTTTCTCCTCTCCTCTCCATTGTAAACGTATTCCTCCCCTCCCCTCTCCTCTCCATTCTATTACGTACATACACGGATCAGATCGAACAGCAAACAGTGTCAGAGGAATACACAACTTTATCAACCAACACCTCCAACCAACACCGTGTTACAGTGACCGTTTTGTTCTTCGTTTCGCATTAGGCTACCGCACGGGACGCATGCTTCTGTCCGCGTCATTCTCATTAATTTACTGAATGAATCAGAAAAGAAAAGCGGCGCGATGGTGGCGTTGGAGGAGGAGGAGGGAGGAGGAGGCGGCGGCTACATGTAAATGGATCGTATTCTGCGTTCTAACGTGTGGGCTGCTGTGTATTGATAATGTTATGTGTTTTTATGGCTGGCCTGGGAGTGGACGATGTGCAGCTGTGTGCCAATATAGTTTTCATATTAAGCTTGCCACATGCGCCATGCGTAGCCTCGCGATGTGTTTTGTATAGGCACTGCGCCGGCATATAGCGGCACCATTTGATCCCCCCCCCCCTCGGGGAACCACCACGACGGAAAAATCTCAAGTCGTTAATGCCCTAATATGGACAGCATTCATTGAGCAGTACCCCAGCCCCGCGGATGGCCAACCGAGAAGTACTGCTTATCCATACACCTGACGAGGTGGTGAAAACACAAATATCATCTAAACTCAAATCAATTCGGAGTAAGTACAGGGAGGCCGTGGATTCACAACGCAGGAGTGGCCATGGTCCGAGTCATTGCACTATTTTTCGAGTTATGTAATAATGAGATATGGTGTGGATCGCCCGCCACCAACTCATTAGAGGCTGGTATTGAGACAGCTGAGGTAAACGGAGACGCCGTGGATCAGTCATTCCCAACGACCGTGCCGCGTCACTTTAGTGTGACTTGGGATAAGCAGAAGTGTGCCGTGAGAATTGGGCAAAAAAAATCCTTAGCACTACCACAAAACCAATAGCGGGCACCACGAAACCAACAGCGGGAATGTACCTATTCATTACATTGTTCCGAGGTGCGAAAAGAACAATAGGCCTACGCTACGACCCTCGTCATAGAAATGCTAATTTAAGTCTTTTGAACGGGGTTGTCATATCACATCACCGTATAGGTAGGCTAACTATTGACTCGTTTGTCACAGTTCCAGGCTGAATGAACATGAGCACGAGCTGTCCCAACTCTTACAAAAAGTAACTTCGGAGAATCGGAGCTCTCCTACATGTTGAGGCTTTACAAGGGTATTTATTTCCAGCAGTTTTGCTGGATCTAGCAAGACATACGTCTTGTTAAGGTAAAAAATAACTGCCTGGCCCCGACGAGCATTGTGAGGAGGACCACCTAAGGTTGCATTTATGCATGTCTGCGTCGGTGACGTGTGTCCACCGACTGACTCCTCGGCTCTTCTCTCCTTTATTTATTTTTTGTGTGAGATGCTGCGTTCATTCTGCAACATGACGTTTCTATGTATGAATGTGAACGAACGAGGGAAGCGAAGGGCGGCATCTTTTGCATTGATTCTGGTTTCACGCGCAGGAACTTGAAATCAAATGACAACAAATATCGCTCGGATCGCTCCCGCTATTGTGCCAAATCAACACTGTCGCAAAATGCCGGTAACCCGTGGGTTCAGATTGTACGAGGAAAAAATTAAAAGCTCACTAAAAATGCCATGATGCATGGCAAAACATGCGACTGACTTGAAGGAGACTGCAACTGCAGCCTATCCGTGTTGCTTGATCACTGATCATTATTCAGTTCAATTCAATTACAATTCAGTTCAAATACATTTACATTGTCGAAGCAAGAACAGAACAACAAGAAATAGCTACAATATAACAAGAAAACACATATAACAAGCTTGATCATTGATCATTAGCAAGAAGAAGGGGGGGATCACACCCGTGTTATCTTGTAGATCTGTTAGAATGATCGTGGGGCACAGTGCTGTTTTTAATGTTAATTATGCCAAGGACCCCCATTTTGACATACCGGTATATTAGTCTATGGACCCCCAAGTAATATTAATTGGGGTATATTAATCGGTGTCTGATTACTACTGTACAATGTTCATTCGAGACTGTAGTTGTAGTAGCCCAGGGGGTTTAAACCGGTGGCTCGGGGACCACCAGTGGTCCTTCAGAGGGATCCAGGTGGTCCCCAGGCTAACCCTAACCCTAAATGATGGAAAGTTGCTTAACCACATGTAGGTCCATTTTGTTTCATGTTTACACTCTATAAGAGTTAAAATATGATCTGTATGTTTGACTGTTTTGTTTCCCAAATCCAGGCTAGAATTGTGGACAAAAGCAAAAAATAATTCTTTAGTTTTTGGTCTGTGGGGCTAAATTGTCCTCAAATGGTGGTCTGTGACTGAAATTGTGAATAAATAGTGGGGCCCTGGGATCAAAAATGTCCTAATTCTGGTGGTGTTTCCATTTTGGCCCTGTGCAATCACTTCACATAAATGAAGTGAAGAAAACAACAAGTAAAACACATGAAAAGCATGGTGCGAACCTTCTCCTGGAGACGGCGTGAAATCAGGGATGGGATATCTAGGGAGGATATACTGCAAAGATATCCCTTAACCTTATTTGGTTAAAAAATCATGTTGTGATGCACGTTACAGTGTATCACAGCAACACAATGTGAGCTTGTAGATCTGCTCTTTTCTGCATTTTTCCCCCTCCCCATCACAAAACATTTAGATTAGTGCCTATGTAAAATATCAAACTGATATGATTTAAATTGAGGTCAGCGGTATAGAAACAAAACAATACCTCATGTAACTCATGGGAACCTCCCAGACCCGCTTGTAAAATTCAAGATTATTGTGAGATTGACTACAGTATATTATTAGTTGGCAGATTCGGAATGCTAATCACACTTGCGTTTTTTCTACAGTTTGCTGATGAGGTCGACCAAATCCATCCAGCCACAAGCAGTCGGGCAGATCGCTTCAGAGGGCTTTGCTGGCATTTTGCCAGACGTTCTAAAACATGCAGGAAAATCCCATGCTGAAATCTTCAATGCCACAAGACACCTTGGCTGATGATCTACCAGGTACTGACAGCATTAACAACACTGTACACTTGAATTTCGTTTAGACATAGCCTGGGTTCCTGCCTGATTTGCTGCATTCTGCACATCTGATTTTGGCGCTGGACAAAAATTCTTAATTCCATGATATCAATATCGAATCACCAGGTTCAAAATCGATTTTGGTATTTATGTAGGCCTATTCATTAATGTGTTCATGTCAGAAAGACTGGCTGATGTTATCAGGCTGCATTGATGTGTATGATTGAACTTTTTGTTATCTATATTGTTTAAAATTGCTTTAAAATGTTGATTGAACTTGTGCTTGTTTGTTAATGATTTTTCTTTTGGGGCCTTTTTTCTGAGGGCATACAAATGGAACCAAATGGACCCCTTAGAGTCCATTTGAAAAACCGTCAGAAATCGACTTCAGGGCTGGACTGATGATGCTGCCGTCTGCCGTCAGAGAGAAAATCCAAGACTTAATTGTGATGGGAGGTGAGCATCTGTATTGTTCTACATGGTGGTGCACTTGTTGCTTTTCATTTCCATCACAGTGTAAACCGTTTAGAGCACCCGT
The DNA here is from genome assembly GCA_039105355.1 of Benthosema pterotum. NCBI lineage: Eukaryota > Metazoa > Chordata > Actinopteri > Myctophiformes > Myctophidae > Benthosema > Benthosema pterotum. The sequence goes on from CM076966.1 coordinate 37,799,089, forward strand.
ACTTCTTGACACACATTTTCATAAGTTGCCTGGACGTTACCTTAGCCAAGAAATCCTGTGAGCTTGGAGAGCGATGAAACCCAGACTTCACCACTGTCAGTATAAATTGATGTTTAAATGATGTGGTTTGTTTACACGTTATCTTTTGGTATTAATATATTGGATTTACCACTTGAACCTTACTCAGACCAAATTTGTTTGCAGAAATGGTAGATATACAGGTACAGTATAGCAGCATCCATTCTTTCTACCAGCTGCTTGAAAAGCAAGCTGGGCAGCCAAACGATTGGCTGCCTCATCTCTAGGCAACCAAACACAATGCCACAAGCAAACATCTCAGCCATGGAATGCTATGCTGATTGGCTGCATTGTCTTTTTAATGACATTGTTCGTTCCTACCCAAACAACTGTGCTGGAACTGAAACAGAGGCAGTTATAGCTTACAGTATATAGATAATGGAAAGTTTTACCCCAAAATGTCAAATGCCCTACCTGCCTTTTTGGTAGTAGTCTCTGTAAGCCAAGTTTGTCTATAACCTTGTGATTGAGAACGTCTTATTGCTCAATGCTACCAGCTCTTGATGATGTGTCTGGAATTACTCTCTCTCTGGTTCTCAATCCTCAGGGTATGCCTTTTATGCTTGGTGACATCACTGTGGCATCACACTGTTAACGTTGTCGTGGCATGACTGTCTGCATATTAAATTATGACAATTTCATGTTGCAGGACACTGACAACTTGGAGGAGATACGGGAGCGGCTCACAGTTGCAATCACTGTATGTACTTCTACGACCAGTTCCAGCTCAGACGTCGCCGTTGTTCTGGAGGGAGTGGAAGTGATCAAAGGCCTTGGAACAATAGCAAGGGCCTGCTGTGTCCTCGTCGGCTTATGCTATGCACTCAACCTCAGTTACCTGAAGGAGTTAAGGTACACGTTCAGATTTATCCAGAAACTCTCCTTGGAGTTGGATTCTGGCAAGCTAACCCAAAAGGTCCTGAATCTCAAGATGAAGCTATGGATACAGCCTAAGTCCTGGCAATTTTTCCAAGGCAGTCTGTCGTTTTGCTTTCTTTTTTCTTTTCCTGCCTTCATTGATGGGTTGAAAGTAGACTGACAGAGGGGAGAGACTGGGTAAGACACGTGGCATCCCCATCTGGATTGGGAGTCAAACCTGCAGCACCGCCAGGCTGTTTGAGCCGGATGATAAAAGACATGCAAAGTTCTGATCCTCCCCCAAAGTTGACAAGTCAGCTGTATCTCCATTTGCACTTCGATACTGCTTGCACTTGGATATAAATGCTGCTTTATATTTCATAGACGTACAGTGTCAACTTAAAATGGTGAATTATGCCTTTACTTGTCGAAATGGTTAAATCATTTAAATGTTCATATTTCATATACATAGTGTTGAGGTAAAATGGTGAATTTTGCTTATCCAAATGGATAAAAGTTTACATGTTGCAATGTTTTAATGTTAAATGTATATTTAGGGCTCTATTTTCGTCACCGCTAAACCCCTTACCCCTTAACTTCTTTGCCTTTTTAAACTATTAAAAAAACATTTCTCAATAGTTAATGGCCAGTCTACAAGCTCACAATGTGTCAATAGATTGGCACGTTGAACTGTCCCCAAAAGTTTTTCAAAATAGTAAAAAAAAAAGAAAAGAAAAAAAGATGGGTTTAGATGGTAACGAAAATTGAGCCCTTTGTGTCTCAGTTCTTGGCAACTCAGGATTTTTTTTATATACCATGGTAATCAGACCATGGTCTGTGGATTGTCACTTGCTATCTTTTTGTCTGTTAAAGGACCACTTCAAAGTGGTTGCTAATAATAACAAAATAGTTGTTTGTTTTCCTATAGTTGGTTTTCCAACTGTTTATGGCTGTTGCCTACCTTTGTCATTTGAATCCCCAGAAATTCAGAGGTAATAAACCATGTGAAATTGTGCTTGGTTTAACTTCAATTGTATTACTACTATTTATATATAAAAAAAAAATGAGTGTACTTTTTATGTATTGGCTCAATATTGTTTAGATATTAGTTATTAGATTTTAATTATTATTTTTTTATTTAATATTTTTCAGGTCGTACAAATAAACTATATATTTGAGCAAAATGCAATAATTAAGTGATTTATTGTTAGATTTGAAACAGCAAGTTGTGTACAAGGATAACCTGAAGCCGTTAGTTATAATAATGCAGAAATGTTTGTTCAACTAAGAAAGGAAAGTTATATTACATTGATTAAGTAAAATAATGCTTTGATATAACTCAAGGTTTTAAGGTGAAACAACAAGTTATTACAAGTTCAATCAACTTACAAAACAAATTTGAGAAGACTAGTTCAGACAAGTTCAGTCAATTTTGATAACTTACAAAACAAGGTTGAGTCAACTAGAGTACTGTTGTTGTGTCAACTTTATCAACTTGAATATCCGAGTTGAAACAAAGTGAACAGTGAGGTTTTCTTAACTGTAGTTGACAAGTTTAGTCAATTTTGATAACTTACAAAACAAGGTTGAGTCAACTAGAGTACTGTAGTTGTGTCAACTTTATCAACTTGAATATCTCAGTTGAAACAAAGTGAACAGTGAGGTTGTCTTAACCTGGATATCCTTCGCAGCAGCAGAACCTGCGTTTTCAAGTTGAAACGATCTGAAATTTATTAGGGTGTACATATGAGACAGGCAGAGGCAGAGGCAAAATGTGCACCAGTTCAGATCCAGCCAAATCATACACTCTTGACGTAGGTGAAATTCACGTTCTCTGCTGTGCATTCTGATCCTCGTACGTCACAGGCTATAGCCCTCTGCATGGGTCCCCCCCTGCTTCTAGCATCATGCCAGCTCCCTTTCTGAAAGAACCCATTACCTGGGCTGAAAGGACTTCCATTCAGAACAACGTTATTATTGTAACCTCGAAACAGCATAACATCAGAAATGATCTCAGGCCAGAACGTCTGCGTTTTGTTCAATCACCACCACAGATGCTGGCTAGATTCTGTGTCATCCTGTGTTTCCTTCTTCTGAATGGCTACAGCCACGACAACACAGTGTAAGACATGTTGGGTTCCATGAGGACAATGGGATGTAGCTTTATTACATTGTTTGCTTATTGTATATTTAAATTTTATAGTGTGCCACTGCCCACTACCTCCTGTATATATATTTTTGTGTGAAATTCTGCAAGTACTTTTACTTTTGGTACTTTAGAACTTTCACTCAAGTCAAATTTGTTTGACTTGTCAAACAAACCACTGGTTCCACCATTGGTTGTATCGTAGGAAGTAATAATCACACAAGGTAGCAAAGGTAGCGCCACGGCCCTGTAACCGTGGAAAGGCAATTATTGGATTTTCAGCTGAAGTCTTCAATGTTTTTCGGGCCAAGGACTCCTAGGCAGAGAGAGATGAAGCAGGACCCCTCACCACTACATAATATACAAAATGTTGTTGGCAGAATACATGTTTTCATAGACGGTAACAAAAGTCAAGTAGTAAGTACAGTATACACAAGTAAATATACATATGCACCACAGAATCGGGTGATGTGTCGCTATACATTGTATAAAAAATGTAACCATGAGCAATCAATGCTACAGACCACCCACTGCTTCAGCCTGGTCACGCCCATTCCTCATCTCCCTGGGGTCGTAGCCAATCACATAACATTCCTCACAGTTTAATTACACCCTCTATGACATCGGCATCAGTTTGACACACACACACACACATGCACGCACGTGTCCGCGCGCGCACACACACACACACGCACGCACGCACACACACACAGTTTTAATATTTTTTTATTAAAACCTGCCGGTAGATATTCATGTTCAAATAGTCACTTCAACTTCAAGTCAGGTGGGGTATAGATATGTAGATACAGTACATAGATATAAATATAGACATAGATAGATATCAATATTGTACAGTACATACACACACCAGCAGTGTGTGTAACATAATTCAAACATAATTCCCAAAATGGCTCAGTGAGGTGTTGAGCATGCCATGCAGCATCACTTCACTACAAACACTGTTCCAAATCAATACAGTGCAGATACTGTACCATAGACACACACAGATCACTACACATGAGGGACACAATGCTTTCTTTTCCTTTCTTTCCCTACATTCAAGTCCCTCTATTTCAAACCGCTACAAAAGCAGTAATAGCCAGTCATTTGAAGAGTAAAGGTTTCATGAAGATGTACCGATATTATGTTACATTTCAAGCTATTTTCCCCAAAGGATACTATTTTCAATAGATTTTAGAAGAAGAAAAAGGTAATTTACCCATAAGGTGCTCAGCATGATAGCTGTATCCTTCAAAACACACAACTCTGCTTGAATCACACACAATGAATTATTGCCGTCAGTCAAATAATTTCTTTCTACAGGCTCAGAATGTACCATGCTGTGTGGCCTTGTGAGCTTGTAGCTTTGCCATTTTCACTATTTATGAAGACACTCAAAACAGTTAAAATATGAAGATACAGAGGTTTTTACCATAATTATATACAGTATGCATTAAGCACAAAATCTTGTCATTTTACCTAGTTTCATGTGTATTAGGCCTGACAATGTAGGCCTGAAGTCTGAACTGAAATATGTAGATCTACATGTGTGTGCGATGAAGCATCAGTGCAAACGGTACGCTATTATATGTGTAGGTGTAATACCAAGTGCATATTTCTCATGTCACTCATGTGTAAAAAGACACTTATTAACATAATGTTTGCACTCCTTCTTCCTTCAAGTCGTGTGCATAATTGTCTGTGTTGGCGAGTCAGTAGGATGTGGCTGTGTTGTGACAGCTGCTCTGTATACCGCACAAATTGTGAAGCCATGTAAAAAAAAAAAAAAGAACATGCCCTCCAGTGAGAGTATCCTCATTTAATCAGTTCGGATTCATTTAAATTTGGCCAAGTAGTTTCCATGTATCCTACTGCCACGCAACTAGCACACCAGTCATGGCTTGACAGGCTGGGTTGCAAGACAGGCAACTTCATTGTGTTGCTGATAAGAGGCAGAAACCTTGTATCTTCATAATTTCATATTTTAACATGGTCCTTTTTCGTCTGTAAAATATAAACTGTAATGTAACGTAAATTGTATATGTGCAATCTTCTTTGCCACCTAGGGTAGCTGATACATGCAGGATTTAAAACGTTCCATTGAACTCATATTATTTCAAGCTGCTTACAAGGCACTCGTGGCTATTGTACGCTCTCCGCACACAAAACAGGTGTTTTGAAGGTTATGATTGCAATCGTGTTGTTATAAAAAAGCCTTAGTCTTCACTTTTACTCATGCTTGATCCGTATGTCAAACATTTTGCTGGGGAATGTTTATTTTGTCAGCAGGGATCGTTATCGTGAAAATACAGGCATGGTTTCTTTCATGTCAATTTGTCATATCTCTCTCTGTGCTGATGTAACATTAAAGGAATTAATTTTATCTATGCATGTAATGAGAGGATTCAGCCATCGACAGCATGATTTACACCCAGTGCTGGACAAAGTACTCCAGCTAAGTATTTCAATATCTTCAAATAATGGTCCTCACTATTGCAAATTAACCTGCTCTACCAGTGACATGATAGATGGGGAATCAAAGCTATAATAATACACAATAGTCAAGTCACTATAAGAAAGGTCAGGAGAGGCTACATTTTATGCACTGAGTGAGTCAGTACAACGTGGAAAAATGTAATGGCACTTTTCTGTCGCTCATTTGTGGAGAGTGCATTGGCATTGTTTGTTTTGTTTCCTGGTATGGCTCATTATCATTGGTTAATACGAACAAACTCTCATAAAATCATCAACATGTCCATGAAGCACAATAGCTGGGGTACGATTTGAGAGTCGGCTTATAACATCAATGTATGAGACCCGGGTGCTTAGGAAGAGGAAAGCTATTACTAGTGGATGTGTTTGTTGTATCCTGATGACTGCTTGGCACAAAACACATTTCCGAAGGGACAAATAAAGTGAAGTATGTTACAGCTGTGTTACAAGACCACGCAGTAGAAAATGTATAGTTCATATTAAAGCACTTTAAAATAGGAAAGTTGTGATTTCATAATGTTTTGGTTCTTTGGTTTGTATGATTGTTTTTTTTCCCATAGAAATGTACAGTAGTCTGATATCATCTAATGGAATGAAAGTACCTAAAAATACAAATACTCAATAAAGTACATGCTGCTGTTTTTGTCAGGGCCATAAAAAGAAATACACAACACATACTGTTTTACCTCGACACCAACACCTGGCGTAACATCTGGCACGAACTGACATTCGCCAGATGTCTGGGATGTTTTACAGTTGAATTTAAAGCCACTCTAAGGTGATATTGATATAGGGTCGAGGAGCCTACTTAATTAAAGCTGACACCTTAATTCCTGTGAGGTGATTAGGATGTAAAAACTGCAGCATGTTGCGAGTCGGTGCATTGTTGTAATGCACTGGTGAGTCCAGCTAGGTGCAAGAGCGCATATCTCATATGGTCTCTGTCGGGTGGAAACCTTGTATGTCCAAAACTACTCTTCAGGAAATAAATAATAGAGACAGATTTCCTATGTATCCAATTTAGCTATTGTTTATAGTCACAAGCTCTTGTTAATATATATGGTACTAATAAATAGCCACAGTTAATACGCTTGAACTTTAACTTGAAACATAAACAACACATCTAACAGGCTCACAATGTGTTGCTGTGCATCGAGTTGTGAGCTTTCAGATTGACTATGATGTGCTGTATACTACAGTGTGTGTCACTATAGTATATTGAAGGACTTCCATTCACTATAGCAGTGGGTTTTCAATACCAGTAGTCCTTGAGGAAGTTCCAGGCGTCCCTACAGAATGATGGAATTGGTAACCAAATGGACCCTCAAGAGTTACTTTATTGTTAAACATCTGAATGACTTAATTAAGTAAACACAAGGGGTGTAGAATAATTTCTATATTCATCAATGTTGAGATACTAAACGTCATCAAATGGTGGTCCGTGGCTCAAATGCTGAATAAATAGTGGGCCTTGGTATCAAAATGTTTGAAAACCTCTGCCTGAGTGTGAATAATTCTCATTTAAAAAACAACTTTGGAATTATGGAGATACAAGGTTCAGGCCTGGACAGCAACGATAATAAAAAGGAGAGGAGACCGGATAGAATAGATGACTTCCCTAAAGAACATTATCTAACAGTCCAGCAATTCAACTTTCCAAAGAATAACGGCACAATAAACCACTAATGGTGCCCCTTAATGGTGTACACACAGGCAAATGGACTCTTACCGTTTCATTTGTTGAACTGAATTGAAGTAAAAAAAAATAAAAGAAAAAAAGCTTCATTTAAAAAGTACAAAATAATGTAGTAAAGTGAGTTCTTGTCATTTTATCGTGTCCATGCGTGTATGTGCACGTTTCCATGGGTGACCAGGCTTGGATTGTGGTGAGCTGTTTTTCCATCATTCACGTCCCGAGACATTCACTAATCCAGGGGAGAATGCCTGTGTCATCCGCTTCCCTCTGAAATGACCTTTACATGGCTTTATATAAATGCTGTTTGTTTAGCTTTTTTCAGTTTTTAACACATCATAAGAATCTCTTCTAGAATAAAGTAGGCCATCCCTATTGTCTGCATAAACAATGCAGGTGACTATACTATGCGATTTTCAGTCAAGATTCAAGATTCAAGAACTTTATTGCCATGTCAACAGGTGTTGATAGGAATTTGTTTTGCTCAAGTGGGTGGGGGGGGGGGGGGGGGGGTTGTAGTGAGCGAGGATGCCATTCTACGGCGCCAACATACCTAGCCTGGGGGGGGGGGGGGGAGAACACAAGGAGAGATTCAAAAAAAGGAACACGATATTCATGTCATAGGCCTTCGATTTAGGTCATAGCAAGTACATGGCATTCAAAAAACAACCTTGATTAGACAGACAAGTTACAAGCAGGGGAGGGAGGGGGTAGGAGGCAGCATGTGTAGTAGTTATCAGTATTGTGTTGTCATCTCTTGACAGCCCTGCATTTGTGCGCGCATGCGTGCATCTGCGGAGGGGAGGTTCTACAGAGAATAAAGTTGTAAAAATTTCAATATATTTTCTGACATGTACCGGTACAAGCATGAAGAGCAGCTTGCGGCAACACACTGACAGCCTATTGCGCACACTTGCATATGTGTATATTAGATATGTTGCCCCACTTCTAAAAATAGCACACCCCTGGCTGTGACGTGTGTCATTTGTTGCTGAATATATATTATTCCTCAGCCATAGCATAAAATTGTAGCTGTCAGTTGGAACCTTGCACTGTAGGTTCTAAATTATTTATTTTCAGGAAGGAGGCAATAACGTGTTCCAATTAGTTTGTAGTTTGTTATCAGTTAGTCACAAGCTCTTGTTAATATTATAACCCATTGGTTCACTATTTATTGTGCTGCATCATGGAATGACAAAACAGGGAACTAATGGATGTTTCAAATAAAATAAATGTGTTTCTGTATGTAATGTGACCGTGGAGTATATCACTTTTGACCCATGTGACAAAAGTGCAGATATGGAGAGAGCTGTCTGTCCGACAGCAACAATATAGTCCTTCACAAAAACATTATCCTTCATAGCCTTGGGTTTATGGTTATTAAGCCATCAGGCCCTGTGATGTGAGCTACCTGTTTTATAAATGTAATTAGAGTCACCACTAAGGGGGTTGTCACTGCCCTTCAGCTGTCACATAATCCCAACTTAAAGTACCATGGCGGTGTCCTGTCAACAGTTATCTATATTCATTATTATCACAAACAACTGCCTGTGACTCTGAGAGTGTACAAACCAATGGACCAAATGGATCAAGTCTCAGAGTTAAACTAAGACAGATGATTTTGCAGCATACTGCACATTGGGGAACTCTGAAATGAAACTAAATGGTATCAAGTGAGAGTACGTATCCTAAACAGACTCTCTTTTCCTGTCTACACACAACCAAAATTGGCCGGTGTTGCGAGGAGGGAAGCTGGGTGCATGCGCACATTTGTGTGTATGTGGACATACTGTACACAGAGCTGCCAAATGATTAGATTGTTGAATATGCTGCTAATTAAATAAATGTGTGACCTCACCTGGCTTCATAATTTTATGGTTGATGTTTACATTATTGACTTCTAAATTAATCAGCTGTGTTGATGTTTTATTTGTGGTCTGTCAATTACCTGTGTTTGGATTTAATTTACTCTTGAAGAGAGTAAATAACTGATCCCAACACATTAGGCTACAGGCCCCTTGAAAGGCTAATGCTGCAATCACATGGAATCAGGCAAGCAGTAGACAGCACGCGGTGAAACCTGCTAGACAGCACGGGACAGGATAAAAAGATTAAATATTTTAACATTGATGCCATCTGCCATTACTGTCACCAGTTCTAGTTTCTGGATTGCCATGCCGTCCCGTTCTGTTTTAACACAGTTTGCTTCCAACAATGGCATGACAACATTCTTCTCATAAACTTAATCTTTGTAGCCAAATTATAATCCTAGGACAATATTGTGGTACATACTGCACTATACTGTAACTTTAGGTGCACTGTACTGTACATTTTATACAGGCTATATCAGTTGAGCTATTACATATTATACGGCAAAACAAGACAACAATACTGCATAGTTTCCTTTGGTGGATATGCACCTCACGTCGTATTGTTTCTCTATTTTTCTTTTTCATGGCGGTCATGACACTTTTTTTGCAGCTCTGGCCTAACCGTGTCATCATTTTTCACAGTTCACTCTGTAATGTGTTAGAGGTACGACACCAAACCCACAACCATTGGCCAAACAGTGGTGTTATTCTACTCAATTGAAACTTCTACCTTTGACCAGGCATACCTCACAAACCGTTTGACCCTCAACAATGAAACTTCCAACCAAATGTCTCTCCCCTGCATGCAGAATCTCTTGAATGACTGAGGTTTGACATCAGACTAGATCTCCCACTGGTGAGTTTTTCTGTCGCCACTGCAGACCCAAACCTTGCTGTCAAGTTTGTGGAAAAACGTGACAAACGGTGGAGAAACAAAACTCACAGCCATACTACTACAATACTCAGTAAGTCAGTCTAAGGCAACTGCAGTCAGCTGAACTAATCCCCATAGAGCATGACTAGTGTTGCAGTCAGCCCAGAGGGAGAATCAAACACATGGCCATAGTCTTACAAGGCAGCTGCATTCTCCAGTCAGCTAAAGAGGCTGGCGGGCTAGCAGTAGCCTAACAGCTTATACCATAGTATAAAATAAAATGGACATACTGTACTTATAGATACTTTCGAGCCCTGCACGGTACTATTCAAATGAAGTGTTAAGTGTTACAGAGAAAGATTGAGCGCTATTTTTAACCAGCCCAGCCCACGGTGATTTTTTTTTTGTGAAAAATGACTTTAGAACGTAGTACACCGCAGCATCATGTACACCCACGTGCACGCACATGGGTCACAGAGGACTTGGCCCCCATGTACCTAGTGGCAGCTGACACGCAGAGAATGTCAGAGTGCGTGCAGTCCTGCACAGCTCATAATCTATGCATGTCAAAACTTTGCCTTCTAAGTTATTCCCGCAAAGATGACCTCCCTGACACAACAGTAGCAACATCTCCAGCTATAAAGAAATTAATAAAAGAAAGGACGAATTTTATTACATCACAGGAAGAGGATGAAAATAGATTTAACAAATTAACAACATGGAGATACAAACTGGCTACCATTAATTTCATGAAGAATAAAAGTCTATACTTGCTGCGGACCCCCTGGCTGGAACCCCTGGGGTCCCTGGAACCCACTTTGACAACCACCTGTCTGTGGGAACGCATGCAGCATGCAGAATGTTGTGCAAAAACAACACAACCACACCATGAGTCACTATGAGTCACATAGTGCGGAATTCTGTATGACGTCTGCACACTCTCGTGTGTGCTTGTGTGTGCAGGCGCGCACGTGTGTGCGTGCATGTGTGTGAGTTTGCTGTTAGAAAGGCAGAGGTGTGCACAAAGTTTAATGTAGTCCTATATATATATATTATTTTAGTGAGTAAATAAATTTAAATCAAATGTTTGCTTTTGGATATGCCCCTATAGCTGCCACAAAACATGCTTGAGATGGACCCGGGGTCTGCAGCCAAATACATCATTTTAGGGGTCCCCTTGACAAGTTTGAGAGCCGGTGCTGCGGTGTACGCTGCCTCAGTCAGGTCAGAGGAAACAGTGTGAGCGATGGTGGGCAGAACACATACATCTTTTTTTTTTTTTTTTTTGTTTTTTTAGGTTTGGGCAGCCGACACCTACACTAACTGACGTCAGTTGTTGTGATGCAGTATGCAGTATCAGGGTGTATCAGTGGTTGGAGCTGTGTCTGATTTACATATACTGTAGCTGCATGTTGGCGGCACGCATAGAAAATATGCTTTCTGAGCTTGTAAGTCTGCTATGGAGAATTTGTAACATAGAATAAAAATGTAATTCAAAAAATTCTCACACAATACACTACCTATAAATCATCCAAATCCCGATAGAGCATCACAGTCTTTAAAGAGCGTTTAGAAAAATGGTTGTGTTGTTTGTCATGTACAGAGTGCGATATAGTCATCAGCCTTTTGTTTTGTCTTGTATGTTTTAAGTCTACTTTTTGGTTTGTCAGTCTTTGTTAATTGATTCTTCTTCTTTCCTTTAAATCCGGAAACTACTGATGTTCGTTCTTGCCTGAAAACTGAAAACTTTTTTTTTTTTTTATGAGCGTTTGAGCTTCAGACAAAGCTAACCCTTGTTGTGACAAATCATGACAATAAACAGGTCAAGGTTTTGGGGCTGATCAAATAATTAGAATGAAAACAAAGTTTGCCCAAAACTTTGTCATGATTAGTCAAGAGTTACGGTATCTTCCAGGCCTGTCGTCGTCATGAAAGGCGGCATGACAGCGACAATGGTGGGCTGTCAACCCTTCTATGGCCCATTGAGCCCAATGTTAATGCATGTGCTATCGCAGGGTGGAGTCACATTGAAAAACAGCACGGAACCCCATTTTCAGCACCAGCCTTGGCAGCATGCCTTGCTAATCATTAGACTTTTAGCCCCGACGTCCTGTCTTTGAATCAGCTTGGGCGCGTGCGATCAGAAGTGGACATGAGTCACGAATGTTGTTCACGCCATGTTCGGATTTTTTTGTGAATATTGGCCCCAATGGGCTGCACATACAAAGGATGACAACACTCCTGGTAGGCCAGTAAGGAACTGCTGAACCATAACTTGTGAATGACAATGGTGATAAAAGCTCCTTTCAGCCGAACTAGACCTGTACATGCCTGGCAGACAGCGACAGCGGCCTACTTGATAACAGTGAAGCGGTTACATGCATTACAAGTTACATGCATTACAAGCGAAAACACACAGATGTGGCGCATTTATAGTTATATGATTAACGGCTGAAATTCTAGTCCTAAAACACTGTTCTCACAAGTAGTACAAGTGTAATACAAAGCTGTGTGTGTGTGTGTGTGTGTGTGTGTGTGTGTGTGTGTGTGTGTGTGTGCGTGCGTGCGTGTGCGTGTGTGCGTGTGTGGCGTCACGTTGATAAAGAGTGGGAGGTCTAGGTGTGCTCTCAGCGAGCAACAAAGGAACATCTCGGGAGCCGGGGGAGTCAGAGCTGGAGCTGAGCTCAAAGTACTCCTTCTTGTCACTCCTTTATTTACAGGGGTTTAATCCCCCTCCCCCTTCCCTCCTTCTGACACAATCTGACACAAGCTGAGACCCCCCGCATGTGCGCATGCATCAGGGGCGGATCTAGGCATGGGCATGGGGGGGGGGGGGGGGCCCTAAACGCCTAGTCTGCCCCACCAAACATGATGGCATGCAAAACAACCCAAGATATTTCAAATTAAAGTGCTTCTATTTAAAATAATGTGAAACACTACTGCTGCTACTAACTAACTACAGCTGTGGCACCACTAAACCAACAGCATTTCTTCATTGAAAACAGCTTTAGCTTTATGCATGCTAAGTGTCTGTTGCAACTTCAACAACAACTGATTTTATTACTGATGCTTTACTTGACTAACAAAAGTCCTGTAACCGAAAATGGTATGGGTGCGGCTTCATCGCCTGTGGCGCGAAGCGACACGGTCGATGAAGCCGCCCCCATACCATTTTCTCTTGCCCCTCCAACATGTTCTCTTGCCCCCCCCCAAATGCGACATATTACATCCGCCCCTGGCATGCATGCACGCACACACCCACAAGCTGACAAGTTTCCACTCAGGCAGGCAGAGTGAAGCAGCAGAGGCTAGCATATCAAAGTAGCTTAATGTACGCATCCTACAAGCTCTGCTTTTTTGTTTTTGTGTTAACCACTTAAGCATGGTAAACCATTTGACCCTACATACTTGTCATGCTACAAGTGTCTATCTGTGTGTCACGCTGCGCCACACGACCCGCCACCAGAGTGTACAGTTACACCAATGCGAAAATTACAGAGAGCAGAGAGAGCTCTCTGAAATTAATGAGATATTTCCACTACAGTACATGCCTGGGTAATCTGTATTTATAACCACTGTGCTGCCTTTTGCTTTTCCCTCAAAGTATCAGAATCAGTTGCAATCCACAGTATAGGCGTACAACATCTATACACCTTGCCAGTCCCAAATGAAGGTTCACCGGTCGAGTCAAATTCATAACATTTGCGACGTACGCAGTGGTTGCAAAGGGATCTTGCTTTCTCTGATTTTTGCTTTGTTGACAGTACGGTATTACAGTAATAATAAACCATATAGCCATTATTAAACACCACATCTATGTTTTGAAACAAACTGACTGCATGCCATGCAGCACTTTTGGGAATAAGCTGTATTAAATCTCAAAATGCCCTCATAGTCTCACAGAATAGTGAATCTTATGTCTGGAGAGATCCACTAAATCATTCAATGGCACCCTTGGCAGGTTTCCTAGCCAAACGAAACTGCGTTTCACGGGCAGCACAATAAGGAACAAAGAGCTTTTTCAGTAAGCTGGTTGTGTGGCTTTGCGTTGCCAGTTGCTTCCACTTTGGCAGGTAATGGCCATTTTACAGCAACTCCTCTAAATCATTTTCAGATACCAGACGGCAAAGGAATGAATGTGATCCGATCCAAAACATAGCTAGAAGCTTAGAGGCTGCTGATTCCCGAGGGTAGCTCTGATAAGAGCTGGGAGGTGGGCTCAGTAATGGGCAAATCTAAACGCAGTGATGGAGGAAGCACTCACAATTCTTTAAGTAAAAGCATCATCATCAATACCCTCAATGAAACGTATGTATGTACTGAATTAAAATAGGCAATGTTTAAAAAAGACATTGTGTTGTACAGACTGCACTGGCCTAAAAGTGGATTCTAAAAACGGTTTCAACATTTGACCACCAGATGGCGTACTCCATGCTAAAAATGTGTGTGTGTGTGTGTGTGTGTGTGTGTGTGTGTGTGTGTGTGTGTGTGTGTGTGTGTGTGTGTGTGTGTGTGTGTGTGTGTGTGTGTGTGTGTGTGTGTGTGTGTGTGTGTACATGTACACATAAAAACAAAGTTAAGATATCTGCAAAGTGAATATCTACATGCCTATTCACTGGGGAACTGTGCAAGGCAGAGGCTGCCAACGCTGCCAAAATGAGATGGATTTCTGCTCGACAGTGACAATGTGATAAAGTATAAAGTGGGCCTTCAATCATTAACTGTAAGTGTATAATACACAAGCTAACGTCTGACTTTGACGTCCCTGCTTGCATACATGATGCAGTTGCATAGCAACACAATTAAGATGCAACTATTTTTGTCAAATATTATGTCTTAATTGTTTTAATTGCCACCTACAGGCCATGTTCCATCAACACTGATGGTGCCTCGATCCTGACGTCACGTGATGAAGAGCCCTGCTGCATAGATCTGATCTCTATGGAGCTGACCTGCTCTGCCATTCCATAATGCTGATCTGACCTCATCAAACCCTGTCAAGATACATTCCAAAGAAAGAAAGAAAGAAAATCCCTACAATGTCCTTTCATCCTTTTAATTCAAGCTCAACAAAGTGTTCAATCATCAATCATTAATTCCTAGACAACAGAGGACAATTCAACTTCAATAAATGCCACATTTTTGTCTTAAAATAGGGGTTTTCAACAGGTGGTCCGGGACCAACAGTGGTCCTTGAGAAGGTTCCAGGTGGTCCCCAGGCAAAATTATGGAAAGTTGGTTAACCAACTTTCCAACTCTTGAGAAAAATATTCATCATCTGAATTAGCACCACTTAATTAAGAAGTTTACACTGTTTTGTTGGCAAAATACAGCCTGGAATTGCGGACAAAATCAAATCATCAAATCATTCTTTAATTTTAGATCTTTGGGGTGAAAATGTCATCAAATGGTGGTCCGTGGCTCAAATGCTGAATAAATGGTGGTCCCTGGAGTCAAAAGGGTTGAAAACCCCTGTCTTAAAACATGGTCCCATGTTCTGGCATGTGTTCTGTCATGACCAGGCCTGAGTTATTATGCCAGATCAACACACACGTGTCGTGCAGTATGACCATGCTCGTTTCCGTCCTCCCAGACTGATGGAAGACATTCTATTAAAGCGGACAAAAATTAGACTATCAAACTGCCATCTGGAATTACAGCCAGACAGACAAATGAGAGCTGAGACCTTTGAGCACATTTTAATTTGTTCCTAATGTTGACACTGACAAAGTCACCGAAGTCAAGAGAAATCACCATTCGGCCTCTAAACCACTGCGATAATATGACACAAGACTGATTAGAGTCATTGGGTGACTTCCATTTCAATGTGGATGACTGGAAAAATATCCCCCTGGTTGGAGAAGATTAAGTTTCGATGACAATATATGGGACACTATGCTGCAAAACAAAGCCAAAGTGCAGTCACGTCAGAACATGTTTTGACTGTTATTGGATTAAAAGTGGTTTAACAGGGTGATGTTAGACTATTTGTGGATATTCTTCAGGTAATACTAATTTGAGCCGTGGCACACACAAACACGTTTAATTAATTAAATTAAATTTAAAAGAGTACATTTAAATCAGCCTGTTTTTATAATTAATTTATATTCTATTCTTAAATTCTGGTTGCTACTTTAACACCTTAACATCCGCACAACAAAGTCTCAAAAACATTAACTTCATCATAACAAAACAATTGTTAAGTTAATTAGAACATTTTAAATTGAGGTATTGGTATAAAAGACATTCTATTTTTAAACATGTATCTGTGTGATTTTATATTGTACAAAGGGTCTAAGGCAGTTGTTTTAACGAACCCACTTAGGGTTAGCCTGGATTCAGCCCATAGACATGGTTTAAGAAGCTGAGCTTGTGTCTGATAATCAGGCTAGACCAGAATCCCTCAGGGATCTCTACTAAGCTCCTTAATTTTGCCCTTCTATCCAAAAAACAATTCACCAAAAATAGCCAATCTACATGCTCACAAGATAGATGGGACATTTTCGGGAAATGCCCATAGGTCCGACATCCAGTTAGTGCAGTCCTGGATCACCAATTAAGACATGTGGCTCTGACATACTCGGCCGGACTCTTACATGACATGAGGTTCGGACTGAGGTTAGGGTTGTAGGTTGTAGGGTTGTAGGACAAAACAATGACCATTTTACTTTAATTACACCAGATTGTCTTCCCATAATAACGGCACAAAAGTTACACTGAGGCTGAGCTGACACTGAAGGAAAGTGATTCTGTGGCTTTCTGATTATTTAGGGCTGTGTGAAACTTCCACCTGTTTGCGAGAAGCACTTTGATCTTCAGCTGTATACCATGATGGGCGAGATACAGTATACGTTCTATAGTCTATCTGCAGAAATTGCGGTATTTGGGTAGAACTACGAAATGACATTAATGCTAGAAACACTTACAAATCATTTCACATTGTTCGATGATGAAACAAGTGTTTTGATTGTTCAGGAAAATAGCATATGCGGGGGAAATACACCTGACAGAAGTTCCAACAGACACTTCGGCTGATAGACTCTCTGCCTAAGTTTGCGCCCTGGCTTTCCTTTTCGCAGTGCAGATGAGGTAAGCCTGCATGGAGACCAAGGCTGTATACTGTATGTAGACACAAAGCAGCCTCGCATTCATCTCACATGCATGCACCTGAAAGCAGGTCAGATACTGTAGTGTCTTAAAAAATGGATGTAGCTGCACTATTATAGACCTATACTGTATTACACAAGATGAGAACAAGATTACACAAGATTGTTTGAGAAAAGTGCAAAGACATTCTTATGGCGGTTTTGTATTCATCCATGTAGAGAGGGGTGGCGGCGCAAATATACCTTTCAACTGATAATTCAATTTCCACCCATGCATTACATTATATTGCCTCTGTTGGGTGGAAACCTCACTACGTCTAAAAATGTTACTTTTCAGTAATAGATTGCACCACATTTTTAGCTTGTGGAACAGCTTTTGTGTGATGCTGAGGTATGATCATTCAAGTAGTACTACTGTACACTTGTGTTAAAAAAAAAAAAGATAAGAGGTTTCTGCCCGACAGCGATGATATGCTGGCTCCATTATGATAATTGCAGAGGCTAAATGCAGTGATCTGCCATCACATGAGCACCTCTGTATTACCATGCAGTCCCCGGGCCTCCAAGAGATTAGCACTCACTTCACAGCAACACATTGCTATGAAATGAATGCAGTGATTTTTTCCTATTTGATTGAATTGAATTGATTCATTGCTGGGGCAGTGGTAATTCTGGAAGCTTCCAGCGGGTCCACACGAATCAGTTCATTAAGGTGTCAAAATCAAATAAAAGCTAGAACGGTAAGTATATTATACTGTATGCATCATTCATAAATAGCATCCCATAGCTTTTTACAGGTAGTATCTTATGCTTTTAGAATCATTGAAAAATACGTAGACCTTTGCCATTTCAATTAAAATATTTTTGAAAATATTATTGTCTCTCAATAATAGCTGATGCTACACACACACACACACACACGCACACACGCACACGCACACGCACACGCACACGCGCACACACACACACACACACACACACACACACACACACACACACACACACACACACACACACACACACACACACACACACGTGGTGCCAAGTTTCATTCATGTCAATCCCCTCACCTCCTCTTGCTGACTTTCTGGTACCATGATACAGTATATGGTGTATTTTTGTCCAACATAATTCTGGCAGGACTCTGGACAGACCTAAATGAAAACAGCAGGACACTCTCTAAGCACTTAAGTCTGCTCCAGATTCACTCACCATCAATTACCTTTGAAATAGGTTGGACAGATTATTGAATTAGACTGCAGTTTGCATCTAATTGGGGTATTTTAGTCAGATAAATGGTTCCTGCTTCATACAGCTCGTATTCTACATCCCAGCTTCCGAACTTAACCAATGCTGAATGGACGGACGGACGGACGGATGGACAGCAGGACGGATGGACAGAGGGACGGATGGACAGAGGGATGATGTGGAAATGGTACACAGCCAGAGCATTTATGTGAGATGTCCTCATTTTTAAGTAATTCAGTTCAGAGCGCCCATGCTGTTTAATGAGTGTGTGTGTGTGTGTGTGTGTGTGTGTGTGTGTGTGTGTGTGTGTGTGTGTGTGTGTGTGTGTGTGTGTGTGTGTGTCGGCCAATGTGAATTAGGCGGACATTTCATATGAATACATGCCACAATAGGCGGACATTTGGATTAGCCGGACAGTGTTGGTGTCCTGCTAAAACATGGAATTTTATAAGCATGCAGTCTAGGTTCTCTGGGTCTAGAGAGCCCCAAAGTGGATTGGCAGGACAGGATAGGTGTCCTGCTAACACATGAGAAAGTCTGAAAGTCTCAAGTGGTCTAGAAACCCCCAAACCATTGTTTTTTTCAAATGTCCGGCTAATACCAAACTCGACAACACAGCGCCCTCTAAGTTTGTGTATGTTACTGCACTCGCTTACAACTTGCTCATGAATAATTCACACACGAAGCATCTGATTGGCTGGCTGTCACTGTCCTGTTAATTCACATATATTGCACCATGTTTGTTTCAATGTGTGTATTTATTGGCCAAAGTAGGGAGTTATTTTTCTGTAAAGTTACCTCTCTTTTGGGGGTGGAAAGGAGCTCACTCAGCATTTGCATACATGATCGCGATTGGCCATTGGAACGATCTATTGTTCTCTTGCACCTGATTGGTCGATACTATTTTCTGCCATAACTCCTCAATTCTATGTCATAGAGACATATGGGTGGCATCATGGGACCCGGTAATGAATCCCTGATGTTCGTATTGGTATCGACCAATCAGAAGAGGGGCCCCGCCCCCTGTACTTGCACCTGATTGGTCGATACTATTTTCTGCCATAACTCCTCAATGCTATGTCATAGAGACATATGGGTGATAGCAATGCACTCGGTAAGGAGTCTTTGACGCGTCCCTGACGTTGATTGGTGTAACTTAGCCCCGCCCCCTCCTCTGATTGGTCGATACTATTTCCTGCCATAACTCCTCAATGCTATGTCATAGAGACATATGGGTGGCGTCATTGGACTGGTAATGAGTCCCTGACGCATCCCTGACATTGATTGGTGTAACTTAGCCCCGCCCCCTCACCTGATTGGTCAATACTATTTCCTGCCATAACTCCTCAATGCTGTCATAGAGACATATGGGTGGTATCATTGGACTATGTTTTGGCTCCTTGTGACTTAGCCGCGTCCCCTTTTCTGATTGGCCGATATTTGCACGAAACTTGCACGATCGAGGGCCCGTAAATCGCTGCTTGCAGCTTTAATTAAACATTTATTTTACACAGTTGGAGATGAACGGACACCTGATGAAAGATCTGTGTTTTATTCTAGATCAATGTTGACAAGGAAAGCCTTAAAAAACAACCCTACTATTATGTGACACAGTGATAAGGTTTTGCAGTGTGGATACTAGTGCTGCATACTTGCTCTGATTTTGGGGTTCGAGCATTGCATTAAAAAAGAAGAAAAAAGGGAGAAAAAAGCATGCTGTCTCCCTCTCTCTACTATTAAAGTCGCGGTTGTTATTTGCAAAGGGGTGGTGGAGGAGCTGTTTTGCTTCCATGTACAAGTCGGTGGTGCGCAAAGATTATTCCCCTTCACAAAGACCCCTTCTGTTTTGTGTTATTGTCATGATTCTGTCCCATCATAGCGCACATATCCATAACGTAATAATCCATAATCACTCCTCGCGTCTCTTCTCCTGCTTTCCACAACCATTCTATGACTACCGGTATTCTATTCTCACGGTACGTGCACAGACCGTTATAGGGGCAGGGGCTACGTTCCCTAAGGGGAATTTTGATCAAAATGCCCCGAACATAGCAGATCTACAAGCTACAACAGCTGCATGTCACAGTGCGACGCGTTGTGAGCTTGTAGATCTGGAAGTAGTGTGGAAAGGACTGTTGTTTTGCAGACGGGTAAACTGAACCCATGCCCCCTTTGTTCACTTTGTTCATGTGTGCAAGTCCTTGAGCCTAGCTTGGCTATGCTCGGCTCGGCTAAAACTAACCAACAGCAGACTGACCACGTTGTAGTCTTTGGTACAGTTCATTTTGTCAAGTCAAAACAGTGCATATCGCCTATTAAGCTGTATAACAATGTTATCCGTCCTTGTTTAAACATTAAAAACATAGCGCCGTCACCGCCGACAATGTTTAGTAGGCTATTTCAGAGCCATCTAGCAGTGGGGTTGTGACATTGAGGGGTTAGAAACTGAGCGCTCGAGCGCTGTTCGTGCAGCCTGAATAGCCCAAGCTGGAGTTGGAAAATACATTGTTTTCAACGAGGGTGGCGCAAATGAGGTCCAAGACTTGTCCCTGTTTGTTGTCCCCATTCTCAATAGAAGTCTATGTAGAAGAGCCGCCATTAGACCGCACCCATGAAGATGAACGGAGTTTACATAGACTTCTATTTAGAATGGGGACAACAAATGGGGACAAGTCCTGGACCTGGAGTAGGCAGAAATGCATTGGGCTCATTGCAGCAGCCCAGCTTTAATAATCTTAAATCCATTTATTTTAGAATGTTCTGTAGTACTAGTACAACATAAACAGCACGCATCTGTGCTATTCCGATAAAAAAGCAAACACCCAGGGCTTTTATAACGTGATTGTTATTTTGATCATTATTATATCTGCCTGCCTGTCAATGTCTGATATAAAACCGCTCTCAGCCTTTTTTCTATAATAATAATAATAATAATAATAACTTGTTACCTGTAAGTTATATATTTTTATTAATTCAATTACATTTTAAAGGACAACTTTATTTTTTTAAATACTTTTTTTTTTCAAAATTTTAATGCGATTTCTTTTTTTATTATCTACTAAGTACTAATAAACACCAATAAAGTATATCTGGCCCCACAGGCGGCCTTAAGGACATAGCAACCCTTGCAATTGCAAGGGGCCCCGAGCCTCCCTAGGGCCCCCTCGAGCCTCCAGGGGCCCCACGATGTATATATGGTTTGCGTTCATTTATAGTTGCGGAGAATGTAGCCTACTTCTCGGTTACGCACCGTTGTACGGTGTAGTGTAGCAGCTGCATCAGCGCATTGGAACCAGTGTTGCCAACTTGGCGCATTTGTCACTATATTAGCTTTTTTTCTAGACCCTCTAGCACTAAAATGAGTGAAAAACTCCTGGCGGAAACTCTTGTGCGTTTTTGCTGGTGTGTTTGGGTGAAAGTGATTGACAGGCGCCTCCTATGATATAGTCCTCCTTCCTTCCTAGAAAGGACCATTGGTAACCAAATGGAACCTTATAGATCTGTAACTCTTGAGATCGTAAAATAATACCAAATGGGTATGGTATTGTGGCTAAAATGGAGAATAAATAGTGGGCCCAGGTATGAAAATGGTTGAAAACCACGTTCTAGCGCATTCTAGTGCATTTTGGAAGTGTCACTAGTGCATTTTGGATTTTGGCAGTTGGCAACACTGATTGGAACGCCCATTAGCCCCCTCTCTCTCTCTCACACACACACACACAGACGACACGGAGCCAGAGAGAAAGAAAGGAGTTTTGCTGCTTTTGTCACAACCGGTGGTATATGATTATCAAAAGTGGTCCGGGGACGGGGGACAGTATTATTTGGACTTTAGAGAAAATGGTTCTATAAGGCGTATAGAACCCACGTGCTATCATTGTACACATCTAAAAGTTGACGGTGGCTCGGCGCAGTAAACAGGCTGTCCTGTCCGTCTGTATCCGCACCAACACAAGGGACAATGCCACTTCTCCGGGTCTCCCTGCCCCTGGCTGTTATCCATGACAAGATGTGCATGTCGTATGAGACGCGACACAAGACAAGCCTGCATCGCGGATCGAAAAGTGCGCAGCTCAGAGCTCCATGCTTTTGTTGTTGTCGCTTCCTTGTGTCAGTCTGTTTGCGAGGCTATGATGTGCAACGTATGGGCCGTGGACCAAAATGGGCCGGCGCGCGGACCAAACGCGGCCGTTGTTTTATAGTTAATAATCGATCTTTTATTTAATTATTAATATGATGACGTCATGCAAGGGGCCCCCAGATCCTTAAGGCCGCCCCTGTCTGGCCCCCTTCCAGATAAAATCCTAGCTAAAAGAAAGCAAGGAATGTAAAACAATTAACACCCATCTTTTACTTCCGCTAACAACAACCTAGTACATGAACTTTAAACTAAAGTTGTCCTTTAAAGACAATGCACTTCTGTAAGTCAGAAGCAGCAGACCAGAAATCCAAGATAAGATTTTTAAAATGTTGTTTCTAATTGCTAGAGGCTGAAAAATCTTTTAAAATAGGGTTTTAAGGCTATTTGTTATTTGCATTTTCAAAGTTTGCACAAAATAACCATTGCTATTCACATGGCTATTCACTGTACATTCTTTTCTTTGACAGCTACAGTTCGTGGGGGTGGTTGGATATTTAAATGAGACATTATGGGTGGAGTTGATGGCCCCTGTAACCTCCCATTGTTCCGCCACTTCCCACTAAAGTGACTGTGCATAGCAGCTAAGCTTGTTTAAGAAGCTCATTTATAAAACCAACAGCTGAGGGAACAAAAGATTGTGTGTATCTGTTGTTTTTGGCCTTCATATTCCTAGGGGCATACCTGCATCCTGGGGGCAAGAGTCTGAACTCTGAGAAGAGAGGATGCTGAGGGTTGGCCAGAATGGCCTTTGCCCTCTGAGTGACTCTAGTCTGGTAAATGTGGTTCAGGGGGTTCAAGGGTGTACCTATGGTCTTTTTGGCACACCTTGATTATACCACCTAGTCTGTTTCTATTGGCCACACTGAGGTTACCAAACCAGGAAGTGATAGAATATGTTAAAATGGACTCAATACAAGATGAATAGAACATCTTCATCAGTGTCCTGTCCACCTGAAAGCCCCTCAGTTTTCTCAAGAAAAACAGCCTCTGATTGGCCTTCTTACAAATACGGTCAGTGTAGGCGTCAAAGGTCAATTTATCATCTAAAACTGTACCTAGATACTTGTATTCACTGACTCTCTCAACAGCAGAGCCATTAATGAGAATAAGATCTTTGGCAGGGGGATCACGTCGAAAGTCAATGAACATCTCTTTCGTTTTTCCGCCATTAAGCTCCAGGTACGAATCATCACACTATTTGATGAAGTTCTCCAGAACAGGACCGTGGTCTGACTCTTTGTCCTGCAGGAGGCTGACTATGACCGAGTCGTCGGCAAACTTAATGATGGACCTTGACTGAAGTGTGCTCTGACAGTCATTTGTGTACAGTACAAACAGCAGGGGGGACAGGACCCTTCCCTGGGGTCATCCAGTGGAGCACAAGCGAGCATCAGACAGTGTGCTGTTAACACGGGTCCTCTGTGATCTCAAAGTGAGAAAGTCCACTAGCCAGCAAATAGTACCAAAGTCAATGTTGGGCATATTCTGCAGTCTACGGGACAGAATGTGTGGCTGCATGCAGTCGAACGCAGATGAAAAGTCCACAAAGCATAAGCGTGCATGTGTTTTGTTTCCATCTAGATGCCCAGCAACAAGGTGTAGTAGTGTTGCTGTGGCATCATCTACACCTTTCCTGGGCTGATAAGCAAACTGTAGTGGATCAATTACATCCTGGGTCATGATCATTAAACTCTGCTTCAAGCTTTTCATTACCAGGGAGGTCAATGCCACAGGGCGGTAGTCATTCAGCCCCTTTGGTGATGGGACCTTTGCAACAGGTACTACAGTGGACTCCTTCCATATTTTGGGAGAATTCTTAAGAGGTTGAAATTGAATTCTTAAGAGGTTGCCCTAAGCTACAAGACTCGGTTCAGCCCAAAAACAGCTCCCAACTAAAGTATATGGGAATGCTAAAGAACATATTAAACTAGTGATTAGTGCTAAAATATGAGAAAACAAAGGATTGCTTTCCAGAAAGGCATACTTTTCAATATGTGAAGACACACATTGTCTACAACATAACATCTGCCCATGATAAACATCTCTCACTCTTCATTGGCAATTTTAGAACCTCATACAGGTTCAGCATAATAGCTTTTTCACTTGGACAGGATACCACCAAATATGACTAAATTCAATAGACTATGCTGAGCTAATATTGTTCTGCTAAAGACATGGAGAAGTTGAAAAAGTTACACAACCAGACTGCTCTAACAGAGAGACAGCATATGTTAGGATGTTGATATTTGCCTTACAATTTACTAATAGACATAGATACTAGAAATTGAGATTGATACTGGGGCAATGTAAGATGCAAAATGCAAAATGCAAAAAACACACATTAATGCACCTGCATGGGTTTTGTCCAGACTGCTTCAACCAACCAAAAGATTTAGGCAGTTTGCCTGTAGAGTGCAGGGTCGTTAATTAGGCTGCATTGCTTAATTAACGACCCAATCATTGCAGTATGGGGGAAGGGCAGCAGTTGAACTGAGCTTACAGAACTACAGCAGTGAATTGTTCTGACAGGTGAAAGACAAAATTTGAGTATCCTGTTATTGCATCATACTGATTTTTGCCTCACACAAACATCTATTCTAATCACATATTATAAGTGTATTTAAACTGGCTAAAATAAACATTGATAGAAACTGTTTTGGATACGTGATATAGTAGTGATTCTTGTAGATTGGAGTCACTTCTTAAGAATTCAAGAGGGTGCCCACTGATATGCCTCGGGCATTTTCAATTATTAACCCCTTAATGTCCAAAATGTTTTTAAAAAATCCATACAAAATACAGTTGTATGGTATTTAATGCAAATTACTTGGTCTAAATGCATCAAATGTATCTTTATATAGTGTTTGTGAATATGGATATGCACAAAGTATATGATTATTAATTATTGAATTGTTAATTAATGCACATTAACCCCTTTATGTACCGATCTCCCCCAAATCCAATAAAGACTCGGTTCAGCCCAAAAACAGCGCGCGGGCTCCCAACTAAAGTATATGGGAATGCTAAAGAACATATTAAACTAGTGATTAGTGCTAAAATATGAGAAAACAGGATTGCTTTCTTCAATCGTCTATGCTGAGCTAATATTGTTCTGCTAAAGACATCGAGAATTTGGAAAAGTTACACAACCAGACTGCTCTAACAGAGAGACAGCATATGTTAGGATGTTGATATTTGCCTTACAATTTACTAATAGACATAGATACTAGAAATTGAGATTGATACTGGGGCAATGTAAGATTACCAAAAAACACACATTAATGCACCTGCATGGGTTTTGTCCAGACTGCTTCAACCAACCAAAAGATTTAGGCAGTTTGCCTGTAGAGTGCAGGGTCGTTAATTAGGCTGCATTGCTTAATTAACGACCCAATCATTGCAGTATGGGGGAAGGGCAGCAGTTGAACTGAGCTTACAGAACTACAGCAGTGAATTGTTCTGACAGGTGAAAGAAAAAAACTGAGTATCCTGTTATTGCATCATACTGATTTTTTGCCTCACACAAACATCTATTCTAATCACATATTATAAGTGTATTTAAACTGGCTAAAATAAACATTGATAGAAACTGTTTTGGATACGTGATATAGTAGTGATTCTTGTAGATTGGAGTCACTTCTTAAGAATTCAAGAGGGTGCCCACTGATATGCCTCGGGCATTTTCAATTATTAACCCCTTAATGTCCAAAATGTTTTTAAAAAATCCATACAAAATACAGTTGTATGGTATGTAATGCAAATTACTTGGTCTAAATGCATCAAATGTATCTTTATATAGTGTTTGTGAATATGGATATGCACAAAGTATATGATTATTAATTATTGAATTGTTAATTAATGCACATTAACCCCTTTATGTACCGATCTCCCCCAAATCCAATAAAGACTCGGTTCAGCCCAAAAACAGTGTGCGGGCTCCCAACTAAAGTATATGGGAATGCTAAAGAACATATTAAACTAGTGATTAGTGCTAAAATATGAGAAAACAGGATTGCTTTCTTCAATCGTCTATGCTGAGCTAATATTGTTCTGCTAAAGACATCGAGAATTTGGAAAAGTTACACAACCAGACTGCTCTAACAGAGAGACAGCATATGTTAGGATGTTGATATTTGCCTTACAATTTACTAATAGACATAGATACTAGAAATTGAGATTGATACTGGGGCAATGTAAGATTACCAAAAAACACACATTAATGCACCTGCATGGGTTTTGTCCAGACTGCTTCAACCAACCAAAAGATTTAGGCAGTTTGCCTGTAGAGTGCAGGGTCGTTAATTAGGCTGCATTGCTTAATTAACGACCCAACCATTGCAGTATGGGGGAAGGGCAGCAGTTGAACTGAGCTAAAAGAACTACAGCAGTGAATTGTTCTGACAGGTGAAAGACAAAATCTGAGTATCCTGTTATTGCATCATACTGATTGATCTATTCTATTGGGACACAATTCTGTGATAAAGACATTTGGAAAATGTGAGTGAAAATACTACATAAAAACAGACCACATTCTTTAAGTAGTTTACCACTAATGCAGTCAGGCCCATTAACACTGAGCAGTACATACTTTAACATACATTATGATTCATATGCATAACAATACATACATTACATCCAAAACACAAGTACACCTCTCCCTCCCTCTAAATGACCCTTTATAGGGGAACCTTTTCCAGTAGCCATAATTTAGTCTTCTGTTTAAATGACATCTGATTGGCTGTCAATTTCACACCGGTTTCCAAGCTATTCCACTGAGTGGTTCCTATATGTAAATGAATGAGCCTTTGCCAACTTTACTTTTAAAAACAGGAAGAACCATGTCTGTAATACTGGCTCTGGTGAAATGGTTATGGACCTCGTTCACCTGCCTGAAACATGATATTAACACTGTTGGGACCTCTCCACATTTAATTATATGGACCACGGTTAGTCTAGCCATTGTAACCTTGGCTTCTACTGGGAGCCAGTTCAGCTCTCTGAACTGGTCCCTTCCTATATGTGTTCTGGGTCCCATCACTAGTATAAACCTGATACGTCTGATAAGTCTACAAAGCTACAGCTGACTGTAGCTGACATCATAATGGAGATGACATCATAATGTCTTTGGGTTCTCCAACATTACTCTGAGACTCTTTCATTCAATCCCATGTATACTGTACGCATCTCCTGGGCAAGGACTAAGTTATTCAGGAGTACTGTATATTTTGGGCTGTCGGTGGACAATCCCCAACTGGTGTGCCCTTGAGAAAGCAAGTTTAAGCTCTATAGTCACACTAATCATTCACCTGATGCAGCAAGGAATATACACTCCTGATTGGGTGGCCTGCCTACCCACCTATATGCCAGGTTGCATTGTCTCACAACCTAGTGAGGGAGCCCAGATATAAACTAGCTAGTTTATATCACCCTTTTCCCCACATTTGTATCCAAAATGTATTTGTAGTTACACCTACAAATGTCTAAAGCTATGCTGGCACTAAAATATTTACAACGGTGTTGGGGAAAACTGTTTACATGGGTTATTTAGTCAGCCTGTGCCATGTTTTCCCATTCAACAAAACACTGGAGTCATGTTTGAGCATTTCTTTTAATTCATAGGGTGCAGGTGAAAAATCACGTCCAATGTTTTGGTCACATCATCAGGTCATAGCCCCAGGGGTCAACACAGTCAGTGTTAAGTAGATGCATGGTGCAAGGGCAGGCCCTTAAACTAAGCAATGTCACACAGCCAGCAATAATGAATTCATGCATACATTACTTTTTAATCAGTGACCCTTAAAACAGGGGTTCCCACCTTTTTTGGCCCAGGTACCCCTTTGGTTTCCAAGTTTTTCATGACAAGGACCCCCAAATTGACACTCATCAGCCCTGCGGACCCCCATTAGAAAATATATGCCAAGGAAGCCCCAAAGGAGAAGATTTTTACGACTCTGGCAGTGATTTTCACTGATTTTCATTTCAAGGACCCCCAGGTTTGACATGAATTAGGCTGCAGGTCCCCACTTAATGGCCTTTCTATCTCTGGGACCCCCAATCTATTATAGTACAAGCAAAGTTAATTTGTTTAACAGGTCCATTTGGTTTCATTTTTACATTCTCAGAGTTATAGACCCATAAGGGTCCATTTGGTTCCTAACTATCATTTAGCTGGGTACCCCCTGGAACTCCCTCAGGTACCCCTGGGGGTCCCCGGACCCCACTTTGGGAACCAGTGCCTTAAAACACACCAGTGAATAGCATCTGTCCTCTTAGTCCTTCCAATTCACAATTGAGTCATGGGCGGAGCTTAGAACCTAATTTAACTAATGTCCTTCTTTTGTAGAATTTTGTCAGGTCAAGGGCGGAGCTTTCAAACCTCATTATCTATGTCCTTCTTTTGTAGGATTTTGTCAGTCTCTTATATCTTGAGTTGTGTTTGCTTTTTTCAATATTTGAAGTGAAATTTGTGTTCTAGGGATCAAAACAAATTTTTTGACATGTTCCACTTCTTTCTAAGGAAAGTGGAAAGTGGTGCCCGCCTAATCCACCAAACTGCGGGTTTGTGGGGGGGCGTCCGCCTAATTCACATAGGCCTGTATGTGTGTGTGTGTGTGTGTGTGTGTGTGTGTGTGTGTGTGTGTGTGTGTGTGGTCAGTTACATAAAGAGGAGTTTTGGACCTTTGGCCAGTGGGAGGCTATGAGCAGCACATATTTTTGTATGCAGCATTTGGCCTTGGTAGATGCCTCCCAAGCACCTCAGCTCAGAGAAATAATGAGCCGCATTATGCATGCAAAATGAGTAACAATACTGTTCCCTTCAGGTCTCGCAGTTATGTTTATGTAAGCTCATGTTCCTGTGTATCTTGGGTTTCACAAGTTAAATAAAAGGTTTTTGTCACTCAGTCCTGTGGTCATTTAGGGTGTTTGCTGGTTGAACTTTGGGGCAGTTCCAGTCTGTGGACAATAACTGCTGTTTGGAATGAAGCAAGAATAAAATAATATGTACATATATTTGTCAGCTGGCTGAATCATTAGAAAACATTGTTAACTACCATATTCTACCACTACACTACAAAATATATACAGTATACCCACAGCTTGACTCCCATTCGCGAAGTTGTAGAACAGCTTCTCTCCCAAGACGGGTTTACTGTACACAGAGAATGTACCTGTATAAGATTAATGGTCATTTTGAACTGTTTTACTGTTTTGTTTCCGAAATCCAGCCTGAAATTGTAAACAAAACCAAAATAAATCTTTAGTTTTGCATCTGTGGGGGCTAAAATGTCCTCAAATGGTGGTCCGTGGCTCAAATGCTGAATAAATAGTGGGCACTGGGATCAAAAAGGCTGAAAACCACTGCTGTACAGGATTTGAACATTTAATAAAAAATAATCTGGGGGAAAAAATCTATTTATGTTTTAAATATTTATCAAGGTGATCCCTCGAATGTGTGGCTCCCGTTACAGGGAACCACACAGACGTGTCTCTGTAAAACCATGCTCTACCATTTTTTTTCCAATGAAAAAACGCTCAGTGGGTTGACTCATGAGTGCACATGAGTTAATTGTGTTAATTTTCTTAATCAGATTAAGAAAGGTGGTAATCCAGCCACCACAGGTGATCTTTTTCCTGTATGTCCCCTAGAACAGATGCAATATTCAAAAGTTAAATGAAATGTACAACATTGTTATGTACAAGAGGGTTAAACAGCCCCCAGCTGATAAGAATAAAATGTAGGCATATTGATAGAGTTAGTGACTCACTCAGTTTCCCAACAGTAAACCCAACAGCTTAGGTCTACTGCATTTTGTAATCAAGACTGCTACAAAAACTTTTCCAATTCTATCTGTTGCTAAAAGAGCGCAATCTAGCATAAAAAAAACATGCCTAGAGATCTCTGCCAGCAACAGCGAAGTGCTGATTAGACTAGGAGGAGATCCCTGTCGATACATGAGAATGTTCTAAAAGTGCAAAGATCATAGTCATAGTCATAAAAAAGGCAGAGATGTTTTCACTTTATTCTATTACTTCTGTACTTGTTTCTACCTCAGAGACAAGTACAGAAGTAGAATACATTGAAAACACTTCTGTTTTTTTATTTATCTATAATATACAATAATACAGAGTAACTAACTCAAAAGCTACTGCACATGTCCGTCACTACGTTTTAGTGGCACATAACATAAATGAAAATCCCAGTTCTGTGATAGGATAGTTCATCTATCACAAACCATCTATTTGTGTTCAATTGAGCATTCTGTGGTTTATTGTGCATGATGTTATAGATTATCTGTGTATGGTTATGTGGATTGATGATTTTGATTTTGATAAGATATTGATGATCTACCGGTACTTTAAAGTGTATTTGTGCGTTTTGTCTGACGGGCTGACAGACTCAATCTACCTACAAGTACACATGCCCAATACATCTGCACAAATCTCAAATATGACCATATGGGCAGATTAGGCTATAATTATGCTTGAATAAGTGCATATGTTGATTAATGTGATTTGCACTGATGTCTGTATCAATGAAAATCGTAACAGACAGACCACTATATCTACTAGTCCATGTCCCTTCTATGGCCATTTATTGAGATCTCTGTCATGGTTTGCACGGTTAATTTCATGCCAATAAAACCCAGATGATTTAATTGAGATTCTCCATGGAATAACCAAGGCAATAAGCCAATATTGGGTTTGAAACCTGAACGTTCTTATTGACACGTTAGCTGGGTCAAATGCACATGTCTTCTGGGTAATCCAGGAGGCTCAGCTTGATCAAACACTGCAGAACAACACAAACAGGGTATGACACCTTGTAGAAAAAAATATTAACAAGGATTCTTCAGAGCAAATAAACCAACATATTTGACGGATTGAGGAGCCAGATACAACCTAAATGCATAGTTGCATACCCTTGGGAAATGACATGCATCGTAAAAGATTTAATGACCCCAGCCGTGTTATTGCTGACAAGGAGGTTATGGTGACATGACATCTTAAATGCAAGCTAGAAATATGATATTTACTTTTTGAGCCTATTTAGTTGCCGTCCTAGAAGACAATTACTGCGAGAGAGAGGGAATCATTGGCAATTTTTCAAATCCAATTAGTTGCAAAAAGATATGCAGAATAGCTGTAGCACGCATAGCAGCATATTGCTATTACTGATATTTCTTGGTCCACATACACAAACATGATTTACAACAGCCAGTTAGTTCCATGTTCTTTTAAACCCCAGCCTATATTTCCCTGATGCGTGCCTTTGAAGATCTTTAGTCACTGCCAGTGTGAATGGGATTCATATTATGGGTTCACACTAGAACCTTTTTTCCAGACTAGACTCAGAATTAGATGTTTTTGAATATGAATGATTTCTAAGTGTGTCTCAGTCTGCACACTCATCTGGACATCTGATTTATACATTGTAGTGCGATGGTGTCATTGCAGAGAGTAGCCGAACTAAAAGCTTTAGCCCACATATGAATAAACAAATCCAATGTTATTATTTTACAAACACGTTTAGAGACTTTAGAGCCACCAGTGCTACACTGCAATACACATTTTAACTCTTACTCTCGTTCTTTATTGTTGTAATTAGAACTGTAAATTGTTTAATGTTTCGGTTCTTGTGTTTTTAGTCACAATTGTTTTTAGTCTTCTTTACATACTGCAAAGTGGATCTACATATAGTTCCCAATGTTGTTGTGATTTAGGGCTTTTGGGTTAAATAAAGACTGAGTGGCCGATGGATTGGCGATTGATTGATTGATTGATTGTGTACTCTTAACTCATTTCCAACCTGAGCATGCAATTGGATCAACATTTTATTTCTATTTTTCAATAAAAATCTACAAGCTCACACAATGTGACGTTTAAAATGGTGCTGATGCTGAAGAGATTCTTTTTTTTTTTATTTTTACCATGGATATGCAAATTGAGTTATAGACAAACACATTTGGAGCTAGTCCAATAAATGAACATTACAAGGTCCATAAATATGGGAGTGTAAAAATTAAACCAAATGGACCCTTACGGGTGTCAGTGTTAGGGGAATTCTAAACGACTGTACCAGTGGACTCGCCCTGTGTTATAGTGTCAGTATTGGTATCATTATGATGCATATATGTATTTTGAAGAAACTATGAATATTGACATTCAATATTCAGGGTCATTATTTCAGGGTAAAAAGAAATACACCACACAAATTTGTCCATGTAAGTACATTATCATGCGTACATTATATGCATGCTCGTTTCGCGCACACAATTCTCGTCTGTTGGCACTGGGTGGCACGGTGGAATCGTCGCGATAATGCATGCGTTTCAGGCTCCCCGTCTGCCAGGGGCGGATCTAGGCATGGGCATGGGGGGGCAAAATGCCCCCCTAAATACCCAGTCTGCCCCCCCAAACACGATGCCATGCAAAACAACCCAAGATATTTCAAATTAAACTGCTTATATTTAAAATGATGTGAAACACTACTACTGCTACTAACTAACTACAGCTGTGGCACCACTAAACCAACAGCATTTCATCATTGAAAACAGAAAGCTCTCTGAGTCAGACCTTTAGCTTTATGCATGCTGCGTGTCTGTTGCAACTTCAACAACAACTGATGTTATTATTGATGAAGCCGCCCCCATACCATTTTCTCTTGCCCCTCCAACATGTTCTCTTGCCCCCCCAAATGGGACATGTTAAATCCGCCCCTGCCGTCTGCAACGCCCTTAAGGCTAGCTAGCGTTTGGCACATTCCTGGACACTGCGCGCGCTGAGTGTGTGGAGAGATAGATGTGAGCTCAGCGGAGTGTCGTCTTTTCTGTTTTCCAGTCACAGCTACTTGTCATTGCGTTCATGGCTCCTTGCCGTGTGCAAATTGGCAGCATCTGGAGAAGTTTCTGGAGCCCTCCACCCCCCATCCCCCACCCCCGTCCCTCTCCAGAGCTTTGAATTCATGTTGTCTGACAAGACACTGACAACAGAGGGCACAGCACTTACCGCTAAATGGTGGTGTTCTTTGGTTTGCGGCTATAAAGCATTAAGCAGGGACATCATTTGAGGTCTCATCGGGAGGTGTGGGGGTTTGTGGGGGTGCTTGGCGGCCGACAGCGTCCGCATTTAACCTCTAACTGAGCTCTTTTATGCATATTTTCTCTGACGTCTCCGAGCATTTTCTGCAGAGTAATCACATCTTAGGTTGCCGCCATTCTATGTGGCGTTCAATATGACATTTAACACACCCTATTAATCCAGTTCCTAGCATATACGCCTGTTCGCAATTTTGCGTCATGTGAATTTCTCACTTGAATTGAGTCAAGGGGTCCCTAGACATGAAAAATCACCGAGGTGCTTGTCCGTCCTAGTGCCACGAAGGGCGTAATGGCCGAATCAAATATGGCCGCCATCGCATATGATGAAAATCCAACTTTTGTGTACATACACATGCAATACCTCTATCCTGACTAATTGGGGGGTGGGGAATTCATTTCTGATGTTGCTATGACCATATTGGGTCGTTTTGACCTTTAAAGGTCATGGTCAAGGTCATTTTGCTATTCCGAAGACCTAATTTGGCCATCATCATGATTAAAAACTGGTGCAGTAGGTCTAATTCATATAAATCGAACATGTATGACTCCTGAGTGATATTGATATTTATAAGTATAATTTTGATGGGGTCGGTGGACGTTCTGAAGACATTTGTTTCGCTTGAAGGGCATGCAACCACTACTTCATCTACTTATGATGGAGGCCATGTGGAAGCTGTCTTCTCCTCCCCCATTTCTATTTATTTATTATTGTTTCTTTATTTATTCAATGACTGACTGATTGACTGACTTTTAACTGAACTGTCAATTGTATTTTTTCACTGAATAACACTTTTGTCCCCTACTATCACTTTTACTTGTATTATTTAGAACAAAAGATACATGATACATATAGCAATCATATATTTTTGATTAACCCTTTTTAAGTGAGTGCTGAAATTATTAAATAAGAGTGACAAAGTGATGTACAAATAATATATTCAAGTATTTCTTCTCAAAGTGGATATATGTGGACATGCACACTAGTGTGATTGATTATTACATTATTATTATTTTTTCCATGGCAGAATGTAATGCATGGAAGTCCAGCAGCCTGACAGCCTCATCATTGTGTGTCACACTTGCCTGCACATTGGGCACTGTGAGCTGAGTGCTGACTTGTGGTAAGGGCTTGTGGTAAGGTATTTTGATGCCAGAAGTGTACCAAAGTGCTCCTCCCATCCATGCTCCATTGGTGCTAGTTTTGCCCCTGGTTCCTTGGATGTTGCCGGCAGGTTGCAAGCCCTATGCACCAGAAAGGCACCTCATTTGATGTGACCTCTGATCACACTGCTTGTGGGAGGGATAGCATCAATTCCAGTACTGACACTGAAATAGTTTTCAGATCAAAAGGTTCAGATGTTTCAGATGTTGTACTTGACCTGGCCCCTGTTCAGGCATGTACCAAGTACTTCTCTGCCAATTCTGCATCTTGTTCAGTTACTCACCAAAGTTTATCAGATGTTGTACTGGGTCAGAAACCATGGCAGCATATTTGGTGCCCACCTTATAACAGATTGCATTTTTATAGTGCTTTTCCAAGTGCTCAAGGCGCTTTACAATGTTCCATTCATTCATAAATTCACACACCAATGGTGGCAAGCTCACACCGACCAACTCATCGGAGGCAATTTGGGGTTCAATGTCTTGCCCAAGGACACGTCGACATGTAGACAGGAGGAGCCGGGATTCAAACCGCTGATCCACAGTCCACGGATCATTGGACGACCTGCTCTACCTCCTGAGCAACAGCCGCCCCACCGTGCTCATGCAGTCATCTCCAGTCAAGATATGTGCCTTGATCAGAGTCTTGGCTAGGGGTGTTCCGAGATAAGAGACTACTTGATGCTGTTCCAGCATGAGTCGCTTTTCCGTACTGCCTTACTGCTGCCAGTTTTCCTTCACCCCCAGTGCTTGCAAGTACTGTAGGTGTAATTTAACAGTAAGGCAAAGGTGTTTGTATCTTTGAAAACTATAAGAACTCTCTTGCACTGTTTAAAGGAGAATTTCACCCCAAAACTTTTTTTTCATCTTTATTTGCAGTTATTTATTTAGAAAAAAATGGTCCACGTGTTGTTTTGTGAAAACGCTCCTTAATGGCTGTTTCCCCTATCCCAAAATAGGCTTATAATGGGGCTAATGGGTCAAATGCAAGTTCACCTATATACATCACTCCAAAATGCAATTTTCTGCTATATATTGTCTCCCCACCATGTCAGTAGTGTGTTAACACTCACACTTTCACTTTCACTTTTGGTTCAGGAGTGGTTCAGCCATAAACCATGTGCCACGCCCCCACCTTTTGAGACAGCTGAATCACTGCTGTACCAAAAGTGAAAGTGAAAGTGTGAGTGTTAACACACTACTGGCATGGTGGGGAGACAATATATAGCAGAAAATTGCATTTTGGAGTGATGTATATAGGTGAACTTGCATTTGACCCATTAGCCCCATTATAAGCCTATTTTGGGATAGGGGAAACAGCCATTAAGGAGCGTTTTCACAAAACAACATCTGGACCACTTTTTTCTAAATAAATAACTGCAAATAAAGATTAAAAAAAAGTTTTGGGGTGAAATTCTCCTTTAACATGAATAGCCCACTCCATATGCACCACTAGCCTGGTGACAGCTTCCTCAATTCAGTTCTAGAGATTAGAATATACACTTATGGTATTGCCACAAGCTTGACTGCACACCATATCCTGAACTAGCAGCTGGATATTCCACTTGTTCTCTGAGTTGCTGAGGAATGGGTAAGTCCCTGTTCATGCCAATGATGTCAATGGCTGCTGCTGAGTCTGTCACATGTTTTAGAGACATCTCAATGTAGGAATCAAGTACAAGGTGAAAAAACTAT
The DNA here is from genome assembly GCA_039105355.1 of Benthosema pterotum. Lineage (NCBI taxonomy): Eukaryota > Metazoa > Chordata > Actinopteri > Myctophiformes > Myctophidae > Benthosema > Benthosema pterotum. Next base: position 37,835,552 of record CM076966.1, read on the forward strand.
GGCTCTTGGCAGAGGGATGATGTTATAGAGGGGTGACATGAGGTCTACCACAACATGAGTGGCAAGAGTAGATGTTGCATTCGAGTCCAGGCTCAATCTCACTGACAAGAGTTGAGTTGTTGACATGAGCTGTAGGTATCATCAACTATGCTTCTTCAACAGGGTTGTTGGGCATTCTGTGATTGCTCATTGAAGTGAGGTAGCTTTTTTGGTATGGTTGAGTTAATTTTCTTAGTCTTCTCGACTAAGCTCTCCTGTCTGTATGAGCAGTACACATGCCCCCCATTTTCTAGACAGTTGAGCAGACCAACCCCTCCGTCTACAGCCTGCTTTGTGAGCAGATTGTGCAGTGCTACAGGCAGATTGACAATGAGTATAGATTCTGGCACTCTAACATGAAATCCAGCAGCTTCGCCACATTCTTGCTGAATGTAAGGCACAGAGTGGTGCACAGTGCATGCTGGAGATGGCATTCTGTGTGTTTTTGGGGTGGTCGTTGGTGAGAAGGTTGAGGACGTTGGTGATAAACCTAATCTCATGAAACAAGAGCTGTAACTCTGCAACAGCATTTACATTGCGTGTGGCTCCTACATAGTGAAGTCCAGGACCCTTCGATACCCACTGAATGGTGTACTTGATCTTCATGTCACCTCCTACAGCACAGAATACCTTGACGATGCTGAACAACTCACTGACCTGAGAAATGCCGGTAGAGCTCAGGATACCATGAGCATGACGCAGGCAGTTTATGCATTCACATTTTGCAAAGATCGCCATAGTCTCAACATTAGCCGCATGTAAATTCCAGTTTCATTTCCATTCAGAGACTACAGCATTTTTATTACAGCTACCAACTCCAGCCAAACTCCAAAGAATTGGCAGAGCTCTGACTTGGCCTCACATTCCTTCTCAAACTCCAGAAATTCCTGATTAAATTTCTCTACTTGCCCTATCAGGGCATCAAATTGATCTGGGGAACGTTGATTTGCAGACACATCCTGTGCTAGCACTGGATATGCAGCTTTGTCCTTGTGGTGCCAGAACATCTCCCACTGGAGTGACCTGATCACATCCTCTACAATCAGCATCCCAGAGCCAGACATAATGGCTGTCGTTTAACACTGACTCTATTGCACCATGTCTTATGCACATGTAGGCCTACTAATGTTTATGAAAAAACAAGAGATATCACTATAAGATATGAATAGTTAATACATGTCAGAATTAGTTGAAATAGACCCATTGCACCCGTTATTACCCCTAACAATGGTTAATTATGGTCTTAGGAATAGCAAAATGACATTGACCATGACCTTTAAAGGTCAAAACCACCCAATATGGTCATAGCAACATCAGAAATGAATTCCCCACCCCCCAATTAGTCAGGATAGAGGTATTGCATGTGTATGTACACAAAAGTTGAATTTTCATCATATACGATGGCGGCCATATTTGATTCGGCCATTGCGCCCTTCGTGGCACTAGGACGGACAAGCACCTCGGTGATTTTTCATGTCTAGGGACCCCTTGACTCAATTCAAGTGAGAAATTCCCATGACGCAAAATTGCGAACAGGCGTATATGCTAGGAACTGGACATTTATATGCAGAGTGTTCTTTTACAACCATACATTCATTCACCATCTTCTAACTGGATCTGTCGTCTGGGCATCATTATTAGAGGCAATACATGTAAAGCCTTCAGGTGACTTTTCTTTTATGTAATTTTGTCCAATCTGTAAGGAGTACAGCGGTAAATGGTGCATTTATACCACCTTTATACACACATTCACACCTGGGGGAAGGCACCATGCAAGGGAATCCCGCCATTTAAAAATCCATTCGGTGAAACAATGAGAAAAGAGAGGACAAAAAACAGATCTGACAACTATTAGTGAGCAGCGGTTTGGCCGCGTGCCAAACCGTGCCTTTGATTATCCTTCTCGTCTGGCAGGTATACCTCTCTGAAAACCTGCTTACTGTGCTTCTGATTGTGCAGGGGAGGACGACACTCTTGGATGCCCAAAACATAATACCTGGAAACTGTATTCCCAACCTCCACAAGCATTTTCCAAACAGCAAGTGCATTCTAATGAAAATACCAAGGATCCGATGGTGAACTCGTCACTGACTGTAATTTAAAAAGCGGTTTCGAGGTCGCTTTGTTTCCGTGCTGCGATGCATAACAGTGACATCACTGCCCTTGGTATCCACCATTCATGTGTGCTCTGCAGATAGCAGCAGCAGCAGAAACAGCTGAAGCCTTTTGTCATGATCGCCATGAGCTTTTGCGACTGCCCCGCCTCGCCTTGCCTAGAGTATCTAGAATAGGAGAGAGTAGCGTCACTCCCTGTTGACTCCAGTGCTATGGCTGAAAAGAGAGAGTTATTGGCTAAAAGTGCGCGTGACAACGGCTATTGGCTGGAAAGTGCACATGAATGCCTAGTACGGAGGGATTAAAGTTCCAAACAAACAACTCTGGCCATCCAGCTCCATTTACATGGACAATCGACCCGCAAGGGTCCATTTGGTTTCATTTTCACATTCTCAAGAGTTACATCTGGTTAACCAACTTTCCATCATTTAGCCTGGGGACCACCTCGAACCCTCTCAAGGACCACTGGTGGTCCCCGGACCACCTGTTGAAAACCCCTGCTCTAGTGGATAATGATTTGTTACATAACTCGCTTTAGTTCACGTATATTATACGATACAGTAATAGGCTGTGCTGTGATGCAGTGGTTAGCTGTAGGCCTATGGAACTTGCTGAGCTCCAGCCAGTGTGAGGCGCGAGATCAAAGCATGTCACTACTCTCCTCCTACAGTACACCAGCCTTGCCCACCTCACATCAATTTAGGGTGACTGAAATGACAGCTATGCTTTGATGTCAGAGACAGAGTGAACGACTGGCAGTAGCCATGAAAAACAAACAAAAGAAGGCATGGCAAAACAGCAGAGCAAACAAACTGGAAGCATTCTAGATTTTCTTGTATCACTCGGACCAAGCGGTAGATACAGATGCAAATAACTAAAACAATACAGCAGCAGGTCTGTTAAATCCTTACTTGGCTTTGACTGCCTGGAGTGGGCACGCGTGTGTGTGTGTGTGTGTGTGTGTGCACGTGTGCGTGCGTGTGTAGTAAATACATCATTATTAGGCCAATTATGCCCGAATAAGACCACTCTTATACCTGAAAAAATAAAACAATGTGCCTAACAATCTAATGAAACAAAACATTACACTGTGCTGGTACAGGATTATAATTACCGGTACTAGGGCCTTACCCGTTGTGAATATATAAACACCAAATGGCATACAGTGTGGGTAATGTGATTTCACCAAGGATGCAAGTATTTTGATGAAGGATTGCTTTAATGCACAGACAGCACAATGGCCAGTCAGTTGTGTGTGTTGTTGTTGCTGTAGTGAGGAGTTACGGCGGTTTCAGCCAGATATTCATTCATTCAGACAAAGACGTTTCCTTTTTTATAGTATGGATCATCTTATTATAAGATGACGTTACCAAGTAAAGTAATACATCTAAAAGTCCACATGTCTTAAAGTCCACATGTCCCCCCAAAAAATAATAGCACATCTAAAATCTCATAGCACAGGACTCCCGTCTTAAGGATTCTAGCCTGAATGGGTTAAGAAATGTAATCTCAAAAGCAGCCAATATCTAAGTACTGAGATGGGCTTGTAGATCATCTTGTGAAGCTGATTAGCATAACATTTTTTGCCAGGGAACATAGGTACAAACATACGTAGGTAGTCTTGGGCAGCATTGATTTTTTAATATCGGTATTGATAACGTGTTAATTAGCTCAATATTCGATATTACCGGTATTGACTACTATGGCAATGGTGTGCAATCAGTCAGACACATTCCACCAGTCACATAGTTCTCAGAATTGCGACATTGAGGGGTCCCAAACTGATCGCTCTGCTGTACAAGCAGGCTAAATAGGGAAAAACTGGAGTTGGAAATACATTGTTTCCAAAAATCCTAGCCCAAATAAGGTCTATTTTAGGCATGCGTTTAACATGAAAATTGTTTGTATACTTACAATTAAATGTCTCATTGCTCATATTTTAATAGAATACAGTATAATGTCGGTATTTGACGAAATTCGGTGTTCGATATTTTTTATAGACCTGACGATATTACTCGGTATTGATTTCCAATATCGCGATGAACGGTAATACCGGTATATTGCCCAAGACTATATGCAGGAACAAGGGCACATAGGGTTGAGGAGGGAACATGGGGCTGAGAGAGCATACGACTGAGGGAACATCTATAGGCCTGATGAGCATAGAGGTGAGGAAACATAGGACCGACGGAACTAGAATACGCGCCCCCCATGTTCTCCTACAGGCTGTGGGGCAGCACCTGTCACCAGGGAGTGTTGGGAGAAAAATCAGTGCCTGTCAATCACAGGGCCCCGAGTGCAGACACCGATTCCACTCTTCCACTTTCTGGTTCCTGCACAATGTCCACCCAGCGCTTGGGGCGAGACTGGTCTGCAGAACAGACACATCAGAATGTGAATTCACACGACAGGGATGGTTTAGCAGGCTATAGTGATGGGCAGGGGAGCAGGAGTAAGATGAAGGCTATATGCCCCCTTGGTGGGGGGAGCCCATCACTCAAGGGAGTCCCGTAAGACACGATAAAAGTGACAACACACAATGACTAAATTGGGGAGAAGGGAAAAAACACTACTTTGAAATGTATGTGTATGCAGTACATCGTCATACTGTACACACTGTACATGTGCCTCTACAAATCCAGGTTGATTCTATGGGCTCCATTTTCGTTACCGCTAAACCCCTTATCCCTTAACTTCTTGCCTTTTTAAACTATTAAAAAAAAAAAAAACATTTTTCAGTAGCTCAAATGTCCAGTCTACAAGCTCACAACATGTTAATAGATTGACATGTTGAAATATTCTAAAATAAGGGATTTGGGATAAGGGGTTTAGCATGTAACGAAAATGGAGCCCTATGTATGTGTTCAAATGGAATGTACCATATTCTGCTAGGCTTTCCCAGTTTTAATAGTTTGAGAGATGTTACTAAATCGCTAAATTGTCTGTCTAAAATTACAGATCTACAGTACAGTACAACACTTTGCACTGTACACACGCATGCGCACTAATTCAAATCCACCGTACTAAGTTAGAAGACAATGGGGGTATTCTTGACTACTGTGAAAGTGCAGAGCCACTTCCATTGTTGTATAAATGGGATCCAGGGTGGCACTATATAAGCACTATATGAAGGCCATTATGAGCATGTCACATCACTAATGGTCTTGGAGAGAGAACACTTAACCCGTTGAGACCTTCGGGGTGATTCTCTGAATGTCTTCCACAATCTGATGTTCATGCTGGCAGCTGGCATCCACAGCCTGTCTGCGAACAGGCATTGATGGATATTTTGGGGAATATTGAGACTATTGTGAATCATTTTAGATTTTACCTTGACGTTACAACGTGCTGCGCAATGAGTTTGTAGATCTGCTATTTTTGAAGAGGCCATCATCATGTCTCTGTATTATGCATTTGTTTGCCACATAAAATCCTTGATTGTCATTTCATCATCTGTTTGTCTAGATGCTAGATGTAGACCACAATATTGTGACCTTGTGACCTATGCAGTTATGATATTTCTGTCACCAGAGAAGTTGATAATTGCTTTCAAAATGTGTGATAGAGACACGTGTAACCTACTGTAGGTAATCATGATGACCATGGCATTCCATGTCCTCTCGAAATATCCAGTTTCATCCAGTATATTTTTTATGTGCATTTGTGTAAACTTTGGTCTTACAGGTAGCCATGGCAACTGACGACAGCTCACAGAGATCAGTTGTCTTAAATGCTGTGTTCATTTTGTAAAATATAGAGAGAGATTTTGATCTCTCCCCTAATACAACTTAACATCCTGGAAAATGTAACTCTTTGATCGGATCTATTTCATTTTATCTAATGGTGCATCTTTTGGTATTGTTATACTTTTTACCTCTTAACTTTTTACTACTTAACTGAACTTTCTCAAGTACAGGGAGTACTTGAGAAAGTTAAGAAGTTGAGCTGACCTGTTATTATCCTATTATCCTATTCCTGATTCCTCCAGAAACACAGGTGGCTTTACATTAGCAAGTGTTTTTAATCCCGTTCTGGCATCCAGACGGTGTATTACTGGGTTTAAACTCACTCATCAGTCATCACGTTATAACATATAGTCTGAACACATAGTGGTAGAATAAGCCATATAGCAGTACAGCTGCATAGTTGAGTGATATTTGTAAACATCCATGCATAGCGTGTAGTATATAGCTCATCGTACAGCAGCTGTATGATGTCCCTTGCTCTTTGCGCCCCATCAGCGTTTCAGCCTGAAATTTCAAAGTGAAATACCCTCCATTTCCGGTTCACTGCACCTTTAAGTTAAAAAAAAAAAAATCTGAATGCGCTGCTTCACCTATGTAAGGGGATTTGAGCTTCTCTATCCCAAAGAACAGGCGGATGATGCACAGGAGTAGATGTATTACAAAAAAGTGTAAAACTGAAACAATAGAGAAAACACAAACAACAACTTGTTATTAAATGTCACTCCAATAAGAAACAAAAATGTAACAAAGTAAAAATTGTAATGTAAGAATACTGATGAACTAGATCAGGGGTTTTCAACAGGTGGTCCGGGGACCACCAGTGGTCCTTGAGATGGTTCCAGGTGGTCCCCAGGCTAAATGATGGAGAGTTTGGTAACCAGATGTAACTCTTGAGTATGTAAAAATGAAACCAAATGGACCCTGGTGGATCCATTTGGTTTTATTTTCACACTCTCAAGAGTTAAAATAATCACCATCTGTATCATCACCACTTAATTAAGAAGTCTACACTGTTTTGTTTGCAAAATCCAGCCTGGAATTGTGAACAAAACCGAAAGAATTCTTTAGTTTTAGGTCTTTGGAGTGAAATTTCATCAAATGGTGGTCCGTGGCTTCACCTGCTGAATAAATGGTGGTCCCTGGCATCAAAAAGGTTGAAAACCCCTGAACTAGATGAAGGTAGTACTGCATTGTGTAACATGAATAGAACTCATAGCATAAACATGCGCAGACGTGGAAAACTATGTTTAATAATGTTTAATAATATTATCAATGTTGAAGAACATCCCTACTTACATATATTGCCACTCAAGGGGTTTGTAGCAAACTGATGGCATAGGATCATGGAACAGTCCAATATTATCCTTATTGTAGACCTTACCAAAAGAAAATGGAAGCTCAGAACACTATGGTAACATCAGTAGCAATAAAGTAGAATAAGCTAAGAATACAAAACAGTGCCACCTGGAGACAGGGAGGCGCTAACTCAATAACATTGGAACAAGAGTGCTCCCAAGTGGCGGGAAGTAAAATAAGGAAAATGTTCCAACACACTGAACTATCCCTTTAACACTGTAAAATCCTTGGTATCCTTGGTATATGTTCGGTTCCATTCACACCCTCCCACAGTAAAATGAACAGGTTTTGTTTTTTACATTGTAATCAGCCAACCAGCATTCGCCCCCGCTACCTCGTCATAACGGCGGAGTAATTAATTTCACCTCGACCAGATTACTGTAATTATCTACCTCATATGATGGAGGGGTGAGAGGGAGGATTAAGAGAATGGTTACGGTTTAAAAATAACCGGCATCAAGTGCAATTTGGACTGATTAAATGCAGGCAGTGGAACACATGCTTTCTCATTAGTGCTTTATGAATATTATGTTTTGTATTTTGTTATCCCTGTTCCTGTTTTTGTTCTTTACCTTCCATTAGTCTGCTCTTATCACTTTTGCTCTGAATTGACCAGGAAAAGCACTTAAAGAGTTTTATATTATAGTCGACTGAAATCATTGCGGGAAGAAAACGTCATTATTCAAAATTCAGGATGTTCTTAGTTATTCAATTTTGTATGATACATGAAAAAGTCTCATACATTCAGTGGTGGAAGTACATACAGTAGCCTATATACTACGAGTGAAATTCCTGTATTCAACATTACCTGAGTAACATACTTGAAGTACCAGTAACTTGTAACTAAATTGCACAGTTATAATCAGAGTAAAGCTTTACTGTATTGTTGTCATTGTTGTAGCTAGCTGTTGCAGCTACCCCACTGGAACAGAGATATTTTGACAACCTGATTTATCTCCCTGAAAAAAGCCAATTTAGTATGAACATCTTGGAAGAAAAAATGTGTGGCTTGTGACAATGGGGTCCAATATTTAGTTCAGTGATCATTGGGCTAAAATCAATCTAAAACAGTTTTTCACCAATACTTGATTCTGATTAGCTGCTTTCTGATTTACAAGGCTTCGCACAGCCTTGTACAGACAGCAAGTGCCTCCTATTCCTTCGTCAGTGAGAACAGCTCTTCGATCAGTCGCCATGCTACCATGTTTTACATGATATTCACAGACATCTCAGCTAAATCTAGATGACCAGACCCACACAAATTGGCCCAGGGTGTTGGCCCAGCTCCAGTGAGCCACCATGTCCGAAATGGCCGTGTGGGGGTCCCCAGGGGGTCCCTCTACTGTACTGTGCTATCCTGTATTTCACTGTACGATACCATCACACATGAAATGATCATACATACAGTACAGTCAGTATATGTGTATGTGGGCGCGTGGTTGTGTGTTAGGCAACAGTGACAATTGGTGGTGAAGTCAAACCAAATGCTATTTGCTTTGCTTGGACAGACCCAGCCAGCCAGGGACAGAACCAGGCTGTCTACAGGAGTGGTTGTACTATCAAATAAGTTAGCGGTAGGTCCCATGACACTGACCAAACACATGAAGTACAAATGTTTGTAACTTTTTCGTAAGCACACAAAATACTTTTGTGATTTAGGAAATTTTATGATGCTAATATTGCTGTTTGTGATCGTTTTAGAAAAGCAATAAGCCACGTGAGGTCCGAGGGTGTGTTGTGTTTTATAATGTCTGGGAGGGTTGGAGACACTCTGCAGTGCGTCGTGTCTCAACACACGTCCGCGCCTTTTGGCCGTAAAATACAAGGTAACCTCAAAGTTCTTGTGGCTTATTGCTTGATTCAGGAGCTGTGTACACGTTCTTGGTCTGTAGTTTTCTCCACTGGGCTGTGAATACTGCGCTCAAGTACAATTTTGTGGAGTACTTTGTTCTATGACTTTCACCCTGCAGTGAGTGCACTCACACTTTGTTGTTCAGCATCTGTTAGCATTTTATTATCATTTCCGCACTCATGTTAGAATAATTCACCAGCAGAATATAGATGAGGGATTTGCATTTGAATATGATGCCCGTCCCTATTCCATTGAGTCGGAGAGACTGAACCTACATAGAGTTACTTTCTTTTGTGTAGCAGGAAACAGTGCTTGACCTTCCTGTCTCTCTGGGGCTGAAGGTATAGAGTAGATTGTTGCTGTCAGAGAATATCTCTTATTTCCATATTCTGACTTGCTGTGGGTTTTTTGCTTCTTAAATGAACTCCCTATAGCCTATATGATCATACTATATTGTGTCACAGCAGAGACATTATGCCGGTAGACCTTCCGTACCCTTTTCAGTCGTTCCACGCACATTTCTGCTTCACTTTTATTGCAATTCCAACCACGCACAGGGGGCTGTCAGTCTATTGCTGCTGCCATTTCAACTGCCTCATATTGCTATTTTTACCAATGCACCTTATATATTTCATATTGCTCAAATTATACTAGGAAATTCCTTCTCTCTCTCCGTCTGTCTATCTCTCTCTCTCTCTGTCTTCACCGATCTCTCTCTTTCTCTCTCTCTTTCTCTCTCTCTCTCTCTCTCTCTCTCTCTCTCTCTCTCTACCTACCTCTCTCTATCTGTTTCCGCCCATCACGGTTGAGCAGATGGTCTGCCCTGCATGCACCTGCCTGTACTCGGGGCCTACCTGTGCACCACTATTGTACAGACTAGATCAGTGGTTACCAACAGTTTTAGCCCAGGAGTAAACCCAAGAGAGAAATTAGAAGTTTGCCAAGCTTTGGAAAAGAGTCTGGGGTCAGGATAAGAGGTTGAAGTTGTATCCTTTTTTTTTTTTTTCTTTTTTAGATTTGTTGTGTTTATTTTTGAAATTATATTTTTAAAATACCTGAAACCTGAATTTGTATTTACTATGGAATTATATTTGAGAGATTCATACATACATTTGCTGTATATTGTTACCTAATTTAATGTCATTTTGCTCTCTCCCACTGAGCACAAGATTATCTAATCAACCTTGATTAGACGTCCAATCAACGTCTAATCTAAGATTAGACCTCTAAAAAACTTCCACTTTTTAGACATTTTTTAGATCTTGTGCTCAGTGGGCTGTGCTTCTGTTGCCACCATTTTCAGAGCTATAAGCTTTCATTTTAAAGACCAACAACTAATCGAATCAGTAGGATACAAAAGCAACACTCACATGAAACACCACAGAAATCACTGTAGGTAGAAGACAGCGAAGATGCCAGCACCATAGGAAGCACCATAGAATATTCGGATTCACACTAAAATGGGCAGAAGGACACTCTCTCAAAATGGGAGATAAAAAGGGGTAATAACTATTGGTTACTGAGAGCTTATTTCCTTAGGCCCATGGCCACTTCATGTTTCCACCTGTAAACCAGGGATGTGACACTGCAGGTTAATGTGAATGCGTGACAGGTCTAGCGTTGTCACTGTGGTTTATAAGAGGGTATAAGTCACAAAGCTAATCCACTGAATATTACATTGGAAATGCAAATTACTTTCATGACCTTTAACAATGCTCATTGAAAGAGCACCAAAGAGCTTCCCAGTAGAGGTTTTTGAATGCATAATAATACCAAATTAATTTACAAACATGGTGAAATTAAAAGCATATCTGTGGATGGACACACATTCACTAGCAGCTCTGTGTTTTCCACGCACAACAAATACTTGATGACACCAATAAGGTTATAATCATTAATAAGAGCTCGGAATGTAGTGTTCTGAGCTGCATGGGAGGGACATCAATGCATACACAGACAGCAAGGTCAGCTCTGAGGAACGGCATCAGTAGTTGTTGACTTTGGCTTAGCCTACAGTAGCAAGCGTCATACCAAACTACACAATCTTGTACCTACTGTACCCTGTTCATTAACACCGGGGCCCCTCAGGGTTGAGTGCCCGCTTCTTTATACACTTCTCACCCATGACTGTTGCTCCTCTTCTCAATCTAATCCAGTGGTTTTCAAACTTTTTCATACCAGGGCCCACTATTTATTCAGCATTTGAGCTACGGACCACCACTTGAGGACATTTTAGCCCCACAGACCCCAAAACTAAACAGGCCTTTTGCTTTTGTCTACAATACCAGGCTGGTTGTGGCAAAACAAACAAAGCAGGCAAACATAGATCAAAATAATGTCCATTTTTCTAAATTCTCTAGTTGTGTAGACTTGTGTAGGCTAATTCAGATGACCCGCAAGGGTCCATTTGGTTTCATTTTTACGCTCTCAAAGAGTTATATCTGGTTAACCAACTTTCATTACCTGGAATCCTCTCAGGGACCACTGTTGGTCCCCGGACCACCTGCTGAAAACACCTGATCTAATCTCATATTCAAATTCGCAGTAGGGGTGTGGAGATTAATCGATATAAATCGATACATCGGTACCCACGTGCGCGATGCGAGTGCATCGGTTCCGTCACTCTGTATCGATGCAATTGATGGGTGAAATCTAGATGCGTCGCGATGCATTTGCTTGAATCGGTAAAAATCGATGTTGAGCGGGGTTTTCACGATTTATTTCGCCCTATTCTATGTTTTCTAATCTGTGTTGAACGCACCATTATTGGGAAGGAAAAAGGCTCTGCCATTCGGCGCCGACAGTTACGACAACTCTGCTTACTTCCTGTACAGTCCAATCGAGACTCTTCTACATAGACATCTATTGAATAGGGACAACGTGACGAGGCCCGTCAATGTCGCAGCTCTGTCTATAGTCCCCCCCCCTCCCCTCCTACACTCTGCAACAGCGGGGCAGCAGCCAGTCAGCTGTAGTAGTCCAGTGCAGTCTCACAGATAGTAATGAGTAGTCTGGGATCAATACGTGCTACCATCGTGGAGACTAATACCCGCGACTATAAACCCCACGGATTAAACAAGAGAACTAGTGAACGAAGCACCATATTTAGCTTCATAAAATCTCTGTTGTGTTCGTGGTTGAGCTGTGTCGCTCAGTCCGTTGTTCACTGTAGCACCGACAGGTAATGATCCACACAGTATTCTTCTCGTCTGATTCTCGAACGCAGTTGCAAATCTATGCAATCTGCGCGATCATTGTGTGTTGTTAAATAAATCTTCTGCACACGTTTTTAAAAGTGGTTTTCAACCCCCTTCGTTTTACAACTTTCCACTGTGCAGCTTTTCCTTGGAGCCTCATTTACTGTATATTCTGCAACACGATGGTGTTGCACACCGAGTCAGCGACAGTAAAAGTGCACATCCACAAGCTCTCAGATACTCAGTCTCAGCGTGGTGTGGATGCAACGTGTTGTGATCTTGTAGAAGAGTGGTTTTCAACCTTTTTCATTTCAGGACCCACTATTTATTCAGCATTTGAGCCTCGGACCACCATTTGATGATATTTTAGCCCCACAGACCCAAAACTAAAGTTTTCTTTTGTTTTTGTCCACAATACCAGACTGGATTTCAGAAATAGTCCAACATACAGATCAAAATGACCATTAATCTTTTACATTTTCTAGTTGTGTAGACTTTAGGCTAATTCACATGTGAATTACTCTTGAGAGTGTAAACATGAAACCAAATGGACCCACTAGGGTAATTTTGGTTTCATTTTACACCAATAATTGCATAATGATTGATTATATTTTTTATAATTGTAATAATAGGGTCTTTCAGGTTAAGCCAAGGACCCCTTTCTTAGGCTTAGCTGAGAGTGAGTGAGAACCAGGGACCCCCATATATACAGTATAGTATTATCTATGTGTTGATTAAGATACACATAGACTTGTTTGACAGTACTCTGTCTGCAGTGATCTGTAAATGCATGTTTTATATTGGTTTATTTTCTATTTGTATGTACATAGTACTACATACATACAGTACATGATTAGTATACGCTAATCCAACAATAACACAATAACCAGCAGAGAGCAGAGCACAGCAGGCCCTTTATTTGTTGTTGTTTTTTTTTAAGTTGGGAAGTTAGAGATACAGTAGGCCTACTAACCTACAGTAAAACAATACATTGTTTTGAATTTAAATGTATTGCATTTTGGCATTTTTTTGGAAAATTAATAAACCTTGAATATAAATCCTTTTTATTATGTTAAATTGCCACCAGATCGCATCATATCGCATTGTTCAGAATAAAATTCAATGGTATTGTTAAAGTATCGTTAAGTATCGGTAAAAGGGGGTGTATCGTATCGTGTCGGGGTGAATCGTATCGCATCGTATCGCCAGGTAATTCCAAATAATCGCTAAAGTATCGAATCGCTGGCAGTGCATCGAGATGCGTATCGAATCGCCCTCAGTGCTGAGATTCACATCCCTAATTCGCAGACGATACATCAGTACTTGGCCTCATCAATGGTATTGACAAATAGGTGGAAATTATAGGGGGAGGTTGAGAAGATGGTTGCATGGTGCGGTGATCATAACTTGGTTCTAAACACATCAAAGAACAAGGAAATGATCATCGACTTTTGGTACCGGTCCATCAGGCTGACCAACAGCCTCTATTCACAGGCTGTCAAGCTGCTAACACGCACACGCACGCACGCGCGCACACACACACACACACACACACACACACACACACACACACACACACACACACACACACACACACACACACACACACACACACACACACACACACACACACACACACACACACACACACACACACACACACACACCAATACCTTTGGGTATTGTTTAGAATTACTGGTTATGTATCTGGTGCTCAAATATAATTTCTGTTTCTTTTGTGTAAAACCAGTGGCAATCTTAATTACTTTGACAGGAAGTAATTAAGATTGCCATTGCCAAGACATTTGATTGTTTCCCATTGTTCTCCAAACACACGTGATCTTAATTATAGAGCTTATTTGACTCTAAGTCAAGAGGCAGTGTTTTACTTGATACACACACTGAAATATGTATTTGAAAACATTATAGGTTAGAACCAAGCAACTTTAGTCACATACATGTTCACCTGTTTTGTTTTTTGCATAACTTGTGATAAATTATGTAAATTTGCTTTTGAATTCAGTATTGTACAGTTGTAATTCTTGGTGAAAGTGTAAGGTGGCCCAGCCAGGGTTGTAGAATAATGATCTCTCAGAGGCGAGCTGCAGACATGTCTAATCAGGCACATTTTGAGATCAAAATGTCACTTGGGAATTATGAACTAATATTGATTGTTGCACAAAACAGCAGCACTTCAATTGTCAGTTAAAAAGCGTTAAATGAGCCATTTTCAAAAATCAGGAAAAGATTAAAGAAAACTTGTGACAAAAAGTGGCCCCGCAAGCACTATTTAAAAAGTAGTGAAAACAGTATATACTGTATAATCTGTTTTCTGCTATTTTGCGCAAGTTGTTGGCAAATAATAGTAAAATATGAATAATAGTACGGCTTGACAATAACACTTGCCCGCTTGCCCGGGGCAAGTAAAAAAAATGGTGGGGCAAGTGAAGACTGCTACCTGGTTGCCCGATGGGGCAAGTGTGTAACATAGTCCACTATAACACAACACAAGATAAATTTGTCTTGAAGGCAGTCATTGCACTCTGCCTCTGTGTCTTTCCCTGCTTTCTAGCTATCCACAATTCCAGGCTGGATTTGGGAAACAAAACAGGCAAATTAACGCATCAAGATGACCATTAATCTTCTATAGTGTAGACCGGGGCTAATTAAGATGATGAATTTTAACTCTTGAGAGTGTAAAAAATGAAACCAAATGGACCCGCAAGGGTCCATTTGGTTTATATATAATAATATAGTACTATTTGTAATAATAATAATTCTCTATACTGACATAATAGAAGCTGCCTATAGTTACTTGATCACTTGACATAGTTACTCGATGGTTATTGAATGTGATTGCAGACAATAACAACTGTCACTCGTACTGATAGACAGGCATGGATTGAGATGACAATATATATAGAATAAATTCATTTGAGGTTAACTCTTTCTTTCTCAAGTATGCATATAGGTGCGCCTATAGGTGACATTAGCGGATATAATAACCCAGGTATATATGCATCATTATATGGATGTCAGTGCAAACTCTGCGGATATCATTTTTGGCCACCAGGCCTGTGCAGCTTTTAACATTTTCCAACCCCCAGAAATCAGTATTTTAAAAGACAGTCTGTGCTGGGTGTGTACAGTATGTGTGTAGGAGGGGAAAACTACACAGTTTGCAGTTTTCTGAAATATTTTATACATAGACTGGACAGAATCCAAAGCTAATTTCCACACAGGGACAATAAAAGTCTATCTTACGTACCGACAGTATCTCAGCCCATGTCTTTATTGTGGTTGTGGTTCTCCACTCCTGAGATTGACACAGGACTGACATAGCTGAAGGATTAGAGAGCATGAAGCCAAAGGTCCCATGGTTCCACTCTGAGCCTCAGCAATGTGTCCACAAGTAAGTCATTTATTGCTTAACTGCTCCCTGAGCGCTGTAGAATGGCACTCTGAGAGGATTTTGTTCAATACTAAAGACAAATCTCCAAATGTGGGCATATGTTTGAGTTTTGAGTGGCCTCGGTCCATCATTTCAGAGAAAATGCTCATTATCCATCCACTTTATACATTAGCTGTATGACTGTATGACGTCAGCATTAGATGCCCACATCCAGACCAAAATGACTTGTTTTGGTGCTTTTATAGATTGCTTGACTACTCTGTTGAGTAAGAGATAATGTCTGCCTATGTGGTCATTTGCAGGATATAATTTACCTTTATGAAAATATACATAAAGGCAAACACACATTAATCAATAAGTAAAACAATCAATGTGATTTCATTACTAATATAGTTAAACCTAAAACTACATTGTATTCTGAAACATTTTCTAAAAGCTATGACCCTAAAGTGAAGATGTTGGCTGCAGATGTTCTTCATATTCAGGAGTAGCGAGTTACTTCATCCAAATCAAAAGAAACGTTTTCCCATTTCGGCCGTGAACTTGGGAGTGGTAAGGTCTTTTATGGTGGCTCTCGTAAGGTGGGAATGAATGAAATGTGACTCTGAAAATATTTAGGTTTCCAATCTGTTTGAGATGCTGCCACATGGAAAACATTTTTGCAGTCTCAAAGCCACAGCAAATAGATTGCAAAAAAGCTACAGATACATGAGCAGACTGATAAGAACTAGAGTCCTCTTCCTGCACTATTGAGCTTGAACTGCACATCTAAACTATTTCTGTTGGATATTTATAGAACATAGACTACTGTGAAAAAACAAGTACAGTATATATCAGGGAAAACATGCACGTGTACAAATGATTCTTGTTTGCTCTGTATTTGCATACTCTATATTCTATACTTTTGTTTTCTGTGTTTTCGGTGTTATATTACATCATTGTATATATTTGCTGCTGCATTGTCTGAAGGAAGCCAAACAAAAAATATTTCTACTCGTGCACAAGATGAAACAATAGGCACAACCTTGAACGTTAACCCCCCTTGCAGACCGCCCCAGAACGAGCCTAACTGCAGATAACTGGGCAGTGGTATAAGACCACTATACCATGGTGATCAAATGGCTTAGTCAAAAAACAACAAAAACCAGCGAGTTTGCTAATAAGCCAAGACTAGCCGGACGCAGAAACTGTGCTTTCTGTGCAGCCAGGTGAGCCAGTGAGATGTGTGAGGATGTTCCAAGTAGCAAATAAAGACTCAATTGGGATTATATTATTTTAAATAAAAGCACAGTCCTGAACTACAATGACTACAATGACAATGACAGAAATAAAACATAGCTAAATAAAGTTGCCACACTGCAGCTGATTTTTTATATTTTTGGTACTACCTGTTTGGGTCGAAGGACAGACACTGCCAGTTGCGTTAACAGATGACACACTGTTCCCATGGATTTCTACAATTTCCAAGCAAAAATACAATGCTGAAACAAGTAGAACTGTTGGGGTAAAGAACGTTTGTTGACGAAATTTCCATTCACCATTATTAACAGCTTCATTCATAAGCCGAAACATTGTGGTCTTGCCAATGAGGTTATAAGGTATGATTGCAACCTTTTCCAACAAGAGCATTGAGTTTTACCCTCATTTCATTTGCAATCTTCTCGAGATTACATGTCACGTGCACACGCATAATCACGTGCACAGAAAAGTATACACAAACTGCTAAAACAGTTACTGAGACTATTTAAGAGCAGGTCATAAAATTGTTCATATGGGATGTTCCCTAGGATATTGGAATATAAATTATTTGCTCAAGTAGATTGCTCCATGAAACTGGAGCATCGTAAAAAAGCATATTTTCCTAGTTTAGCGTCAGACCATAGAGTTATATGCTCTATGATTAAATCCCCACCCCTTTCATTTGTATGTTGCTCACTTAGCACATACTGTATTTCCTTCTTTTTTAAACCTGTTTAATTGTGTTGGGGATGTTTGACAGTGCACATGCTTGCCCACCTAGAGATGTCCGATATTGACTTTTTTTTTTTACCGATATACCGATATTGTCCAACTCATAATTTCCGATACCGATGTCAACCGAAACCGATATATGCAGGCTTTTGTAGTGGACAAAAAATAAATAATGGGAGATTGCAGTGATTTGGGCGATTTGGAAAACCCACCAACAGACCAACAGCACCTGTACCAAGGCCTGCTATATATTTTCCCCGATTGTGTGGCTCTATGCATCTCTGTAAATTGTGTTTTACCGATTCAAAAACTAAAATAGCCATATTTTTAGCATATTTTTCCCCAATACCGATATTTTCCGTTATTGATTTTTACAGCCTTTAGCGGCCGATAATATCTGTGTGGAGGATATATCTGCCCATCCCTAGTTTTTTGTTTTGTTTTGTGACATAAGGTGGTAATTTTCCAACCTAAAAATAACCTAGTACCTATTTTTTTGTTTTTTCCTTTTTCTTTCTTTTTTTCCCCAATGGTGGTTGGTGCAGGGTTGGGGGTGGGGGGTGGGGGGGTCTCTGTTTTTAAAACAAAAAATAGAAAAGAAAGAAAATGTGTATATAAGGCAAGACACCTGGCTAAGGCATTCAGTGGTACAATGTATACTTTCTGTAAGCTGGGGTTGTCTTCCTCCTTCTCTTTATAAAATGAAATAAAAAATATATACAAAAAAAAAAAATAATAACCTAGTACGGTACATGCCTATTTCACAAAGGAAATTATCTGACTGAAGCAGTCCACTATGTTCTATATGGTCTGGCACCAGGCTATAAGAAAATACTATATTTTAGCTACATCATTTAGTTACATCCCACAGCAGTTGTCATGACAGCATAAAATACTGCCATCATCCAACCATGTATGGTGTCAGGCAGGAACCACGTATCTCCATAACTCAACTGTTTTGGGTGTTCTGAGCTTATAGGGTAGATCTATAAGCTCAGAACACATTTCATTGTGATATGCTGTGAGCTTATAAGCTCATATATATTCAATATATTAATATTGACCAATGAAACGCATCAAGAGTGTGTGATTAAACTGGTTCTTTTTTCCTATTTCCTGAAAAGGTTGATGTTTTGGACAGGATTCCACACGACACCTGCCATGACTTCACTCTGACAGTCTCAGACACACATGCAGAAGAGGATTTGTGTGTCGAGGGATATTCATGCAATTTAACGAAAAAAAAAATAAAAAAACAACATGCTGTGAAAAATATCTTGCAATCCTCAGTCAATAATAAATGAAAAAAATAAAGAAAGAAAGTGAAATTTTCCAATTAGAGGATGGCACATGGGAGGTGGAAAGGCATTTCGGCACTGAATGAAATTTTCATAAAGTGCTGTATTTCTGATATGTTGACACACAGCATGGGGCTGTTTCCCTGAGAACATGCAGGGGGATTGCAGCGGCTGCGCTTCATTCTGCATCTCCAGTTTAGCCTTCATCTGCTCCACACTCCCTTTTCTCAAAAGCACCTCCTCCCTCTCCCCCCCTCTTCACTCTCTCTCTCTCTCTCTCTCTGTTCCCCTGTGAACCTCTCTCTCCCCGACTTTCTGCTTAACGCAACCCTAAATAAATTCACATGGCGCAATGTGAAACCAAGCAAAGCTTGAGAAGCATAGAACGGAAGAGTGTGAATCAGACTTATAGGAGAGCAGGGTGTGTGTGTGTGTGTGGGGGGGGGCTAGAACATTAGCAGTCAGAGCACTTAGCAAGTGGAGTCCCATTCATTATGCATTAGCTAATTCACCATGTATGGTAATTAAAATCAGAGCCTTCTCCAAAACTGGAGGGAGTTCTAAAAGAAAACAACTGATTTTCTGTGTGAGTGTGTGTGTGTGTGTGTGTGTGTGTGTGTGTGTGTGTGTGTGTGTGTGTGTGTGTGTGTGTGTGTGTGTGTGTGTGTGTGTGTGTGTGTGTGTGCGTGCGTGCGTGTGTGTGTGTGTGGGGGGGGGATCTTGAAGGAAGAATATGTAATAAATAATCATTAAACACTTAAATGCCATATGGATGGCCGAATTCCCTCGGGGCTCTGGTGTCTTTGTAGGCTGCAGTGACTGCCATTGACGAATTCACGACATTGATTGAACAATATAACGATTAACCATGTAAGCCGTGTGAATTTCTGATCTCAAGCTGTGCTCTTTGCATGGTTCGCCTTTCTAAATGCTAAAAGTACATTGCTTTATGTACCGGTATACAGTATAACAAATGTCATGTTATTGTTGCTCCGACAGCTCATGATTAGTGCATGACTAATTCTACATACCGGTAGCTATGCCCACAAAGCCACATAGTCGGACTAATTGGATGTCGGAGTTATGAACAGTTCCGGTAGTTCCGGCTAAAGCAATCTGGTTGAAATAGGATCTCTCCAGTCCGTCCACGATAAAGCAAGCCCTCAGTGCAAAGTATCGCAACAACACATTGTAAGCTGGTAGATCAGTTATTTTGGCCACAGCTGTATGACGAAGTATAAGGCTATCATGAATTCCTCTCACTGAACTGGGCCGGCCTTGGCAGCTCAGCTGTGATGAGACGGAGCCTCAGAGCGGAGCTACTTTTAATCACGGGGACGAGGCCTCTCTACCCGTCCCCTCACATATTTCTCAGAGATATAGCTAAGGGCTGATTTCACCCAACACCTACTTTTAATCAACAGAGACTACTTAATGTCTCGGTCAAATGAACTCGTATATTTACAGGGAAACAGAGATCAAAGAATATATATTTTATTATTTTAGGTATTAGTGCATCTTGATATGTTGTTTTATTTTGTTGGTAATTGCTGGAAATTTCAACAGTGTGCTTTTATACAGAGATTAGAGGCAATTCAGAGATGCTCACGGAACTCGACTCCTGCCTGACTGCATAATCACGGTAAAGCACATATGCACCATCTTGTGTAATATTGCTTGAGTATAATGTCCTTTATACTTAATTCATACGCTTTGTATGTAACATGAAAAGTTAATTGTGTATTGTTTATTCATGTCATGACAGCATGCATTTCATGGTGTGGTGTTAATGCTCACAGACGATGGTTGAATAGAGGCATTTGGAGCTCTGTCTGTCTGTCTGTCTGCCTATGTGTCTGTGTGTCTGTCATGTCTCTTTCTCTCTCTCTCTCTCTCTCTAGAGCTTTTGTGTCGGCCTTTCTTTTAGATATTTCTTCCCCACCTAAACATTAATATATTGTCAGAATATGCTTTGAATGTGTTCTTTTGAAGTTTGCCATTGAACATTTTTTTGGAGGTATACTGGTATTGTTTCGATTCAATGTGTCTTGTCTCTTATATATACCTGTATATTATGAAAACAGTGGCTACAAGCTTCCACAGTGCATCCTGTAAGTTGGTAGAGCTTCACTTTCTTTCTGAATCTTTGTCCTCAGAATAGGCAAACTTAAGTTTTCTGATTAGGTCAGAAGTGTAAAATTATTTAGGTTGCCAGTACAAAACCTCTCTGCTGACTGTTTCAGTCTTTATGCTGAGTGCTCTTTATCCTATAGCTCCGTATGCATGGTGTTTCAATGCTGCGCATTGCTTTGGCCGTAATGTCGTCGTAGAGAGTACAAAGAGTATGTTTGTTGAAAATTGGAGCAACACAGTTTTCTTAAGGTGCCTGGAGGGCACAGAAGAATTAATGTGTAATGGAAAGTGTTGCTTGAATGCACAATCATTATAATAACAGTGAATGGATGTGTTTACTACTTTACTGTTTCTGCTGTGCTTTGGTGCTGCAACAAATCATAGTGAATACCTAGAGGAGTGAAGGAATATATTTAACAATTTTGCTAACCTTCCTCTATGTGTGTCTGTCAAGGTAGAGTATACAGAAGTGGTCCACAAAGTGGGGTCCAGGGACCCGAGGGGTCCTTCAGGGGGTTCCATGGGGAATGCAAATCTATTTAACCACTTTAATCATAAATGCATTGTTTACTTGAAAATAGACAAGCTAGAAGCAGAATCTGGAATATTGGAGGGGCATTTCTCTATCTGGACTATCGAGACTGGACTATTGTAACGCGCTCTTAGCCGGCCTACCGAAAAAAATCAACCGACAAATTACAACTTGTTCAGAACGCAGCGGCCAGAGTCCTGACAAAAACGAGGATGCGAGATCACATCACACCGGTTCTGGCTTCCCTACACTGGCTCCCGGTAGTGTATAGAATTGATTTTAAAATTCTTTTACTAGTCTATAAATCATTAAATGGTCTTGCACCAACCTACCTCCAGGACTGCCTACCCACCTAGGTATGTCCCCAACCGCCCCTTAAGGTCGGCCACTGCTGGCCTCCTTGAAAAACCCAAAAGAATGTCTTCTAAAAAGTATGGGGAGGCTGCTTTTTCCTTTCAGGGACCGTCTGCCTGGAATAACCTCCCCATGCACATTAGGTAGACGCTTTTAAAACACAGCTAAAGACCCACTTTTTATCCTTGCATTTGGCTAAGTCTATGTGCTGATGCTTTTCTACTCTCTATTTGTATTTCGTATCTTTATCTTTATTTTGATAAATATACTGTATATATATTTTCTCTATATTTTATTGTATTTTGTATTTTTATCTCTTCTGTAGAGCACTTTGTGCTGCATTCGTGCATGAAAGGTGCTCTATAAATAAAGTTTATTATTATTATTATCTTGTATGGAGGTCCCTAAACATTTACAGGTCCTTGACATAAAAATGTTGTGCATTTTAGTTAATTGTGAGCTTGCCAATCATCTGATTCAAATCATTTGATTATGAGTATCTGATATTAATATTTGTATTGAACATTGAACATACGCTGTATGTCATATAGTACAGTATCCAAACTCACATACATATCCAGTCCAACATTATGACATGACTAGAATATTGGTACTATAGGGATGTCTCAAACATTTTTTTTTGTTTCCAATCCATTTGTGATCGTTTTCAAAATTGATTGACCAAGATTTCCAATAAGTGATAGTGATAGTGATCAGATCGAGCCTAGTTCCTTGAGAACCACCCAGGGACCTCAGAATGGGCTCCATGTTAGGAACCAGTAAAAGCGTAAAGCAGTGTTTTTCAACCAGTGGTCCGGGGACCACTAGTGGTCCTTGAGAGGGTCTCGGGTGGTCCCCAGCTAAATGATGGAAAGTTGGTTAACCAGATGTAAGTCTTAGAGAGCGTAATTGGTTTCATGTTTACACTCTCAAAACATTCATCATCATCTGAATTAGTCCAAATACTACTACTACCAAATAATACTACTAGAGAATGTAGAAGATTAATGGTTTGCCTGTTTTGTTTCCCAAATACAGCCTGGTATTGTGGACAAAAACAAAATAAATCTTTAGTTTTGGGTTCTGTGGGGGTGAAAATGTCCTCATATGGTGATCTGTGGCTTAAATGCTGAATAAATAGTGGGCCCTGGTGAAATCCCTGGCATAAAGCCATCTGGCGATGTTGTGTGACGTACTAGAGCAAGCACTATAGATCAACCTATATATAGTAGTGTGCAGATAAGAACCCTTACGGCTCTGCAAAAAAAAAAAAAAAACTTTTGATCACCTAATGGGCACACAGGTGTTATAAAAACCAGGCCATTACAGCGGCGGAGCCGCCTCCCGTGTAATTACAGCATCACTCAATGCAGATTGCCATTCACAGATTGCAAGTGAAGCGCCGCTGCACAGAACGTCCTTAACAAGCCTAAGCAGGCTGTGTGTTTGCCATGGTTGACTTCAGGATGATCCTCACAGCTAGGTGACAGCTGTGGCTGCATGTCCCCCTGCTTGGTGCTCACAGGTGTGTGTCACCCTGCCCAGTGGTGGACTGGACAGTATTGAACGTATCCTCCAAAGCCAAACCTCTTATCTCCATTATTCTAATCCGTTTGTTTTCAACCCGTGGTCCCTGAGAGGATTCCAGGTGGTCCCCAGGCTAAATGATGGAAAGTTAGTTAACCAGATGTAACTCAGAGCGAAAACCGAATGTACCCGCAAGGGTCCGTTTCATGTTTACACAAGCAAGAGTTAAAATATTCATCATGTGAGTTATCCCAAATCTACACAACTAGAGAATGTAGAAGATTAATGGTCATGTTTGACTGTTTTCTCCGAAATCCAGCTTGGTATTGTGGACAAAATAAGCAAAGCAAACAAGCAAAATAAATATTTAGTTTATGGGTCTATGGGGCTAAAATGTTATCAAATGGTGGTCCCGAGAATGCAAATGCTGAATAAATAGTGTGCCCTGGTATGAAAAAGGTTGAAAACCTCTGTTCTAATAATAACAACAACAACAGATATAGACACAATAAACAAAGCCGGGCAAAAAAAGAAGAAAACAAACAGAGAAAACAAAAAAAGGAGATAGCAGGCTTTGCTATGAATGAAATGGAACCAAGCATGGATACACAGCAGCCAGTGGTCTGTCGTTACAAAGCATTAGCATAAAGAATAATAAATCTTTCCCACTTCAGGTGGAACTGGTCTATGCTGCCCTTCATATGAATGCTGTCCTATTACAGTGGCTTAACCTGTAAGTAGGTTATGCCACTGTGTGAGTGTGATTGATGGTACATGGGCTGATTTCCATAGTTGGAATAGCATGCAGTCTCCTACCTGTATTTTTATCCATTCCCCGTATGAGGAGGGAGTTATTAGGAATGGAGGGATCTCAATACTAAACAAAATAAGGACCTTGGGGCACTCCTATACACATAAAAGATGGCTCATTGTCAGCATCTTGGATAGTTTTTAGGCTTTGCTCTGTGGAATTTAGAAGTTGTTCAATGCATTCCATTGAAAATTCTAAACCGAATTAAACTAGTGCGAACATTGCGTGAAATGTGCTTTGAATTTAGTACAGGACGTGGACAGAACATTCTTGTTCTGTCAAGGTATAGATGTACATTTTCAGAACACTTTGCAGCAACATTGTTATCTATGCAGGTTGTATTCTGTAAGTCACTGAAAGATGTATGGTCCTGGTCTCTGTAGAGGTCACCAAGCTCCGCTACAGTCCTTTTAGAAGTCTTAGTGGGAGGGATCCTGTCACAACAAAGTGGACAGTGGACTGACAGCACAGGACTGCTCAAGCACACAACCGACCGCACATGAAATCAATTATACTACTCCATTTCTGTGCAGGGATCTGCAGACTCAGTGTTTGCAGACTGTGGGCGATGTCTTGTGTACATGCATTGCATACCAACAATCGGGTGAATGGACTTCTACACACACGCATGCACACACTCATAGGTAGGGAAAAATAGATGCATCTTCGGCCACTGTAAGACTTTTAATCACTGAAGGGAAGTTACAGCAGCATAATGCGAAAAATCAAATAATCTAACAGTTATGGTTCAGGTTAGGATAGCACAACTGCGCCTTGGAAATACATTTCCCACACCAAAGTTCCACGCTAATATCCACACAACAACTTTAGTTTGGCCATGCCAGACTTGAACCAAATGGACCCTGAAGGGCCCGTTTTCATCTTATCCGCATACACTCAGGGAGCACGTACGCCATCCGCTCATAAATGTGTGTGGTGTTGCTCAGGGGCGGATATAACATGTCCCATTTGGGGGGGCAAGAGAACATGAAAATTTCAAAAGAAAAATCATTTTCAATAACAGGACTTTTATTAGGCAAGTATAAGCATCAATAATAACATCAGTTGTTGTTGAAGTTGCAACAGACACGCAGCATGCATAAAGCTAAAGGTCTGACTCAGAGAGTTTTCTGTTTTCAATGATGAAATGCTGTTGGTTTAGTGGTGACACAGCTGTGGTCGTTTTGCATGGCATCGTGTTTTTTTTGGGGGGGGGGGGGGGGCAGACTGGATATTTAGCCCATGCCTAGATCCGCCCCTGGTGTTGCTTCATGCCCTTTCCCCCGGGCGTACTCAAGCCGAATATCTCCCTGGGATGGAGGCAAGTTTTATCTCCGTTGCTTTGGGGTCATAAACAGGGCTGTCCCTCCTGGACGGGGTGCAGGGGGTTTCAGTTTGATTGGACAGGCGCGTGGTGGTTGCTGCAGTCTGGACCCTGCTCAGCCACCAGAGGCCTGTCTCATTATAAGTCTGTGTCTCTCGCAGGACATGTGCTGCAGCTCTACTGAAGTGCTTCAGTCTCACTTCACACTGCTTGCTAATGTGTTAAAAGTTACTTCAGGCTTTGCACAGCGTAGTCTGCCGGCAAAAATCCCTGCCCGGTAATGTGGTAAATTAGCTCAGGGTTTAATTGCACAATCTGCTGGCAAATCCTATTTGTTTCTCAAATCTGATCTTTTTTAGGACCGACTGCCCACACTGCTATGAATTCATTATAACATAACAGCCCTGAGGGGGAAAAAGCATGTATTAAAAAAACAGTGAATGCAGTTAAACGTCCATAGTCACTGTTGTTAAATCTGATCAACACGACAATTAAGTCACTGAAAGCATATCACCGGCAAACATCATTATATTAAGGCTTTTGCTTCTGTTGAATTTCTTGCCAAATATGACTTGGTCTGCACAGCAGTGTGAACATGGGCTTAGCTTGCATGTTAAAAAAAAAAAAAAAATCAACTTCAAAAGATGTGATTCGGTATGGTAACCACGGCAACACACCAGACAGCGCTGCTCATTTCAGCACATTAACAAGAAAGGAAATAAATGGGAGTTCATTTTGCAGGCCTCTGGAAAAATTATGGGATGGGGAGGGGGGGTGATGAAAGCTTCATTTATGAATCCTAATGCATGCGGCATACATTTACAGTATGGGCTCTCTCTTCCTGTACGTGTTGTTCTCAATGTCTAATCTCCTCATGAATATTACAACGCGCACCATTTGGCTCATGAATATGAAATGGTTGGGACCCCAGATCCTCACTCCAAACACACCACACAAACACGCACGTGCGTGCCCGCACGCCTGCGCATGCACACAAACACAAGACACACATGCACGCACAGACTTTAGACGGGCTATTTTTATCTTTTTGTTTTAGCTTTTTTTTTTAAGCATGGATCTGACATGTGCTGTCAGAGCATATAGGTATCAAGAATATCTCTAACCCTGACCCATAAACACCCAGCACTAAAAGCATTTTTTAAAACAACCATTCATCTTGTGAGACTTGTGGGACTGTCATCACAATTTCTCAAATTTCTATTTTTCAAATTTCACTATTCTTGCGAGAACGTTTGGCCTTCGTAAGTACAGGCCTAGTGAAGCCAGCACACACACACACACACACACACACACACACACACACACACACACACACACACACACACACACACACACACACACACACACACACACACACACACTGACACACACACTGACACAGACACATATTATGCGGCACACCTCAGAGCTATCATAATCGTCGACACATGCTGCCGTCCCTCGCTGCGGTGCATTTAGCTGATCACAGTGGTGCTTGTTAACGGGACGCGTGGAGTCCACGCCGCTCGTTAGCTGCTTGGCACATCGCTGCGTCTGTCCCCACCATGCCAAGATATTTAAAGAATCAAAAGACTCTATTTCTGCTCCATTCACAGACATCCAAGCCATCCTCAGCGTCACGGACCTACTGTACTGTAGATGTCTTGACGCGAGATTCCCTGCGTCACGCGCCGAAAGGCATTCTGGTACGTTCTGGATTTCAGGCATATTGTGGTCTTGTAAAGTGTGCTTTATACCAGCGGTTCCCAAACTTCACGTCAAGGACTCCCAAATCGGCAGTCATTATTAGCACGGACCACCAATAGAAAGAGAAAGAAAGAAGAATTTTATGGCTCTGGTGATTTTCAACCATTTTCATTTTAAGGGCCCCAGGCTTGACATGTATTAGGGTATGGTCCCTCGTGTAATGGCATTTCTATCTCTGGGACCCCAGTTTACATTGTGGAATCCCATTTGATTCCATTTGTACTCACTCTTTCCATTTGGTTCCTAACAATCTTTTAGCTTGGGAACGCCCTGGAACTCCCTCAAGTACCCTTGGGGATCCCCGGACCCCACTTTGGAAACCACAGCTTATTCAAGAAATGTATAAAGAAATAACTCGTTTTGACATGTGATTCACTGGCGTTGTTAGATAAAGCCATAGAAAATAGAGGCCTCATTGGCCGCTACAGTTCGCTACTACTCAAGTATACTTGCTAATCACAACTGGCCTTTTCCAGTTCTTATTGGCATTATTGGCATGAAAAACAAACGTTTCCATTGCCTCTGACTGGCCTACCAAATGTCCCTTTCCTTCCTTCCTTCCTTCCTTCCTTCCTTCCTTCCTTCCTTCCTTCCCAACATTCTTAGAAGCTTGGCAAGCTTCCGCTACATATCCCAGATAGCAAAATGAATTGATTCAACGTTGAATTTTGGTTGAATCAATGCAAAATGCATTGATTCAACGTTGAATTTTGGTAGAATCAATGCAAAATGCATTGATTCAACATTGAATTTTGGTTGAATCCATGCATTTTGCTATCTGGGATGCCTCTGCAAGAGCTTGCGTGTGTGACGTAATAACAAAAAAAAAGATGTGGTACCCTGAACATACATACATACATAACTTAAGGACACCCAGGACTATGCATTAGTGGCTGCACCACTCAAAACGCATATCTGGTCGTGGTTAACTTCACAACTGCAAACATACAGTATAAAGAATGACAGATCTACAATCTCAAAACATGTTGCTTCGTGCCATGTTTCGAGCAGGCTACTCTTGTGTGACAGCTCATATGATCAAGTTAGTTTAAAAAAAAAAAGAAACAGACGATTGGTTTCTGCTCGACAGTAATGATACGTCACAGTACATCAGTACATCATGGTGTCACAGATTGGCCACATGAAGTCTGGCGCCACAGAATGGTCACATGATGTCTGAGCTACGCATGAAGACATCCCATGTCTTTATTGGACCTCTACTACCTCTATGCTAATATTATCTCGTGTCTGTCTATCCTAGATTTCCTTTTTTCAGCAAAACAGTGGTCTATAACGCCATGCCCAGAATAGTAGAGTTCATGTGGCTATAAACACAAACGGGAACCAACCAACTGCACTATTTTTGCACTAACAATCTCTTCCAATCCTTGAGGCCCATGCAGCCTGAAGCCCGCTGGCTGGCTTCCAATCCTGGCCATATGCCTCCCTAGTCCCTCTAGCCCAGCAGTTCAGCATGAGCTTGAGTGAGTCACCATGCATGTTCCAGTGCCCCTGGTTCCCAATCAATGGGCCGGGCCCCATTTGTGTCATATGCATGGACAAATGTGTCTGTGGCAAGACTTGGCCTTGTCCATGGCATTTGATTTATTAATTTCCTTGTTCATTAATTTGTTTTGTACGTTTAGTAAATCCCAGGGATTTACCAAAATGTATATTTTTGGGGTTTTGAGCTGAGACAGTTTGGAGGGGAAAAAAAGAGTGATCCAGTGAGTGAGTGGGCTATATACAGGCTGTGTTCCATCCTGGCCATATGCCTCCTTATAATCCTTGTAGTTCAGCATGAACTCCAATGAGTCAGCAGGCATGTTCTAGTGAGGACACAGGAAGCAACGAGCGTGACTGCTCCTGCATTCTGGGCTGGCTGACAGCTGGAGCGCTGGATCAGATGGTGTCTGATTCAGCCCGTCATTAAGTTCAAAATCTGCCTGAATTTGATACAAATAAAATTGACAGTCTTTGGCACGTACAGTCCACTATTTTCTCCTGAATTGAGAGGAATTTGAATTGACTGAGAGGGCCAGCGAAGACAGTGTTGGCTGAGAACTTCGAATGTATTTATGTGACTGAGAGGGAGTTATGCTTCTTCCTTGTTTGTATAGTGTCTGTTTGTGACACCTGCATATAGGGCTGCAAGTCTGCAACTAACGATTATTTTCATAATCCATTCATTGGCCGATTACTTAACCGATTCATCGATTAATCAGATTGTGACTCTTATTTAGTTATCACCTTAAAGGTGGGATTCCACCCATTTTCAAAACGGAACCAAATGGACCCCAGCAGGTCCATTTGGTTCCATTCTTACACTCTCAGTAAAAAGGCCATAAAAGATTTATTTTCAGATCTCCATTTCTATAGGAAACACAGAATGGGGGGAACGTTTTTATCATGTCCATACAACATCTCTAAGGTATATTAATTAATGACAGTAAAATGTTGAAAATGGGTGGAAACAGGTAAAAACTTCAGTGATTATTTGACAAACTGATTGATCAATTACTAAAATAGTTGACAACTAATGGAATAATCGATTTGATTGCGATTCACCAATTAATCGTTACAGCACTCCCTGCATCCAAGACTTTCTTCTGAGTTTGTAAGCCTACATTGAGATTTGAGGAGTATTCCTGTTGAGTTCATAAGTAAAGATTTACTTTTCCAGCCGTGACAGTCATATTTGAACTAGGCATCTCCTATCTGATTGTAGCATTTGGGAGTTTGGGCATTACATTGAAACTGTGCATGCATGAGCTTGCAAGGTCAGCTATCCTGAAATTGACAGTACATTATAGAAACTGCTCATCAAGGTTATCACAAAACATCTTTTTTATCTACCAGTGAAAGACAAAACTTTCCCATTTTGTGCTGTTGTAAACAGAACTCCCTAATTATATTATGTATAGTAATGTGATAATTACACTATGTAAACTGCAGATTGTAATATTCTGTGGATGACGCTAAATCAGATTGATTTAGCGTCACTAACGACATAAATGGAGGCCTTGTCCTTGCTTGTGTGTCCCTGTGCAGCGCTATAATGAATATGGGCACATAAATGACTAAAATATAGGGAGCGTGGAGACAGGGCTTGAATTTTGATTAAACTAAACAGTGAATGAATCTGACATTTTGAAATAACTTGCGGGTCAGGCAAGGTTCTCTCGGTGTAAACAGTGCCACTCAAGCTTTTGAAATATTCATCTTGCTGAATATTTTTTGTGTGAATGTGGTCCCAGTCTAGTCTTCTTTGTCTTGGTGTCTTGGTGACATTGATTTCTACATTTCTTTTTAGGCAAGAAATCAAAGTAGTTCTTATAACTTCCTAGCTTGGATTTTGTAAGACCATACGGGCTTGTGAGCACCCCTGTATTAGCAGGGTGATCAAAGTGTCCCTCCTGTCACAGATGTTTGGTTCCATTACGTCCGTGACACATCATCCAGCCTGACACCGCCGACATCAACTGACTGGCTCAGCAAATTCACAAACCAAAATGTACCGGCCAGCCATCAGCACTAATGAGACAGCTCCAGAATACTGGCTTAGATCGCCCCGCTCAGCAGCCAAGAAACTGGCCTGGTACGGTAGCAGCTAGGTAGGTAGGTAGGTAGGTAGGTAGGTAGGTAGGTAGGTAGGCAGTAGGGATGTGAATCTCAGCACTGAGGGCGATTCGATACGCATCTCGATGCACTGCCAGCGATTCGATACTTTAGCGATTATTTGGAATTACCTGGCGATACGATGCGATGCGATTCACCCCAACACGATACGATACACCCCCTTAAACCGATACTTAACCGATACTTTAACATTACCATTGAATTTTATTCTGAACAATGCCATATGATGCGATCTGGTGGCAATTTAACATAATAAAAAGGATTTATATTCAAGTTTTATTAATTTTCCAAAAAAATGCCAAAATGCAATACATTTAAATTCAAAACAATGTATTGTTTTACTGTAGGTTAGTAGGCCTACTGTATCTCTAACTTCCCAACTTAAAAAAACAAACAAACAAAAAAAACAAATAAAGGGCCTGCTGTGCTCTGCTCTCTGCTGGTTATTGTGTTATTGTTGGATTAGCGTATACTAATCATGTACTGTATGTATGTAGTACTATGTACATACAAATAGAAAATAAACCAATATAAAACATGCATTTACAGATCACTGCAGACAGAGTAGGCCTACTGTCAAACAAGTCTGTGTATCTTAATCAACACATAGATAATACTATACTGTATATGTGGGGGTCCCTGGTTCTCACTCACTCTCAGCTAAGCCTAAGGGGTCCTTGGCTTAACCTGAAAGACCCTATTATTACAATTATAAAAATATAATCAATCATTATGCAATTATTGGTGTAAAATGAAACCAAAATTACCCTTGTAGGTCCATTTGGTTTCATGTTTACACTCTCAAGAGTATTTCACATGTGAATTAGCCTAAAGTCTACACAACTAGAAAATGTAAAAGATTAATGGTCATTTTGATCTGTATGTTGGACTGTTTCTGAAATCCAGTCTGGTATTGTGGACAAAAACAAAAGAAAACTTTAGTTTTGGGTCTGTGGGGCTAAAATATCATCAAATGGTGGTCCGAGGCTCAAATGCTGAATAAATAGTGGGTCCTGAAATGAAAAAGGTTGAAAACCACTCTTCTACAAGATCACAACACGTTGCATCCACACCACGCTGAGACTGAGTCACTGAGAGCTTGTGGATGTGCACTTTTACTGTCGCTGACTCGGTGTGCAACACCATCGTGTTGCAGAATATACAGTAAATGAGGCTCCAAGGAAAAGCTGCACAGTGGAAAGTTGTAAAACGAAGGGGGTTGAAAACCACTTTTAAAAACGTGTGCAGAAGATTTATTTAACAACACACAATGATCGCGCAGATTGCATAGATTTGCAACTGCGTTCGAGAATCAGACGAGAGGAACACTGTGTGGATCATTACCTGTCGGTGCTACAGTGAACAACGGACTGAGCGACACAGCTCAACCACGGACACAACAAAGATTTTATGAAGCTAAATATGGTGCTTCGTTCACTAGTTCTCTTGTTTAATCCGTGGGGTTTATAGTCGCGGGTATTAGTCTCCACGTCGGTAACACGTATTGATCCCAGACTACTACAGCTGACTGGCTGCTGCCCCGCTGTTGCAGAGTGTAGGAGGGGAGGGGGGGAGGGGACTATAGACAGAGCTGCGACATTGACGGGCCTCGTCACGTTGTCCCTATTCAATAGATGTCTATGTAGAAGAGTCTCGATTGGACGGTACAGGAAGTAAGCCGAGTTGTCGTAACTGTCGGTGCCGAATGGCAGAGCCCTTTTCCTTCCCAATAATGGTGCGTTCAACACAGATTAGAAAACATAGAATAGGGCGAAATAAATCGTGAAAACCCCGCTCAACATCGATTTTTACCGATTCAAGCAAATGCATCGCGACGCATCTAGATTTCATCCGTCAATTGCATCGATACAGAGTGACGGAACCGATGCACTCGCATCGCGCACGTGGGTACCGATGTATCGATTTATATCGATTAATCTCCACACCCCTAGTAGGTAGGTGGGTAGTAGGTAGGTAGGAAGCCTACACTACAGTAGGTAAGGCAATATCAAAGTAGGCAATATCAAACCTAAATAAATGTGTCCAATCTACAAACTGTGTAAGCATAAACAGTGTACATATACAACAGTATAAGAATTAAAGGGGAATTTCACCCATTTTCAATTTTTTCTTGAGAGTGTACAAATGTGAACCAAATGGACCCTAGCGGGTCTATTTGGTTCCATTTGTACAAAAAAGGTTCCATTTGTACAAAAAAAAACTCATTAAACATGGTGACAATTACATGATATCATCAAGAAGTTTTACCATGTTAATGTTTTTTCAGACCTCTATTTCTAGGAAACATGCCTTGACTAATTGTATCCCCTGAGCTTTGTAGAGCAGTGGATGCTGGACCCTGAAGTTCAACCCTGTAGGAGTCTCTAGATGCATGGGCTACACCAGAATGTTACGTGCAATATCCTAAAATGGCTGTCAGGGGAATGAGACACTGGGAATGAGACACTAGCAGGACACTGCCAAAGACACCAAGAGCTTCTAGCCAGCAAGTTAGTGCTGTGGAAACCAACACACTCAGGATGACCTACAGTACAGAGAATTCAGCACTTGCACAGGAACCAGCAGGTTCAAATCGTAGAACAGGAAAGTTACATAGTGCGGCTTTCTCTGTAACATATCTGAGCCTACTTGTTCCACCACTGCTGTGGATAGTAGTAGTAGTACATCACACCGAGGGTTCCATAGGACACACCCTGGCTCCCCAACAACATACTCCTCACAGTACTGCTCAGTATGTTCCTCCATGTACTGCAGTTCTTTCATATTGTTGATGTCGGGCAGCAGAAAGCTCTTATCTCCATATTCTAGGTCTTTGTGTGTGTGTGTGTGTGTGTGTGTGTGTGTGTGTGTGTGTGTGTGTGTGTGTGTGTGTGTGTGTGTGTGTGTGTGTGTGTGTGTGTGTGTGTGTGTGTGCGTGCGTGCGTGCATGCGTGCGTGTGCTTGTGTGTGCATGTGCTTGTTTGTTTTCGTAAATTAGTGCCCTGCAAAGTCAGCAGCAGATTAGCACCGCATTTCGAGCTTGTAGTACAGCTACTTTCACTGTAGTTTCGAATTGGTCTCCTGAACAGTAACAGTTTAGGACATGTGAGGTTTCCACGTGACAGAGCCTGGTGTACTGTATTTTCCCCAGGGACTGTATGAGCTCAACAAAACGAACGGTGTATGTGTCACGTTGTGAGCTTGCACAGAAGTAGACCTAAATAAAATAGGCTTTAACCACTTCAAGTGGTTAAAGCCTATTTTATCTTTTTGTCTATACGTTATCTGTACGTTATTTAAGGCTGTTGCCCCCTGGGGGAAATGTATGTGAACTGCAATAAAAATCACCACACTCCCTGTGAATTAAAATTAAATATCCAGTGTCCTCCCAAAGTGATTAAACAAACATAAATCACCCTCCCCTATTAATTAACACCACACCACATGTTCTCTGCTCATGTCTCCAGTATATACTAGCTGGTTACACAACATTGACACAATTGACACTATAGGCAGCTTAAAGCCGTGTGGTAGGTGCTAAGTGATAATTGCACATGTACAGTATGTGCATTCCAGACAGACAGACAGACAGATACTCTGTAACCTACAATACTAACTGCTATTTCAACAAGTAAGAAGAACTTAGAGCAAAGCCCTAGTACTGTATATCGCCTATAGAAGACATCATCATCAGGCCTTATTGGGCACATCAGCGAATACATTCTGTGCATGCATCGGCGGCTTACCATACTATACAGTAGACCAGTGGTCTCAAACTGCCGGCCCGCGGGCCATTTCCGGCCCCCGAGATGATATTTTGTGGCCCCCACCTTAATATGAACGTTTAATATTAATGTGGCCCGCGACGGCCGCGAGTCCCCCCGTCAAATGCAACCAAAAGCATTTGCGGGAGAACAGTCTGTTACTATTGACTGTTGATTGCTGAGATCCTGTTTAAAGCCCGCCTACTGGCTTTGCAATTTACACAGAGTAGCAAAGAGGAACCGGATATCCCCCCGTGCAGTTTAGTTCATTCTGATTTGTCGCTGAACTGTCAATCTGATGAAATGCAATGACGCCATTGGCTGCAGTACGGGCGAGATCCTGTCATGGCGTCTCTCTATCCACCGCTCCTTGTTTACAAACACATGTAGGGAAAAGAAAACTTTGCCGTTTTACCAAGGACTGCGTTCGGTTTGATAAATAATGACAGCGGAGCCGTTTTCTATAGCCCGATACGGGCGGATGCATGGCTTATAAAGCAGCACGCTGAGCTAAGGTAAGTAACCTAAAACGAGCTGTTGTGTCCCCCTTGCCCGTAGTGAACGGTGTTGTCGTTGCTCCAGGGCAGGCTTACATCTGCGCTGGATAGAATCATAGCCATCTAGTAGAAAAGTTGCGACATTGTGGGGTCAGAAACCGAACGTGCTGAATAGTATTTTCAAAGCCCCATTGCGCAACCACTGCAGACAGCATTGCCAGCAAAGATGAGACGTCGCGCAACTGGTATATAGTTTTCAAAGAGGCTAGCGCAAATAAATAAAAGCCTATTTAGGCACGTGTAAAACATGACAACTATTGGGAAACCAATGCTGCTAGTTGGGCCTAAGTGGCGATTCTGATGGTCTACTCTAGCGTCATGTTTGCAAGACTAGTTTCTCAGTGACACTGACAAACTATATTTTGATTTTATTTATTTTATGACGCTGCTTTGTAGTGGCTGTATAAGTTCAAAATTGCTGTAGTTGGCTTTGTTAGGAGGAATATAAATTGATAGCTAAAGTAAACATTTTGTTACTGCTTCCTTATTGGTTGTAATTCATGCCATGAGAAGTTAAAAAAGGTAACGCACATCCCCAATTGGTGCTGAGCCAAAAACTGCAGAAGTACAGCAAACGTAGAAAAAAGGAGAGTGGGCTCGCAACTCACTTTTAGAGCGCTCCAAATTTTATTCAACGAAAATAGCAGAGCAGCGACGTTTCAACCTATTTCAGGTCTTCATCAGGCCTGCCTGATGAAGACCTGAAATAGGTTGAAACGTCGCTGCTCTGCTCTGTAATTCATGCCATCACAATCAAATCAGAGCCACTTTGTTGATGGGTTGGCTGGTCCAGTTATTTTGTCCAGGTGTATTGTTTGTAGGTTCTATTGTCCAGTAAATAGTTCATTTAATATTGTTCAATTATAGTTATTATCATCATAATCCTATTATGTGCTACTGAATGAAACAGATAACACATTGGTATCAAAAGGAAGGAAGGAATAGAAATAGAAAGGAATAGAAATATTATTATAGAAATGTTTTTTTTTTTTGTGCGACACAACACCACATATGCACACACTCTTTATCCCACATTGGTGAGTCTGAATATACTTAAATTTAAGTGAAATGAAGGCGAAAATGGCGAAAAAATAGGCTTGAAATGGCAAAAAAGTTTGTCCATGTGACGCGCTGTGGCTGCGGCCCGGCCTCAACCAGGCTCTGCTTCTAGTGGCCCCAAGGCAAATTGAGTTTGAGACCCCTGCAGTAGACAATATTGCCTTGACAGCTCTTGTTTTCCTTAAAGGGGAATCCGCCCATTTTGATTTTTTTCCTGGGAGTGTACAAATGGACCGGCTAGCGGGTCCAATTGGTTCCATTTGTACCAGGTTCCATTTGTACTCAGGAAAAAGGTCCTATAAAGAAAAATCATTAACATGGTGAAACACAACCTGATGACGTCTCCAAGTTGTGTTTCGCCATGTTAATGTTTTTTTTTTTCAGACCTTCATTTCTAGGAAACACAGAAAGGGGGGAATTTTTTTTCCATCATGTCCACACAACATTTCAAAGGCATATTAATGACCAGTGTACTTTTAGAAGTGGGGGGACGCCTCTTAAGACACGTGCGCGCACACATGCATGTGCATTCGTGTGCACCTGCACAACGCAGACAGACACACTATTAAAACATGCATATTGAATAGTATATTGAGAAATATGGTTTACAATGCTTAATTGTATCCATAAAAGTAAATGACAATTGACAAGTAAAAAAAAAAAAAAAAAAAAATTATCGCCCCCAAAAATATTTTAGATGTGAGAGAAGTGGGGGGACTCCGTCCCCCCGCGTCCCCCCTCCACTACACCCCTGTTAATGACACAGTAAAATGTCATTAATATGCCTAATATGCCATTTTCGACATTTTTTCTGAGAGTGTACAAATGCAACCAAATTAACCCTAACAGGTTTGATGATGTCATCAAGATGTTTCACCATGTTAGTGATTTTTTCAGACCTCCATTTTTAGGAAATACAGAATTGGGGGAACTTTTTTTTAACATGTCCACACAACATCTCTAAGGTATATTAATGACATATTAAAAAAATGTTGAAAATGGGTGGAGTTCCCCTTTAATACCAAATAATACAATCAGCCACAGTCGCCAGCCTATACAAACTGGACACACAATCAAAACTGCACATCCGTACAAAACGCCATGCATGATACTCGCGCCCCAACCAGACAACCCATCGCACACCACGGCGCTGGGTGCACATGAAGAACAACATTGTAAACCCATGTCAGCAACATATGAACGACGTCAGCGACAGACAGACAGACAGTATTATTATGCCATGTGCTCCAACCAGCCAGTGCGCACCATGCCCTCTCTCTGTGACGCGTTGCGCACCGTGGACTGTTGATGGTGAAAAACACTAGTGTGTGTACTGTAGCGTACTCACCAGACGCAGCCACGAAGAATCTACCATGTTGAATGTACTTCCAGTTACAGATGTGTGTAGTCTTCATTGTTTAGCTCAAAGACGCGTGGTTTCTATGAACTCTGGCTAAAAGCATGTTCTTATCTATTCCATGGTAGGCTACTTCTTCTGGGGAGGCATACTTGTGTCCGACATCTCAGGGATCCGATGGGGCGGGGGTCCGATTGGGCGGGGGTCCGATGGTACGGATGGGGCGGGGGTCCGATGGGGCGGGGGTCCGATGGTACGGATGGGGTGGGGGTCCGACGATCGGCCCGCGCTCCTCCAGAACGGGATTTTCTACAAGTTCACAAACTGCCTTGGACACGGCCTGCGCGGGTCCCCCTCCCCCTCTCTCTATACGGCTTTTAGAGAAAGAAAGGAGGGTGGCGAGAGTAGTGTAAAATAAAGCGAATTGCCCCGCACCCCCCCTCTACCTGACAGCTCGTGATCATGCAAATTTCGTATGTAGGCTATACAGCACTCTACCCGCCTTTGTTTTTAAATGCCCCCCCAATTACCATGTCGGCAAAACCATTCACACCGTGGCCAAAGATGCGCTGGACCCCCGCCCGCTCCCACTGCAATCCTTAACTCAAAATAAAATGATGCACTGGGTGCAAAAATCACCGCGGAATGACATGCATTTCATTAATAAGCAGCTTCTAATAATTAAGGCTCCTTAGTAGCATACAATAGGCTACTACAATACTGGAATGGAAACAAACGGCTTTGAACATTAGGCCTACTTGGATTTTCCGCCACTCTTCCCCCTCCAATCTTTATAGTCACCGTGTGAGATGTGTGAGTTTTTAAATCGTAGCGCACGCACAATGAAGAGGTCCGTTTGGTATGGAAGTACCTTAGGGTCATAAGACGAGATCTGCATCACCCCTCATTAGGCTACTGAAATTGCCCCCCAAATAAACCACTATTGTACCCAGTGTTGCCAGTAACGAGTTACTTAGTAACGCGTTACTGTAGTCGGACTACTATTTTCAGTAACTAGTAGTCTAACGCAACTACTATTTTAAAACCAGTAGTCAGACTACAGTTACTTATTTAATATTAGATGCGTTACTTTTTTGCATTTCACTCTGTAGAATCCACGAGTTCAAGGCGGCGTTCGGTTGGAACATGCAGGCCCTTTTTTTTAGGTAGCCTATTCATTCCATTGTCCAGAGGTGCGACAACAACAATAGTCTACGCTAATGACTCCTGCCTAATGCCTATGCATTCAGTATAGCTCCCCGATCGCCCATAGGCATATTAAGTATTTGTTTGAATGGGGCAATCACATCACCGTGGACTTTAGGTAGCCTACTTGCAGAGCTGTGGGAAACACCACTATAAGTCTTTATGCTACGCGGCGCCCGAGCTCGTCCAAAACAATGCATTTCCAACTCGGAAGGAGAATCGGAGCGCTCCTTCTGAACTTAGTTCCTACACGTGGAATCAAAATGACAACAAACATCGCCTGGATCGCTCCTAATGTTGTGCTTTTACCCTGTCGCGGGCGCTATCCGAGCTGAATAAAAGAAAAGCTGATTCCAAGCCAATGCTGCCGAAAAATACCAGTAATAGTCCACAACCGCGGGTTCAGATTTTGCAGAAAGAAAGGATTAAAACGCTTACTAAAAACATAGTAAACAAGTGAGCAATTGCAGCTTCTCTCAATGCTACATAGAGATACAGTACAGGAGAGGACTGCCGCGGCATCTCGCTGTGTTGCATGGGGGAAAAATCACACCCGTGTGAAGAGTGGTGCAACTGCATATGGTGGTCTCTGGGAGTTCCCCCGAACTTGCAAACAGCACACACACACACACACAAACGTATATCTAGGTGTGATCTGATGTTTTTGGTCTATGAAAATGTGCCTTGGGACAAAAAAGAACCACTGATCTAGTGTATTCTATGACTGTTGATTTTAAAATCAAACTGTTGTACTTTTACTTAAGTACAAAAAATGGACCCAATTGGAATTTGCATCTAAAAGTTACAAAATGTATCTACCCCAGACCCCCTGTTTCAAAAATGTCTTCCTTTTTGGTGCTAGTCCTATATGCCGCAAGTAACTAAAAGTAATCTAACTTAGTTACTTTCCAAATCAAGTAGTCAGTAACGTAACTAAGTTACTTTTCCAAGCAGTAGTCAGTAGTCAGTAGTCAGTAGTCGATTACTGTTTCAAAGTAACTGTGGCAACACTGATTGTACCAGGCGAGACTCCATTGTTTAGAGATATAACAACGTTGGTGTTAAACTGTAGGCCTACATTTCTCTGGTCATGGTCTGATGAAGGCTTGGGAGTAGCACATCCTGTGTAGGCCTATTTATTTTGTGGGTGTTATTGTAA
Source organism: Benthosema pterotum (assembly GCA_039105355.1). Taxonomy (NCBI): domain Eukaryota; kingdom Metazoa; phylum Chordata; class Actinopteri; order Myctophiformes; family Myctophidae; genus Benthosema; species Benthosema pterotum. Next base: position 37,875,727 of record CM076966.1, read on the forward strand.
AATAATATAAGAATAAAATGTATTTTTATACTTGCTTTTCCCTCTTTTGGAATGTCTGGTGTGAATCAATATATTGTTATTGTCTTTGAAGAGGTGGCAATAGCTAGCTTAGAGTTTCGAGGCAATTCACCCATTAACTAAACAATAGACCTACCAATTAATAGGCTATTAATGAAGTGCTTGTGTTTCTAAAAATGTTTTGCATGAGCTCTATGACACCACATCAGCAGTACAGAAGTTGAGAATCACTTCGATATTATTGGCCTTTTTGGCGTTATTAGCTTACTTCTCTCCAAATACTTCTCTCCAAATACTCTCCAAATACTTGGAGAGAAGTAAGCCAAAAACAGAGAAGAGAAAAGAGAGTCACGACATAGAGGGGTCAGCTCGAGCTGCTGTTCATGCAGGGACAAGTTGGTCAGCTCGAGCTGCTGTTTATGCAGGGACAAGTTGGAGTTGGAAATAGGCTACATTCTATACAACGAGGGCGGCACAAATAAGACAAACAACTAAAGTCTCTGGATGTTTAATCTTGTATTACTACAAAACAATCTAAAATAAAGAGATCTAGGTGGACTGTTGCTGAGTTCAATGCATTTCTGCATACTTTCGGTCCAGGACTTGTCCTTATTTATTTGTCCCCATTCTCAATACAATATACAGCATACCCGCGGTAAATAATAAAAATAAGAGTTGTGTTATTTGAAGACTTAATAAGAGCCAAAGTGCAGTATATATGAACATTAACCACGTTATTACGTTTTACGTTTTTTAACGTTAAAAACAATTTGGAACAAGAGAAGCTTTGTTGTTGTGAACATCTAGGAAAGGCCCTAGCCATTGTCAACTTCTTGAAAGTGGGACATTAACACATTGTGAACCACTAGATCAATACAACAAAAGCGAACACTTAATTTAATATGCATTAACCACTGTGTGAATGGACACACTAGGCCTATTAAAGGGGAATTCTACCCATTTTTAACATGTTACTGTCAATATACCTTGAAGTTTCCTAGAAATGGAGGTCTGGGAAAAAGGTGAAACACAACTTCACGACAACATCGAGTTGTATTTCACCATGTTAATGATTTTTCTTTTAGGGCCTGTAAGGTACACTTTATTCATAGCTACTATTATTAGGCTACTATTCAAACACCCTGACTCAACACTACCCCCACAGTATTGAGGAGGTATTCTCATGCCCCAACTGCTCGGCAAAGAAGAGGAAACCGGGCACCCCTCAATGCCCAGACCAAGAACTACATCTTTAAAAGCGAAATTCTCAAATTCCTGTTTCTCTGCAAGACATTACTCTATAAACCATATCTCAAAAACTGGTGGGTCAAACTTCACAAACAATATGTCAAATTGTAGTTATGACCACCTGGGTGGTGCTGGGACACAAATATCTAAATACTGAATCAAGTAATGCAAAAACTGTCTGGGGTGCTCATGTGAGACTGATTAGATGAAATGACCAAATGTTTTTTGAAAGTTAAATATACTTTTAATTTTAATCTCCAACGTTGTCGTTTGATGGGATTAAATAGACCTTCACAATACCCACCCTTAATGTGTTCTGATATTATTCCTGGCAAAGGAATAACCTGTCACATCTTTCCAGCTACCCTAGAGACAGGGTTGTAGCCAGGATATTTTCAAATACCAAGTTCAAATATTGCTATATTTTATTTTACGAAAGACATCGTAATTTGATGACTTTTCAGACATTTAGGAAATGTGAATAAACAGAGTTAACATCACAAGTCCATCAAGCAGGTCTTCTTTTCAATGCAAGCCATAACATTGTTTGAATGGCCAACTAATCAAAATAGTGTGCTTATAGCACACTTCATTAGTAGCCTATTAATTGAAAGGTCTATTGTTTGGTTAATGGGTGAATTGCCTCGAAAATCTAAGCTAGCTATTATCACCTTTTCAAAGACAATAGCAATATATTCATCCCCATCAGACACCCCACAAGAGGGAAAAGCAAGTGTATTAAATAAGAATAAAAGCACATTTTTCATATATTCAAATATGTCAGGCTCACATAACACTTTTGAGTTGCCCCTCACCCCAAATACTTGCATCCTACACCCACAAAATATGTAGGCCTACACAGGATATGCTACTCCCAGTCGTTCTCCAGAACTTTTAATTAGTTTGCATGTTTGCATGTAGCATGTTTTACACTGTTGTTATGGTAAGGAGAAAATGATGGAATTATGGCAATTTCAGTAGCCTAATGAAGGGTGATGCAGGTCATCTTTGGATAGATCTCTTCTTATGACCCTAAGGTACTTCCATACCAAACGGACTTCTGCATCATGCGTGGGCGCTATAGGCTACGATTTAAAAACTCACACACATCTCACATTGGGACTATAAAACAGGAGATTGGAGGAGGAAGAGTGGCGGAAAATCCAAGTAGGCCTATGTTCAAAGCCATTTGTTGGTCATTCCGCGGTGATTTTTGCACCCAGTGCATCATTTTATTTTGAGTTAAGGATTGCAGTGGGAGCGGGCGGGGGTCCAGCGCATCTTTGGCCAAGGTGTGAATGGTTTTGCCGACATGGTAATTGGGGGGCATTTAAAAACAAAGGCGGGTAGAGTGCTGTATAGCCCAGAGCCTTCTAGTAGGAGAGTTACGATATTGAGGGGTCAGAAAGCAGAGCAGAGCACCGTGCACGAGACTACAGAGATTCGTCTATGAGTGCAGTCCCAGTCCTAACTGTCATTGGGAGTACATTGTTTTCAACGAAAACGGCGCAATAAGAGCTATTTTAGGTACGTATGCAAAAAGACAACTGTTTTAAAGTATTGTTCAGTCACGGCTAGAGTCTCTGTAATGTTTATGTTGTAGTATTATTAAAGAACAACTAAAATAAAGTCATTAAAGCTGGATTAAATAACTGATTAAATAACTTTCTGCATACTCCTACCCCCCGATGTTATCGCGAGAATCTTAGCTTTTCAGTGAATTCTCGCGATATCGCCTGCTTTGAAACCAGTTTCAATCAGCACTAACACTTTCAAGACGTCAATATAATTATATACTATTTGCAAATCATGTGACAAAGTATCCGGAATCAACCTCCAGAAGGCATTCTTTAATTTGCCTGCATCGATAGTTTGTTTACGAGGTCACCGCCATTAATACATGATGTTTTCGTGCCTTCTTTGCTGGCCCCTGATTAAATCCATAGAGTCCCATTCATATTCATCGACTTCCGGTTTTCCGAGTGCACTCAAACGGCTTTTACATCAGCGCTGCTGCTCCTCCAGCACCGCCATTGCCCTGACGCACAGGAGTGAACGGGAATATCGCAACTCTCCCCTAGAAGGCTCTGGTATAGCCTACATACGAAATTTGCATGATCACGAGCTGTCAGGTAGAGGGGGGGTGCGGGGCAATTCGCTTTATTTTACACTACTCTCGCCACCCTCCTTTCTTTCTCTAAAAGCCGTATAGAGAGAGGGGGGAGGGGGACCCTCGCAGGCCGTGTCCAAGGCAGTTTGTGAACTTGTAGAAAATCCCGTTCTGGAGGAGCGCGGGCCGATCGTCGGACCCCCACCCCATCCGTACCATCGGACCCCCGCCCCATCGGACCCCCGCCCCATCCGTACCATCGGACCCCCGCCCAATCGGACCCCCGCCCCATCGGATCCCTGAGATGTCGGACAGAACGCATGCACCACTTCTTCTGTCCAGTCATGTCAGCACCCGAGAAAGACTTCCTCTTCCTCTTCAAAATAAAAGCCACATGTAAACACTACATTTTTTGTTTACAGGGTGCATCGATACAGTATAATTGACATTGTGCGCATATTAAGTGGGAATAGTCCCGGGCAGCGTTGGTGCTTTATTATTTTTGAAATCTTGCAAAATGAACAAAATGAACAGGGATACATTATCTACTGGAATTGCAGTACAATACTTTTAAACAGTTGGCATCTAGCTCTTATTTGCCCCCAACCTTGTTGAAAACTAAGTATTTACTATTTCCAACTCCTGTTTGTCCCTCTTTCCAGCTGCATGAACAGCAGCTCGAGCACTCCATTTTTTGACCCCCTAATGTCGCAACTGTGACACTAGATGTCTCTGGGCCAAGCTGTGGCTAATCACAACGATTGACACGCATCGTTGGGAGTCGGGGCTTACCAAGTGAAAGCAACAGAGGGGTATTGATAGTCAAAATTCAAAAAAGCTGTAGTAAAACATGTAGGCCTACATAAAACCCAGACTGTTTTAATACAAATGTATATGCTCCCCCGGACTCGATAGATAGCTGACCCTCCCTCTGACTAAAAATTAGAAGGAATACCCTCCCCTATTTTCCTCCAGGGATCTATAACCCAAAATGGGGTAGGCCTACACTCCCTTAAACACCAGCATCTGTTATTGTGAGGAAAGAATTAGCTGATCAACAAGCGCTCTACAAACAATGTGGTTTTATTTTAAAGTTTTCCCCACAATGACAAAACAGGAAATACTGGTACTCTGCTAAACCATGTAGCCTATGGATTTAAGTTGTTAACCTAATAGGTGGAGTCGTGGAGACAATGAGCCCCCTGGGAATGGACTGGTAAAAGTACAGTAGCCTACACTGTATTGTAAGTAAAATGTCCAGAGGGAAGTAGAATCCAAGTTTGAGATCTCATGTACAGCTCCATCTGAGACATACCAAATCTATTTCTCAGGAGAAAACAATGAGAAACATAGCTTTGAGATACAACAATAGAGCAACATTTAAACCATTTTGAGAGCTCCTGTAGAGGATCCATCTGAGACAGGAGAACACAATGAGAAACAGGAGCCATGAGTTTATATCTCCTTTTTGCCTCACATCAGGCTTAAATATTGCTCAATTGTTGTATCTCAAAGCTATGTTTCTCATTGTTTTCTCCTGAGGAATAGATTTGGTATGTCTCAGATGGAGCTGTACATGAGATTTTGAGATCTCAAACTTGGATTCTGCTTTCCTCTGGGTGTACTTAAGTTTCTATCCAGCATTCCTTTGTTATGCCGGGTTTGCTGCAGTGTGCTTTTCCCATGGGGAACAGTGAGCTCAACAAGATGAACCAACAAAATGTTCCCTGTGTGAAACACAGGAAAGGTCTTCTATTCGTTTTCAATCTCTCGTGGGAATACATGCATACATGCTGATTGCTGACCTATGTTTGACAACAGATCTCAATCTCGAGGACCAAAGTATTCCAGATCAGCACTGCCTGCCTGAATATGACAAACCTGTTACTTTCACTATTTCCTCTTCTACTTTTGCAAGGGTAACCACAGCGAATCATTTGCCTCCATCTCACCCTCTGCTCTGCCTCCTCTTCTCTCACAGAAACATCATGTCCTCTGTACATCCATAAATCTGCTCTTTGGTCGTCCTCATTTAGAACTCCTGCCTGGCAAGCTCAATCTATATACTCACCACTACACCATCCCTCATCTCTACATGTCCAAACCATCTCAGTCTAAACTCTTTGGCTTTATCTCCAATACATCTAACACAGGCTGTCCATCTGATGTACTCATTCCTGATGATCCTATCCATCCAGCTTCAACATTTTTAGTCTCTGCCATCCCCCAGCTATGTTTCTGGCCTTTTCAGCAGTCCGACCATAAAGCTCGCTCACTCATTACATTGCGTATGGTGCATGTACCTTTTTAAATAACCATAACTAACTAAATTATCAACCAATCACTTGACTTGTTATCACTAAATCACTGCTATCAGGAGCAAGTCTACATACCAGAGGCATCATTTCAGAGAGAAAAAAACAACATCAACACAAAAACAAACTAGGGTGGCAAAAATCATGCTATTCTTTTATTATTGTCATTTTTCTTTTCTTTTAAAATGAAAAGTGGTTAATGAATGCAATTGTAGAGCAGAAATATGCCACAGGGGTGTAAAGTAACCTGAGATGCACTCAGTGGACAAAACTCAGATGAATCTGCAAGTGTCGTTCAGAGGTGGCGAAAACATGCAACAAAGAACTGAATTTGAGGTTACTGTAAATGTGAAGCAGGGTGGCTGGCTATCCCCTGGGATACCCAAATGACACCCCTGCTACTGTACTATCACTCCTGGACTGATTGTATTCAGTACTAGACCAGAGGTGACCTTCTCAGTGGACAGCCCCAGACTCTGGAACACCATGCCACTCCACCTTCACTCAGCTCAGTCATGGGAGACTCATTTTATTTATTGCCTCTTAGCGCTGTTTGGCTATTTTAAAAGCTGTTAATAAATGCTTGATAAACACACGCCTGCACAAATATGTACTGTCTAAGTATCACTGCACCTACTGTATTACCAGAATGTATTATTTACAATAAAAACCATAACATTACACAGAGGATGCATTAGAATACTGGATAGGCTCAGTGTCGGGTAATTCAAAACCATATAAGATGTGCAAGGAAGGGACTTGCCATAATTGGCCAGTGCAGCTGTGCAAGGACACGCTGCGATTGGCCAGTAGCCATGTTGAGCGTCAGATGAAGCAAACACTCTCTGAACATGATTTACTCTTCTGTTTAGAATCTCGCAGATCAATGCACAACAGCCAATATCTTGGACTTGCTACCTGTGTAAAAAAGGTAAAGTTAAAATACAGTATGTTTTGAAGAATGTGTGCCTATAAGTACTTGCCATAATAGGAATGCAAAGTGAAATTGTTGTCTTGGGCTGCGCACGCAGACACACACACACACACACACACACACACACACACACACACACACACACACACACACACACACGCGCGCGCGCGCGCATAAGGTGACATGTATCAGATGACTCTGCTCTCTAATCTGCCCTAATCATACTCTACACAGATTATTAAATAATACAATGTGATTCAGATGATCTTGAGATAGCTCATGAGATCACAGGCAGGCAGTAAAGCAATTTGGGGTGTAATGATACAATTTAAAAGCATTCACGACACATGATGAAGACGTGATAGATGAGCGATATTGGGTAATTCATGGGATGCTACTACGATTCAATGATTTCAAATCAATACAAGGGGAAGGGAAACATTTGTTATTATGGATATAAACAAGTTAACATAGTAATTATCTGGTAAATACTTGGAACGGCAAGCATATGGAAAGGTCGACAAACTGGAACCTTGACATGAACACAGAGGTTACACACAATTATTGATACGAACAAGTATAGAGATAGGACATGGAAAAGTAATGAAAGCCGCAATTTAAAGAGTTCTTCTTAAAATTGCTGCATACCAACTATCAAAGTCTTCTTTTGAAAATCGTTGAAATAAAAAATATTCATGCAGTTACTATATCATTACACCCATAAAGCAATGCATCTGGTGTGTCTTGGTGTCTACTATCTTGTTAATCATAACCCATTAAGATCAATGTGTAATTCTCCAACATCTGTGTGATAAAGGACCCGAAAATGATATGTACAGACCCTCATTTGAAAATGTTTTGTGCCAGGGTTCCCCAGAATAGAGGATTTGTGTTAAAAAATGTACTGTAACTGTACTGTAAGTTTGCCAACCAGCTACTATAGTGTATTTAATTCAGACTGTCCAGAAGCAGGGATAATACATCTTCTCCACCATCCATAAAATGTATTCCAGAGAGTCGGGACTCTGAATACGAAGGCCCAAACCCTTATTTTATTTTGTTAATTAATCTATTGGGGGTGGGAGTATAATAGTACACTGTATATGTGCTGTTTACTTTACCTCACACTATTGAGGAAAGCCCACAGTACAAACATTTCACTGGCTGCGTGCTACTACTGGCTGCAGCGTTTTCATGCGATAAATAAAAGCCTGAACTCGACCTGCTCCGACTCACCAGCTTTCTTTATAAATCCACGGCATGGCTTGTATCTTGGCGGTCGAGCATGGTCACCACTTCAATAGCCCTCTCCTTCACTTCTGCCTCCAGAGCTGTCTCTCACTGGATACAGTCATATAAAACAAACAGATTTGAAATGATCGCCCGGCCTTGATAAGCCTGCACTGTGTTTTAGCTCAGGAGGTTTAAGACTTCAAATGACTGCTGCAGGTATCTTATGCTGAACACGGAGCAAGGATTTATCATTTATAATTTAAGTTATCAGACGTTGGTATCCAGAGTGACTAACGACGTGCAGAGTACATTTTCAGCAGGAGGAGAAACTGGGATAATTCAGACCGTGGCTCCCATAGTGCGATCCTGGCATAATACCCTTGTTATCTATACTCTACCAAACCCCCTGGAACCCATCCAAGAATGCCTGGGGGTTCCCGGACCCCACTTTGAGAACCACCGGCTTACCCAATAATGTCTAAGGCCAGGCTGAAAAATGTCTTCAGTTGAGCTGGGCTGTTTTTAACTGTATTTGTTGCATCAGAGGTGCAACTATTTGTGTTCTTTTATCTTCGGTATTTTCTATTCCTTTTGATCTATTTTGGTCATATATTTTTTATATGTATCCCACTTAAAAATGCATCGCAGATGCACTTTTATTGTATGTTTATATACTGTGAAGCTCTTTGAATTTCCCTGGTGTGTGAAAGTGCTATATTATAACAATATATCCCAGTGGCAAATATTGTACTCCTCTCCTCCTTTCTGATCTTCAAGCTCACAATACAATATGACAACAATGTTTTATTTTTATTTGGAGTAGGCCTATTTCATAATTTGGCTAACCAAAAATAGAGGTATGCAGGCCATAGCATGTCACAATTACCATGTAGATCTGCTATTTTTCGCACAAATCTTTATATAATCTTTCCATCACCACTGTATGCTTTTGGCACACCACACACAATAGCTTCTTCCCAGCATGCATCTGCCCTCCTTTCTACAGGTGTTGCAGTTTGTTCCAAATAAGTGTGCTTGTGCCAAAACCTTCACAGCAAGGCCACACACACGCACATGCCTAGTGTTTCATTTACCACCAGTTGTTAGCCTGGAGATCTGTTGTTTTCAGTAAGCAACACGGTAATAATGCAGCTTCTGATTTAGAAGATAAAGACTTAGAATATCATCTGCAGTTGTCCTGTATGTTGTGTTGTACTGTAAGTCCCACTTTCAGGTGGTCACTAAAGTGACTACTGTTTATTTATCTGTTTCTTGGGAGGGGTCCCCCCCCAAACAGACAGACAGACAGACAGACAGACATGAAAGAAAATGAGACTGACGTACAGTCTTGACAGAAATTTGAGAGAAAGTCAAACACATTGAGAATTGGAGATTTCAACATTCTACAGGGGTGGCTTCGGCTATCTGCCCAGGGAATGTGTTCGGGCTGGTTACATTCAGGGCTGCAAGCAGAGGATCACATTTGTCCAGGCTTCCATCCTGACAAATCACCTTTTCAAGGGTTCCACTTCACCGCGTCCAAAGCCAAGGTATTTAATAGCAGAATGGCTTGTGAGTTTCCAAGCTCTACCAGCAGCGACAGTCATGGCCGGTGGCCATGACTGTCGCATATACAGTATATACAGGTATATATATATACAGGTATATATATATATATATATACAGGTATATATATATACAGGTATATATATATATATAATATATATATATATATATATATATATATATATATATATATATATATATATATATATATATATATATATATATACCCTATTGGCCTGAATATAAGACTATGGTTTTTTTCCAATGAAAATATCCCAAAAACGGAGTCGTCTTATATTCAGGGGCTATACTATTTGACATTCAATGTACTTTTTTCTGTAAATGGGTCTTGAAAAATGAGGGTCGTCTTATAAACGAGTCGTCTTATATTCGGGACAATACGGTATATATATATATATATATATATATATATATATATATATATATATATATATATATATATATATATATATATATATATATATATATATATATATACTGTATATACAGTGTATATATACTGTATATACAGTATATATTGTATATATATAGTATACTGATTCTCATACAGGGCTTTTTGTTTTTGTCTTGTGTTTTTTTCTGGGAATAAAGCAGTTATAGAAGTCATTTAACATTTTAGTTCTGCGACACCGTTTTTCTACCTGGAATTATCCCTGTTGTGGATGCTCTGCAACATGTTTTTCCTCATGATATTTGCTGAGGAATATACGATATATATTGCGGGAGGAGGAAGTATACGATATTATTGCATATTTCAGCACACCCCTAAATATATATACCTATGTATATATTCATACTGCAATTTGCAATTTCATATAAAAAGTACCATTGAAAGAGACGGAGAGAAAGAGAGAGACAGACAGACAAACAAGCAGACTGACAGAAAGAGATGTTCTCACGGTTGGAATATGAATAGGCTTTCAAGCTTTTAGTGTAAACACATGCCCGCGGTTTCTCATTCCCATTCCCGGGTTAGATTAAAACTCCAGATTGCTTTTCTTTTGTTTCATATAGTGGTGGCTGAACTATGAAATCCACTTAAATGTTCCATTGCTCCCAGCAGAGTGTTAGAAATAATCAATACGGGAGCAAAAAAGATCTGAAGATGCTGCATGTTTTCATCTAGTGCCTCGAGGTTGCACAAACATGTTGAACATATAGTACACTGACCTCACAACCTCACTTGCTGGCATTTTGCTGTGTTGTCCATTGAACTGCGCTCTGGGCACTGACAAAAGCAGTTGTGTAGTAACTAGTGAGGCTGGGTGCATTTCTTGCACTTTGGTGTTAAATTAAATGTGTACTTCCTGGAGGTATATATATCACTCACATCTAAGGGAAGCAGTTATGCTTACAGTTATGCACACAAAAGGCACTCAGTGTATGTAATTTTAACACTGTGAGCATATTGGAATGCATTTGGACGCTCTCAGAGTTCAAATAACACTGAGTATTTTACTTTGCAAGCAAATACAGTACATACTGTATAGACACCCTCTTCTCTTAACAAAGGTTGGTTTGAATATTTAGCATAGTGACTCACATGGAGAAGGGCTGGCTGAATAATCCTTCTCGTGTTGTGAGGCACAAAGGCGGAACCAAGGTTTTAAGAGTTAATTCACTTCAGCAGGCTGACATACATGGAATTAAATAGCGTCAGGAGGCTGGCATACAATGAATTAAGGCTGACATACAATGAATTAACTAGTTAGTAGTTTCAGTAGGCTGATATACTACTGTCAGTATAGCCTGAGATACTGTACATTAGCCTATTTAGGTTTAGTAGGCTGGCATATAGCCTCTGTAGCTTAAATAGGCTGGGATACCGGTACATTGTGTTCATTCACAGCTCATGGAGATGGGCTTGTCTCCTGACAAGACACAAACACATGTTTTGCGGAGGGTGCCTCAGAGAGATGCAGCGCACCATCCATCAAAATGGAGCCTCCTGCTCAATATCTTAGTCTAATGTGAGTGTTTTCACGTTGACATCAGGCAATGTACACAATGTCAAAGAGTGACTGCATGTGCAAACTATAGATAAGTGGAATGGATCCAGTCAGTCACCAAAACACTTTTTACTACTTGAACGAAGGAAATGGAAACTAGGGAGCTTGGCATTTTTCATGACTAATATGAAAAAAAAAAAAAAAAACGTTGCGATTCATCTGATAAATAGTATGATTTCACAGAAGTGTCATGTTGAGTCCGCCTGCCTTGTCTCACCCAAAGATCACTGTAATCATAGTGATTCATCATCGACATTCATTCCAAATCATAGACACATGGAGCTATTGAAGTTTATACATGTAGATGTGATGCTGAACTTATGTAACAGCAGATTTGTTCTGCTTTTACCCCCCAAATACAGTGCATTGGTCTACAGTATATGTGTATGTGTGTGTGTGTGTGTGTGTGTGTGTGTGTGTGTGTGTGTGTGTGTGTGTGTGTGTGTGTGTGTGTGTGTGTGTGTGTGTGTGTGTGCGTGTGCGTGTGTGTGTGCATTGTTCTACAGTATAATGTGTGTATGTGTGTGCGTGCGTGCGTGTGCGTGTGCTTGTGTGTGTGTGATACAGGCTTTAGGCTTATGATAAAAAAGCAAAAGTAGCAGATACAGTATACAAGCTCAAAACATTTCAAGCTTCTCAAAGCTATTTTTATGATTTTGTGTGACACTGTAGTATGATCAAATAGTGCATTCATTTACAAAAAGATATAAAGAAAAAGATAAGACGTCCCTGCCCAACAGTAATGATATGCAGGTTGATAGTAAGTTGATATTACAGCATCCTTGTGCGGTTCTTTATTTGGCTTAAGATCTCCACAATAAACCACAGCAATCCTCACATCACACGGACGTGACGCAGAACACCATGACGACAATATAAATTGACGAGCCCACAAAACGGTTCCCCTGTGGACCAAAACCATCCTTCAAACAGCAAATGGCCCCATGAATCATAACACTATGTTATGCACGACACACAAGATAGTAAATTGAAAATGAATCAGCATTTTTAGCTTTTGACAGGGTTTGGAATCCATGGCAATTATTTAATAAATAAAAGAAAAACAGTGTGCATTCATCTCATCCACTCACTGTTTCACACTGTACTGCACGCACAGAATACGGGTCGGGTGGCCTATGTAAGATTCCACATAGCAAAGCTTTTTAGGGCAAATTATATTGGGTCACCACAGTGGTTCCCAACCTATGGGCCAGGGTCCACAGGTTGCAAAACACATACATGGTGGTCACGCTTTTGTGAAGTTCAAGTGGGGTCAGAGCCCCCGGTAAGCTGGCCCTGATCCAGATGATATTGGGAACCACACGGCCACGCCGCAAGACACTTTGGTTGTATTTCAATCATGCCACCATATCCTGACACCGAACATTAATCAGGTTTTATAAATATCCTAATATTTGCTGGCCAGAAGAGTACTTGAGCAGCACCGCATTGAAGCCACGTTGCATGTATTATTATTGCAAGAAGGTACATTCACCTATATGTTATTGTTTGTCCTGTAGGTTATAACAACAATTTGTGAGATTAATTGCTGCTCCTTGGTGCCTGACTGACAGGCTGCCAGTCAGTCATCCGAGGACCTGGAATTAGTTTTCCAAACAAACCTTGCACCTGCCAGTGAAAGCTTACAATGTCAGTTAGCTGATGGTTTTAGATTCAAATCTGTGCATTATTTACAACTAGCAAAATTAATCCAGTAATTCTCCACTGTTTTGACTTTAAGGATCCCCAGTTTACATTATGGCCACAACCCACATTTGATACAATATTTTATCCCTGATGGCTGCTATAAAATCCTTAGTGTTTATATTTTAACTGTGAGCATTTACAAATGGAACGGGTCCATTCGCACCCACGTGTAACTCTCCAACTACATGGGCTTGTCATTGTCCATTTTATTCCATTTTTACACTCTCAGGAGTTATGGACCACCACCGTGCATGACTGCATGGTGGTGGTGATCCCCAGACCCTACTTTGAGAAACACCCATGATGAAGTGTTCATTTGATTACATCCAATATTAAACCGGTCTAGACTTGTGCATGTGTGTGACTATATCTAATCTTTCATGCTGCTCACATAATTAACAACACTTCATAATATGATCACCAGAAGCCTCAAGGACACATGTCCTAGATTTAATTGAAATTAGCATGATTATAGATAATTGAACTCATTGCAAGTTGAGTATGAAGGCAGAGCTGTGATATTGCCGTGTGGAGTGATATCGCCATGTGTATAAGCAATTAATTTATGAGTGCTAAAATCAAATCTGCAAGCTCTCAAATTTGCAACATTATCTGGCTTCATCATTGAGGTCAGCCTAATGGCAACACCTGACTAAAACACTGACCAGATCCGAGTAAGGAAACAGAATTGCTCACAACACCCACCAACAACACAGACAGCATGTACTCTGTGATTCATCATGGGTAATTTCAGCACCATGTGTGTGATGGACAGCTCCCCTTCTGCAACAAGCAATTTCAAGCCCTGAAAAGAACAGATCTTGGCTACTATAAGGCATTGCTTTCACTAGGCATGATACCAGCTTGAGTAACTTGTAGATCTGTAGAGAATTCAAGTGACACAGACTTTAATAGGCTACAGGTAAAACATTGCCGTATTATATATAATTAGGCTACATCAAGATATGGAGAAGAGAAATGCTGTGCACTAAACCAGTGGTTCGGGGACCACCAGTGGTCCTACTTCCAGGTGGTCCCCAGCTAAATGATGGAGTTTTAGTAACCAAATGGACCCATATAGATCTTGAGATGAAACCAAATGGACCCATATGATATGGTTTCATTGCATGCCCTCAAGAGCTAAATTATTGTTATAACATCTGCATTACTTAGCCTAATTTACAGACAAGAATCGTTATCTGTTGATTCTCCCATACCAACATATCCTATCCAATGGCAACAAAGTATCCTTGGGTCTGGTCGTCTAAATGCCATCAAATAATGGCCCATGGTTCAAATACCAAATAAATAATGCTCGTTGATATGAAAAGGGTCGAAAAACACTGCACTAAATGGACACGCGTGTCTAACATTTCTAAGCACATTCAGAAGACGTCTACATCCAGTTAAAACCGAGGCTTCAGTGCTCCATGCAGCCTGGCTCATCCATCCCCCACCTGGCTTGGCTGACACGGCCGACAGTGTCTTTGCTGCAAACGTGTCTCTGCCAAGAATACCTGAGCTGAATTTGAATTAGCATAATGACGTAGAGGGCCTGGTTGTTCCTTCCTTCCAGCTATAACGTGATGTGTCCTAAAGGGAACATGTATGGGACTGCCACAGAAGAAGAACCCCCCCATGGGTCTGCTATATGCGGTCCCCCAAAATGTTTGTCGCACCAAGTCCACCCTTCGCGACACGGAGCGTGCGCGCAACAAACACACACACACACACACACACACACACACACACACACACACACACACACACACACACACACACACACACACACACACACACACACACACGCACGCACGCACGCACGCACGCGCACGCACATACGCACACGCTGCACGCACACACAAGCATGCGGCAGACAGCAGCCCTGAACCCAACATGAAAACATGGAGCTTACAGCTCATACAGCCCAATAAAAGTGTCAGTCCTCAAGGCGAGATGGAATCACCAGCATCAGTGGGTTGAACGGTGGACAAACCAAGACAGATCCCATGCAGTCTCATCAGAGTGTTATACAAACGTCAATCTGTTTGAGTCGTGTGTACAATTTCTCATGCATTTCTTTTGCGAGGCAAACCTCTTATACGGTCCCAAAAGAGGTTTAAACTGCAAAAAAACGTATAAGGCTATATACTTACGTGTTTTCTCGAAGGAATGAGATTGAGAAGGGGGTGATGGAAGCTGTGAGTGTCGCCAGGGCCCTGCTGGTGCTGGTAGGCTACTTGCAGTATGACCGAGGCACAGATCTCCATGTGAAAGAATTCGGGGTAACCATTCGTGTAGCTTCAGTGCTGCTGCAGTCGCTGTCTTTCTGGACGAAAAGCGCGCAACATCAACGCACAGCACTGCGTACGACACAGACGGTAGATAGCCTTTATGAGTTCTGAAGAATTGCGATGTAAGAAGGAGACACCGTCGCGGTTGAAATCCAACTGAGGGAAAAAGCCACAGAAGAATTAAGAATCTGCTTCTTCTATATCTATATCTATATTGACTGACTTATTCCGTTTGCTGGATCAATGGGAAAAAATGAAATGAAAATGCAGAGTTTCTGAAGGGGAACAAGTCTATAGGGGTTTTAAAGATCCCTTTGCAGTCCTAAATATAGGCTATACCAGGACGTCCACCGGATTCCTCCGCAAGCACAGCCCAGACATAGGATGCGACCGAAAAGCGCAAAGTGGATTAGTTCTAATTAATTAGGCAAGCATCCAATGTGATCTCCTGGATCCCCTTTTTCACACGCAGGAAGAAAAAAAAGAAAAGCAGCCATGGAGACAGGGTTCTATCATAACTGGTGCCGACTATGTCCTGTAAAGCCATTCAAAAATATTTAAAAAATGAAATTAAATTTAAAAATAAATAAATTAAAGGGGGACGAGAGAATAAGCCCGGCCTATTGGATTAATGCATGCGAGTGCGTCCCACGTATACTGCAGCCGTCGACAAGCATAGGTGCACTATAGGCTAATGCATGTCCTCCATAGGGTGGCTATTAAAAAAGGAGAAAAAAAACCTCTGAACATAATTATGTACCAGCAACCTACATGTGCTATAGTCTATTTGACCAAAGCCTCAAAATCTAAAGAAAAAAAATCCGCCCAATAGAATTGAGCTATATTCTCTCACGCACAGCGGACAAACAGTCCGCCGTACGTAATGAAATACGAAAAAGCCTATATGATAATGAAGTCCGTTCATATAGAATAGAAACGTCCCGTTATTTTCCCTTTATAATAATCTGGGCTGCTGCCACCGTATCCATCGACCATAGCTGCAGTCCATGACTGGAATAGTGAGCGAGCGCGATGCATTCACTGCTCTCTCTCTCTCTCTCTCTCTCTCTCTCTCTCTCTCTCTCTCTCTCTCTCTCTCTCTCTCTCTCTCTCTCTCTCTCTCTCCTCTCTCTTCTCTCTCTCTCCTCTCTCTCTCTCTCTCTCTCTCTCTCTCTCACACACACACACACACACACACAGGGAAAAAACGCGCGTGTGTGTGTGTTTGTGTGTGTGTGTGTGTGTGTGTGTGTGTGTGTGTGTGTGTGTGTGTGTGTGTGTGTGTGTGTGTGTGTGTGTGTGTGTGTGTGTGTGTGTGTGTGTGTGTGTGTGTGTGCGTGTGTTTTATCAACCGCTACAACGCCACTGTCCACTTCTTCGCCTGCACGTCCACCGACGAGTTGTCTCACACACAGACACCGACACATGTCGTTCATTGTCACGGTCAGTAATGATCAATACTATGGCATTGACACAGGGTTTGACGTTCTGGGCTATTATAGTAGGCTAGACTACAGTGTATGTGCGCACTGCTTGCGCATAATTTGATGATGAGGACTCAGGAGCGGTCACCATGCGTCAGATAGCCTATCAGGGAGTATGGCTTCAAAGCATCGTTGCAACGCAATTGAATGGTAGGGGAATAATTATAGTACAAGACAAGTCTTAACTCCTTAATCAGTATTTGAACTATTGCATGGCATTTGGTAGCCTATGAAGCCCATGAGTTAAATTTGTGTTTCCAGAAATGGGCAACCACTTAAATGTTATTAGATTACAAGAGCCCCCAGGAGACTTCTTCAGGTACTGATCCTTATGTTTGGGTCTTGATTGGACATACTGTATACAGTGGGAACTGGGTGAGGTCACCTGTATGGGCAGACTGCCATGGCGCGAGCACTGGTGCTTTTGCCATATATGGAGATCCAAGGGTTTCAGGTCAGATGTAGAGTAGCTGTTATTATGTAATGATCAGTCCATGTATGGTTATCCAAGTTAGATGAAATCAGTGTCGTGATCTTCATCTGGAGATGGCCATGCCTTAGGGCATTAACCAAACATGGTAGTCGAATCAAATACTTTAGTAGTCAAACAACTTTCGTGTAGTCTATATAGTGATATATATTTCTTTTTCATCCAATAAATTGTGCGATTCTGGGCTTCTCATTGAAACAGTGCCTGCATATTACACTACTGTAACTCAGTTACAGTATGACATGAAAAATAAGCAATCAGCCAACAATCAGTCCCAACACCACAGCACACCACCATGTCTGCTGTAGAAAAAAAAAAAGAGATTATTAGCACATGGTGTGCCCCCATATGCGCAACTATATGGAGGCACATGGGGTGACAAAGTAACCACATGAAAAGTAGTACATCTATAAAGCTTCAGATCTTTGAACTTGTGGATCTGCTACTCTTGCTACATTTTGCAAAGCAACAATTTTCAACATATGCGGGTCCTACCTGGAAGAGACAATACTGGAGATACAAGGTTTCGGTCTAACAGCAATCATATGTGGAGGCAGAAGTAAATACAGGCTACATACGGTACATAAATAGATACGTATATGGCAGTATACACATGCATTATGTACATCATATTTAGAAGTGGGCCCCATGCACACACATCGCCCTAAGCACCTCAAAGTGTGCTATGATTAATGTAACCTACATACATTGGCATTTTCTTTACTTTCCCCTGTTCTACACTGTCTTTGTCATTGTTGTCATTGGTGTTACAATGCTCATGCGCCCAAACTAACATGTGTTTTTACATGTGTGCATTTGAGCATTATGTTGTATTTCCATTTCTTATATTTTCTGTAAATGCGTGAACCTAAGTTGGAAACTTGAATTGATTTCCACTGAAAGGAATGGCAGAGTTGCTCTACCTTCCTAAAGACCCTGCCACTCCGATGATTAAACACACACCGCTATTCCGACACAACATACAATCCCGCCGACACCCCCACCAAGCACCCCGCAGTGGACCACACACTACTGTGTCCTTATTTCTAGCCTTCTTTGACTTGATTTCTACCTTGCCCCAACGGTTTTGGACATCTTGACAGGGATGATGATTGTTTATGTAAATCTTAAACCTTGAGGTGTACGAAAGTATCAGTCCCTGGGGTTTCAGCTACAACACTGCTTTGTTTGTGAGTGTGTGGATGCGCCTGTGTGTGGATGGCATGGGCTCTTATACTATGTCAGGGGTTTTCAACCTTTTTGATACCAGGGCCCACCATTTATTCAGTATTTGAGCCACGGACCACCATTTGAGGACATTTTAGCCCCACAGACCCCAAAACTAAAGAATTCTTTTGCTTTTGTCCACAATTCCAGGCTGGATTTGGGGAAACAAAACAGGCAAACACACAGACCAAAATGACCAGTAATCTTGTAGTTGTGTAGACTTGGGCTAATTAAAATGGTGAATATTTTAACTCTTGAGAGTGTAAAAATGAAACATAAACATAAAAATGAAACCAAATGGACCCTTGCTTTCATTTTTATGTTCTCAAGAGTTACATCTGGTTAACCAACTTAGCTGGGGACCACCTGGGACCCTCTGAGGGACCGGTATCCCCGGATCACCTGTTGAAAACCCCTGCTGTATGTGTATGTTCAGTTTATGCAAAGCTGCCTGTGACCACATGCTAAATCGTCTCGGTTGGGTGAAAACCACATAATGTACTGCATGTCCAAAACTATTCCTTTTAAGGATTCATAAGAAAATAGCAGATCTACAAGCTCTAGCATGTTGCACCGCTTCCTGTAAGCAGGCAATGAAAGTATTAGATAATGAGCCTTGTTATGCTTGTAGAATATGCGTTGACATTGAGGGTGGGTGGGATAATAAGCCTAGAACCTTGGCAGAGTATACTTCATGCTGTGTAAAATGTTGAGTCATTTGAACTTGCGTGTGCTGTGAGACATGAGGTCGAACGGTCTCGAACTACATTGCCAATGGCAGGACATTCTCACATCTGCACAGTGTCACAGCAGGTTATAATGTGATGATAGCTAACTATAGCTGATGGAGATCCGCTATTTTAGATTTATATACATTTTTTTTAATCTTAAAGGGATATTTCCTCTATTATGATTTAAGATTGTTTTCATTATTGTGAATAGACCATTATTGGCTGCATCTCATACTTTCATATAGTAGGCCTACTATGTCTCAGAGGGCGTCTAGTCTGGCGTCTTTTTGAAGATTTTGTTTGTAGTGACAGGTGGCTTCATTATTAATCATATCTATGTGTCATGTTGTTATTTTAACAAGCAAGGCATTTAGCAGATGCTCTTATCCAGAGCCACTTCCACAGTGTAATATCACAGTAAATGACATGAATGAACCCCAGGGCAGTGTGCATCTGAGAGAGAGAGAGACTACCATCTTACTAGAACACAGAACAAAACCACTGTGTTCTATTTGCTTTTGTTGCTGTCAAGCAGAACGCTCAATATTTCCATATTTTAACTATGCATTTTACCGTGATGACCTACTTGATATTCTTATGGCTATACTACAGCACCACACAAAAGTCAATCACAAAAAACATTGCTTGAAATGCATTTTGGGCTCTGGCTGTCTTCTGAATTTGAATCCTGAACACAGTTTTGGACATAATGAGGTTTCTACCCAACAGAGACGATTTGATTTGATAGTACAACACATTTCTTGTTGCTTTTGTTGGTCTGGGAGGCAGTTAAGCTATTTGGTTTGTCAGTGAAATAGATGCGACTTCCATCTGTGAATGTCCACAGGTCACGAAATTGCATTTCAGTCAGACACTTTGGACAGACAAATAACTTCATTCAGATGCTATTGCATTGTGTGTGTTTGGCAGTGTGACTCTGCCCGTGTGGTACTATACATTGTACATCCATGTACATACTGTACAGTAATCAAAAACCACAACTCTCCAGAGACAGAGCCTAAATATAGGGTTTTTACATGACATTATTTGAAATTTTCACAGCATACAGAGCCAGTTGGCCACCCGGCAAGAAAAAATGTCCCAGGTACGATTCCAGCCCTCAGCAATGTGTCCAAAACGTTGTGTCAAAACGAGCAGGACACTTTAACCCGAGCTCCCCGAGCGCTCCATGCACCTCTTGCTCACCGCTCTAGAATGGGTCAAATGCAGAGGACACATACATACATAGTTACATACAGTAACCATGTGCATATCAAGCACAATACAATGACCAAAAACCCCAAACAAATCCATTCAATTAAATACCACAGATATTACATGTGATACACAGGGGCAACCAAATCTTTGTGTGATACATTAACCGCATACTGTACCTTCAGCAATGAGGTTTGCTGTAAGCGGGGAAAAAAAGCAGTTTAGAAAGTATTAAGGGTTTAAGTTGTAGAATGTATGAAAACATTGTACTGGGTTTTTACAGACAAATATTATGCAGACATTCCTGGAAACCCTACCCGCCCAGCCCTCAAACCTAAACACACTCAAAATAACATAAGCACACTGAATAAATACAAACACACATTTAACATGAAGCCATTATCTAAATGCTACAACAGGAGGAGGTGTAGAGAGTGTGATTACTATTCTAACCATATAACCCTAGCTGCTGAGCTATAACATAGAAAGTCAAACCTACAGTATCTTTGTACAATTGTATAATTGGCTCTCATTTGAAAATCCTGTCTGGGGGAAGAAAAAAATGAAAAGAGAAAAATAAAACTGCATTACGTACACTAGATGAATGGTCCGCTATTATCATCAGCACTAGAGTCCAGATTTTAATATTCATGCTGATTATAGAAAGATGTCCTCCTATTCTTGGTTGCAGAGGAACACGCTGCTCTTCTTCAGCACGTTTGATGGCTTTCACAGGAATGAATAAATGTTGGAGTTATATTATGCACATATAGTTCCTGACCTTAAGGAACAAAGGCAAGAAGAGCATCTGCAGCGGCGTGTGGAGTGGACAGTTATTTGCTTTGTGCTCACACTGTGTTCCCTATCAAGTGAACACTGTAAGTGGTTTCTTCCTCTAAGTCTTACAGGATGTAGTAAACATTGTTACATACTGTATATTTTACACCAGTAAGACACCTCACCACAGATCTTCTTAATAGGGCACAGTTGAGAGACAGGAATTAAACTATTAATGTTAGCACAATCAGATGTCACTGAGGTCAGATGTAGATTTGCTGGCCGGCTCCATTTTTGCAGATGCAGTTGATGATCCGGTCTTCTCCATGTACAGTTTGCTTATTCTCAGGGTTTGATGAGGTCATTGTTGTGATCTTCATGATGGAGATCCAGGTGATGATAGTCTTCTACACATAAGGTGTGCTCTATGAACTTGGTTCATTTGCAAGTCTGAATCACAGCACCACCCTGGTTATCATGAGTGTTGCAATATGGTCAAAATGATCGGATATTGAAGTTCCCGTAGCTTCCCAGGGCTTATGACATCAGGCATCTCCATGCAATGGGCATAACATGGAAACATTGTGTTGTATTAGGGCATCGGATGTCACGTGATGTCACAAGGCATGCCTATGTTTTCTTGCCTCTTATACTTGCCTCTTCTGGATGTGAAAGGCTTTTAGTGCATCTGGAGTGATTCAGCTCAAAACAAAAACGGAGAGAAAACTTGCAGAGAATGTTATTCACACAACTTTGAAAACAACATTGGTTATCAGTGTGATATGAGGACAGTGGACTTAAGGGTATGATCATTATCATCATCAGCGGTCATTTGTGGTGGCTTGCCCTTCCAAAATACTTTAAGCTGCACCGGAGAAAATCAGCTCATTAAGATTCCTACACTGTCAAGAGACTCATGTATGTTAATGTCTTGTAAAGTTCTGGATGAGCAGGGACGATGCACAATTTACACAGTCAAAATAAAGTATCTTTTACCAACTAGGAGGGGTAAATTATTCCAAAATGATTGGAATTTGAAATCAAAAAGGTCCTTATTTTTTTGGTGTGACAACATGGTACTCTTGAGATGAGAGTCAAGTTACTACAGTGTCACAAAGATGTGTCATTTGATTATTCTATTGTTATCTATTGTTGAATTCCTTATTGCCACCCAGTAAAAAGCATGAGGCTGATTTGAAAATGTTCGGGTTTAATTTCTTACTGCTGAGTGCTAAATTGCAGACCCATGGCTGTGTACCCATTGGGGTGATCCACAAAAACTATTAAAAACAACAAAATATTTTTGCGTTGGTTGCCAGCATCTCTGAGTACAAATTAACATGTATAGCCTACATTCAGTAGATCACAGTTTCCCAAACGCTTCAGCCCACAACTCCAAAAAAAATGCTGCCAAGTTGCGACCCCAACCTAACCCTCGAAGTAATTCCATGCACATACTGTAAGCATGCACAATTGGTGCATGCTTACGCTCATTTTAATCATTGTTAAGTTTTGTATTTATGTATTTACTCTTTCTGTTGGATGAGTATGTTTATACATGGTCCCAAAAGCATCTTTATGACCTCACCATCAGTGTTGTTGACCCTACATGTGGATCAGATCAACCCCAGGGGGCGAGAGATTAGCTGTCCATAGACAGACACACACAGACGGACGGAGTGCTAAACATACTCTCCCTCCAGCAGGCCTTCAGCCTGGTGGAGACAATAATAGAAAATGAATGATAAGGAATCGGATCAATAAGCAAGACTGATAAGGGGATGGAGTGAGATCAAAATGAATGACTCCCTTCCCTATCTCAGTCCCTGTCCGCCACTATACAGCCAAGAATAGACTGACTCTTCCCCATGTTTGCCTATTACGGCATACCCAGAATATGGACGACAGGGTCCATGTTCTTAACCCTCCTGTGTACACATACCGCATCCTCCAAACCGGGCGACGCGAGAAAAGAATAATATTCTGGATCGCAATATCAGGTCAGGCCGGCGGAGACTCTCTCTGGTGGGACTGTAATTTGCTCGTCTTTGTCTGCTAACAGTCCCCACAGTCTCTCCCAGTCGCCATCACTTTGCTCCTGGCCCAAAAATAATTCTTTCATGACTTGTTCACCTTCATGTGCAAATCCACTTTGATGCACATAATAAGGCTTCGCTCCGCTCCTCTCTTTCTCTCTCTTGTCTAATGTATGTGTACATGTTCATTTATGCTCAGGTACCCTGCCAACCAAACGCCGCCTTGTGCCGCCAAGAGTATCAACCCTGTGAGGAAAAGGCTGGCAAACTGCACCCCTGAAAGGTTTTATTTAAGATGGGCCTAAATATAGATGACGTGCTTCATGCTCTTCACCTAGTCGTGTTAAAGCACCGCCAACTTTATTTCCTTGAATATATCAGTGCTATTAAACGTCCTTTATGTCTTTGTGTGTGATTTACCAAATTGAACCAATTGAATTTATTAAAATGCGCTTCTAACTAAACCCCCTAACTTAATATCAGAGGTATAGCCTACTCAAACTTTTCCATGTCAAAACACCCATTTAAAAGTATTTGGCTCAGAATAATAATGGTAATAACTACCAATTATATTATGTTATATTAACATTGAACTCATTTCTGATTTTATGTTTAAATCTATTTTTAGGGATGCACCAATCAGTTATTTTGGGACCAATCTTCACTGAACAATGATCACTGATTGTTTTTCTCATTATTATGTGTCAAAACCCATGTCAAAACTGTTCCTGTGTGTGTAGGAAGGAAGGAGGGAATGTTTATGCCTGTCACATGATATGATTGACATTTACAGCACTTAAATGGTAAAAGATCAGTTTCTACAGATAAGGTAAGTTGCCAATCGATCGGGGTGAATACTGGCCAAAATGACTGATAACCAAGCGGTGGCCGACTATCGGTGCATCTCTGAAATATTTCTTTTGTTGGTAAAAGATAGTAAGCTCGCGTCCTGACTAACAGCTCTTAAAGAGACAGAAACAGGCAGAAAGGCTGTTCCGTGAGTGCAAAGCCAGTAACGGTATTTTTATACACTACTGAGTATTTAAAACATAATATATAGTATAGAATAATTTATCACACAAAAAAGTACCTGGAAACTATAGATATAAAGGTAGACCCTGCCTCTTCCAGCTTTGGGGCATCTGTATCAAAAGGGAAGGATTATCCAAGGACCAGGGGCCCCTGCCTTGGGGGGGACCCTGAGCTTGAGTGTCCGTGTGATCTTTAAGTACTTTCGGAACTTAAGTAAATGTTAATACCAATGTACATTATGAATACGGGAATTTTGTAACAATTGAATTGTGCAATGTAGAAATTCTATTGGGGGTACTTCATTCATCCCTGCAAACAACAATACAGACAGTCAAACAATGATGCCCAAACAAAAATATATATAAATAGATAGTAAAATAGTAAAAAGCTTTCTTACAGGTGGAACTAGCAGTTAGGAATACTGATTCTACCGAGAAAGATTCTGCCGAGGAATAGTTTAAGAGATACACACTACACAATGCAAGAATTTCACAATACTGGCCACAGTGGCCCTCCATAAATAAAACATTTTGGGGATCGAGTTAGCACAAGGCCATATTAAAATCTGGTCATGTCTGTCCTTGTGAGATATACTAAATGTTGGCTATCCTTCTCCTACAACTCTACGAAGACACTAAAGATATCAATATTGTATAAATATCCAATCCTCATGTCTATGCCACACAGCGCACACTTGTATACTAAGTTGTTTCAAGGTTCAAAGAAAGAATAAGGCGCCTGTTTTGGTGTTGAGCCAAACTGCAAAAGCAGAATCATGTGAAACACAATGGGGCTCACACTTATAAATGCTCACATCGTTATTCACAGCAGCAAGCAGTACAAAGTCCTACTGCTTGTGCTGTGAATACAAAACGGAGCTTTTAAGAATGAGTTGCGAGAGCCCCCATCGTTTTTCAAAGTTGATTCAAGGGCCATTGTTAATTTGCCCTTTGTGATTTTTAGTTACGTGTGCTAAATCAATGATTCCCTTTTCAACATTAAAGATGGAATGCCTGAGTTTTTCTCCCCTAAACCATGATCATCGAGTAGGCTACTATGGTTAAACTAGGATAATTATGTTTTTATGGGGCCACACCAACCAGTTTATGGTTTAATTGAAGCCATACCCACAACTGTGGGGGTTAGAGGAGGGGGTGATATTGTGATGTCACTAATATTTTGGCTTTCAGCGTTCTGGAAGAATCAATATTCATCAATATTCTAAACACACCTGAGGGTATATGAGTGATGTTTACTCCACAGACACACTACGTCTTTAAATATGCATTTAAACTTTACTACATATAAAATGCATGTCCTACTTAATAATGCAAGTAGATGTATACTAATGGAACATTGACAAGCTTACAAAACTTCCACATTGTGTAGTCATCCATGTAATCTTACTAGTATTGTGAGGCTAAGCCGAATATGAAGAGAATTCAAACCCGTAACCACTCTGGTGCTTGACAGGGCTTTACCACTGTAGGCTTTTTTTTAAGATTTGTTGTTTGGGCTTTTGTAATTAGACAGGAGAGATGGGGAGTGACATGTGGCAAAGTCGCCGGGCTCGGGAATCGAACCCGGGGCACGCCGTCAGGCTGGCTTGGCAGACTATAGGTGCCCAGATGGTTGAGCTAACCGCCTGGGCCACCCAAGCACTTATTCTGATCCCTTGAATGAGAGAGGGGCTTTTGGACGGAGGGGGTTTTGGACATACAAGGTTTCAACCCAACACCAACGATTATGCATTATTCCATGGGCCCCGCCCCCATTTGATACAGTTTTCATATACTGTAGGCTTAAGTGTGAAATAATATTAATATGTGAACCACTTTCATCTTCACACGCTGGGGTAACATTTGGTTGCATTTTCCGGAATCAGCATTTTTTTTTATGTATAATGCTTTGATGTAAGCTGAATTTTAATTTCCTTGAGATCTAAACATCTAAATATGTCATTGCAGTATGTTGTGGGGAACTGACACATGCATGATTTGGAGCACATGTGTAAGAATGAAAGCCTCAACATATCTGCACAATCAAATAATAATACATATAGCACACACACACACACACACACACACACACACACACACACACACACACACACACACACACACACACACACACACACACACACACACACACACACACACACACACACACACACACACACACACACACACACACACTACTTCAATAATGAGTAATGACTGACTGAACAGCAGGGAACGCCTTTGATTCCACCATTATTTTCTGTCTGTTTGAGTATCATTCTGTCATGGAAACTGTAATTCCAAAAATGTTAAATTTCTGGTCTGTAGCAGTTATTATTTTACTCTCAGCTGTATGTTGCCATATGTTACTACTACCAGGGACTTTAAGCAGACAACGGCGACGTCTCCACTACAGCAATAGGAAGTCGATCTGTGCTCATAGATAATCCTGCCTGCCGTAACTTAGCATCCACAACGTCTGTCTGACACACCCTGTATAGACGTGTCACCATGGTAACCCATCACCGCTGCGGATGGCTGTTCAATTTTGACAGCTACGGCAGTTACGTCACAACCCCCGTACTTCTGGCAAGGGAGCCGTTGTAAAAAGAGTAGATGCTTAAAGTCCCTATAACCCAGGGGTGGGCAATTATTTTTCCCAAGGGGCCAAATGAGAAAAAATAAAATATTGTGGAGGGCCAAGACTAAAGGCTGAACTAAAGTCTGTGTAATATCAATTTCATTTCAAGATAAGAGTAAGACTAAGACCAACGATTTTGACACCATCATTTGATGACATTTTAGTCCTACAGACCCAAAACTAAAGAGTGCTTTTGTCCACGATTCCAGGCTGAATTTCACAAACAAAACAGGCAAACACAGATAAAAAAATGACAATTCTTTTACATTCTCTGGCTAATTCAGATGAATATTTTAACTTTTGAGAGTGTAAACATGAAACCAAATGGACCCGCAAGGGTCCATTTAGTTTCATTTTTACGCTCTCAAAAAGTTATCTGTTTAACCAACTTTCCATATTTAACTGGAACTCTCACAAGAACTACTGGTGGACCCGGACCACTGGTTGAAAACTCTGGTACCCTTTCGCGGGCCGGTCAGAGTCAGTCAAAGGGCCGCATTTGGCCCCCGGGTCGCATAATGCCCAGGTATGCTATAAACTATATAATAATATTGTGGTGGTTGTATTTTATCTCCCTGCTCTGCTATTGAGACATTTGCAATAATATTAAAGGTCATGTGTCACCTAGACACTAGTCTTTCGTGCCCAGACTGTTGCCTCTCGCAATTTTCAAATTCTTCCATCATGCTGTCTGGAGAATGGAAGTTCTTTCCATGAGTAAGTGATAAAGCCAGATGTGACACATGCCCTCACTTGGTGCAATGGCAAAACAGAAGGAAAACAGCAGCTGAACCTATGATGGTTAGTTTGTTTTTGATGATATTTCTGCTTCCACTATATTGTTGGTGTTAACTTAATTTCATGATATTTTTCTGTGTTAAACTATCCACACACAAATAATATGAATAATACACGTTTTGACCTAATGCTCAAGATTCAATTCATCCGCTGAGCAAGAAGGCAAACTCTATTTGCTCAATGGTAAAACAAGAAAGCTATTAATCAATATTTGTGTAGGAAACCAGATTAAAGTCTGGCATAGAGGAAAGTAAAGTTACATCATGCAGCTTTAACCACAAAAACAGAAAATGCAACTTTTGTGCAATCCACTTGTACACCAAGGGCATTACAGGAGGTAACATAAAAAGTTGAAATGGAGATACAAGGTTTGTGACTTAAAGCAAAAATATAATACACCAAATGCTGTAAAAAAAAAAGAAAAGAAAGAAGAAGAAGTATTATTTTTGACATGTTTTTTTTTAAATTGGAGACTAAATAAAATATTATTTTAGTTGTCCATGGACAAACAACTATAGGGATTCACAATATCAGTAGCATAACCTATAAACTATGGGTAAATACTAAATGTATAATAATTTCATAATTGTGCACCCTTGTAACATTTTTCTCTTTCAAATCATGATGCAATGATCATTAGATTCAAGACAATAATTCACCTATCTCCCTAGTGCACGTTTGAATTAAATATGGATTATGTGCAGGGTACAATGAGTAGATGGCATTCTCTTCATCACTTAAAGCAGGCCTGGCCAACCCTCAGCTTGTGAGCCTCATGCGGCTCTTTGGCTGGGTTCATGTGGCTCTTAAAGGACTTTCACATGACAAGTGTCAAAAACGCTCAGTCTGGTGCAGCCATTCATTCCCTATTACGATTGTGAAATTTCTATAGCTATATGTATCGCTTGTTTTCCACTGCGGATCACTTCATCATTTACTCAAAGTGGACAAAGGACGAGTCATGTCCCCCGTAATTTCGCAACCAAGTCACCAGGGGGCAAAAACAGTACATTTCAAGAGAGGAGATCATTTGAGTAGTAGTCATTGAGTATAGACAAATACAAATAAAGTATGTTCCCATTATGATGCACTTTAACTAAGGGGGTTGTGACATAAAACTGTTATTGCAATTTTTCTTGTAGGTTTTCTGGGCACAATTGCACCAATAAACTTTTATCATTCAGTAGATTTTCTGCGGTGCTCTCGATCATTTTCCTGTGGACTTGAGGTCCACAAATCCCATATATGGCATAGAAAATTGCCAGGAGATGCCACTGTTGAGTCCTGCTTGACTGTTTATATTGCATCTCAAAAGCCTTCAGAATACACAGAGGAAACGTCAGACAAGAGAAAGCCCACCGAATGATCAAAGTTCAGATTGTGCAGGAGTAATGGAGGTCATGCAACCTAAAAGGAAATTAAAAATACAACGTAAATGAAAATTGATGTCTTGAAGCCTTGGCAGTAAACAATCGGAATAGGCTGCATTTGTACAGCCTGTGCTTTAGCTGGAGGTCTATCAAGTGGTAAATGTGTAATCTAAACCACAGTGCTATGTTAAATTAAATTAATTACTACTAATAAGCTCAAATGAGTCCAGATGAAAGTGAATCTTCAGTTGATTACGGCAATTTAATCTGAAAAGCATATTGACAACATGGAGGAGTAGGATTGCAATAGTAGCTTATAAATAGATGCGAATATGTGCCAGGTGAAAATGATTTAGCAAATTTGGTAATAACTAACAATTTGAAGCTGTAAGTTAAAACATGGCGACATATAATAACTAAGTAAGAGTAAATAATTTAGATAAATGAAGACAGAAGATATGAAAATCATTATTGCATGTAGGCCTATTTTTAAAAGTCTTAAACTAAATGAACAAAGAAAAAAAAATAGGAGAAGGGGAAAACAAAGGGGACCCAGATCGATCTCCTTTCTATGGGGAAATGGGTGGATTCAGTCTTGTTTTGAAAGAAGCCCCACACTTTTTAAAGGTTTGCTGAACCGGAAATGTAGGGTATTTTGCTTTGAAGTTTCAGTCTGAAACGCTGGGTATTTTGTTGTTGTTTCTGAACCAATCAGAGCTCGCATCCCTTCGGGCTATGGGGCGCAAAAAGCGAGCAACAGCTGGACGATGAGCTATACTACACTGGAGGCATGGATGCTCCAAAATGTTGCTTTGGGGACCTTTTTTTTTTTTTAAGCTCACAAACACATACAGTATGTATGGTTGAGCAGTTTTATTGGCAGCTGCAGGCTGCCTGATGAACAGTTACAGGTAGATTGGAGATTGAAGATGGAAGGGTTGCCGAGAGACAAGATAACCAATCAGAAGTTGTGGCATTGCCGAGGGACCATAGCCAATCAGATAGCCAGTACAAAAAATGTCCCAAGATCAGGGGTGTAGTGGAGGGGGGAAATGGGTGGACTTCTCAAAAATCTAAAAAATATTTTTTGGGCAAAAGTAGGCCTATGTACATCTTGATGATATCATCAAGATGTTTCACCATGTTAATGAGTTTCCTTTTTTCTGAAAGTGCACAAATGGAACCAAGAACCATTTGCTTCACATTTGTACACTCTCAGAAAAATAAATAAATAAAACGGGTGGAATTCCCCTTTAAGAGGCGTCCCAACACTTCTAAAAGTACCACTACAACACTGCCCAAGATGGTTTTGCCATCCACAGAAATAATAGAGCAGCTTCCAATTAATTGACAATGCATCAATTCGTGTTTCTTCTATACGCTGCTATAACCTGAAAATCAGGACCTATACAGTCTTGTTTATGCCAAGAATAATTTCAGAGGCTGATATTAACTTCCATCAAGCAAACATGATGAAAAGGCTAGCCCTCCCACATCTTGTCTGGTGTCAGACAAAGAAACAGTTTTGGACATAATATCCCAAACTGTTAGTTTTCAGGAAGCCATGAAAGTAGCAGAGCAACAAGATTAAAACGTGGCTCTTTACTTTACATGGCTCTGCTGGAGCATCTGCTACTTTTATGAGAAAAAACAAAACAAAACAAAACAAAAAAGTTAGGATACGGAGATAGGAGGTTTCCACCGTGATGTTTGTTATGGTCCACTGCCACGTTGCTTACTCTCTATGGAAACATCTCCTCTCTTCTCTTCTTCTTTTATCTTTTCCCATCAGCCAGCTGGGATGTGTGTGTGCACGTCCACTGCTATGGTAGCACACTTACACACAGCGCTTTCTGGGACACACTGCAATATGGCAGGCTGACTGGGACATTGAAAGAACAGACAGGCAGGCAGGCAGGCAGGCAGGCAGGCAGGCAGGCAGGCAGGCAGGCAGGCAGGCAGGCAGGCAGGCAGGCAGGCAGGCAGGCAGGCAGGCAGGCAGGCAGGCAGGCAGGCAAACAGACGGCATTGGAGTTTAATCTCTATTAATGTGATAATGTTTTCACAAATGTTTCATATAAATGTTTCGTAACATTTCACAACGCACATCAAATTATTCTTATAATAATGCTTTTAAAACTAAACACATATTACATCATTGTAATGGTCAGAGTCACGGACCAGTAAGAGTCCATTTGGTTCCATTTGTCAGAGTCAGTCATCCCAGACTGCTTTCTGGGACAAACATCAAGATGCCGTACTGGGAAGAGATTGAGGGATAGAGGGTGAGACGGCCATCAGAGAGAGAGAGAGAGAGAGAGAGAGAGAGAGAGAGAGAGAGAGAGAGAGAGAGAGAGAGAGAGAGAGAGAGAGACAGAGAGAGAGACAGAGAGAGAGAGAGAGAGTAGGTCATCAATTATTCAAATGGCCGCTGTCCCTCTGAACTTGTTCTGTTCTGCCTGATTTGAATATGCACCCCCCACCCACCCCCAAAGAGAGAGGTTTCCTTCCAGTAGCTGCAGCCCACGCAGAAACCAAAGGCTTTGACTCATTGCTCCACACCCTCAGTTGATGATAAGCTTGAGTCAATCCCCTATGTGACTGACTGACTGGCTGACTGACTGACTGACTGACTGACTGACTGACTGACTGACTGACTGACTGACATTTCATGCATCTCTGTAGGAACGGCCCTGTGTGCTTTCCTTGTTGAATGTACTGTATATGCTCTATATTTCTGTACTCTCCCCATCTATAGCCATCCATCCAAAGTAGCAGATCTACAGCATGTGATGTGAAGCAAAGCATTTGTTGACAAATCACTACAGGTCATTCAACTAAAGTTTGCAACCCTGTTTTCATTTACTTTGCAGTGTCGATAGCATTATGCATATACAGTAAAGGGGGCAATGTTGTGGGACCAGCTAAATAGCTAAATAGTACCGTATTTTTGTTTAATCACTGGATTGGATTTTTATTTTCATTCAGGGAAGGTGATGGTATTTTATTTCAGGGCACATACATTTCCTCCAGGGAGGCCCTTTGGCAAATAACGACTGGTCCCTCACCTGCAGTGTTTCAGGGTTGAGCCGCTGCTGCTGCTGATCAGCCACACTGTTTTCAAACGTTTAACTTTTTGGCAACGCTTGGGACCATTACGGTGACATTTTTAACATGCAAAGTGGTCCATGCGCACATGATGATGTTGAGTAATATATGCAAGGCGGTGTGGTGAATAAACATCAGATCATGAAACAGCACACTGGTAGTTTATGAAAAAACTGTGTGTGTCTGTCAGCTTGTTTAACAGCATGTTTAACAAACAAGCACGGTAGGCAACAGTGTCACAGTGTAGGCCATTACAGCATGAAGCATCCTCCCGGTTACATACTAAGTGCGACCTGCGGGCCCAATGACTATACCTGTGACCATAAAGAATCCATAATGTACAACACGCACGCACACACACACACACACACACACACACACACACACACACACACACACACACACACACACACACACGCACGCACTCACTAGGGGTCAGAGGTCAGATTACTGACATGACTGAAGGGACAACGTCACCGTCTGTGTGAACAAGAGTAAATGACCGCCAACCGATTGCTTAACTACATCACACACAAGTAAACATGTGTAATGTAGGTAAAAGAGGCAAAGATCATGCCCTGCTGCAATGGCCTAAAAGTGGGTTCTTAAAACCGTTTCAACATTATGAGATTTAATTAAATTCAGTTCATTTGACCACCAGATGGTGCACCCAATGAATTAAAGCAATTAAAGCAAGCCTGCATGCATGTATGCATGGATGGATGGATGTATGGATGGATGGATGGATGGATGGATGGACGGATGGAGAGGTCAGCAACCTTGTGTTCCCCAGTGTACACGCCTCAGAGGCAGGGGTCATCGCCATGCTGGCTTGTGATCGACGTTTTTGTCAGAATTCAATTTTTGCATGGATTCTTTTTTTCCTTTTCTTTTGACAAAATAAGTGGATAATATCTTAGGCTCTCCCTGAATGACCATTACAGATCCATTACATGCTCATTACAGGTCTGCAACTCAAATGGAACCGTGCACTCTGAGTTAAGGTGATTCATGCAAATAAAACACTACTCCTCTCAAACCACTATAATGAGCCATTAGTGTCATACCAGCTAATAGTCATAGTTACTCTGAAACCTGGAGATATTAGACATTAGGAACCAAAATGTTAAGAACATTATAATGCCTCCTCTGGTGTGATCATTAGCAACTTGTCAGCAGACCTCAGAGCTCTGATCAGAGATGGTTTCCCATGCAGTTCTAATCAATTGAGCGCATCTCAAAGGAGTGAGGCCAAAACTGATATGGTGTATACTCCGTTTAACTAACCACCAAACTCCCGTAAACTCACAAATTGTACCTGTTTTACAGTATATTACTGTATACTCCTAAACCTTGAGGTTTACACTCAGGCAAATCCAGTGCTCATAATTGCCCATTTACTAGAGGTGGGACGATTCACTTACCTCACGATACGATACAATATCGATATTTAGGGTTCTGAACCGATTTATATTTTAATTATGCTGCGATTCGATTTGATATATCAAATAACATTTTTTCTCACAAATGACTGTGCTTTCATTATACTAGAACATGTACAAATGGAACCAAATGGACCTTGATGGGTCCATTTGGTTCCATTTGTACACCCTCAGAAAAAAGGTCCCAAAAGAAAAATCATTAACAAACACAACACAAACACAACTTGATGATGTCAATATAAATAACAAAAAGTTCAATCATACACATCAGTGCAGCCTGATAACATCAGCCAGTCTTTCTGACATGAACACATTAATGAATAGGCCCTATATAAATAACACAAAAATCGATTTTGAACCTGGTGAATCGATATTGATATCATGGCATTAAGAATTGCGACATATTGGCATATCGATCATTTTGCCTACCCCTACCATTTACCCCTCTTTTCAGACCGTGTACAGTCACATTTTTTTGCTATGTGAGAAGGATCGAGCATGGACCAGACACACACACCAGGCATGTCAACCCTGACTGTCTGTATAGCTGCCTCAGGTGAGTGAGGATTCATTCAGCCTGATCCCCTCCTACATCACCCGCATGTCGTCGTACTGACAACAGAGACAGAGAGCATCCCTGACGGCTTGCATCGCTGCCCGGTATAAGAACTGCACCAGGACTATACTGGCCTCCCTCTCTGACCACACAATGCTACAGAGAGAGAGAGAGAGAGTGCAGGGCGTGTGGCTCCTCAGAGCATCGTCTAGTCTAGTCACTAGACTAGACCAACACTGCCCGGAAGGGAGTGTATAGTACTGACCATCACAGCATCGTCTAGTGTGATGGTCAGTATTATACACTCCCTTCCGGGCAGTGTTGCCAACTGCCAAAATACAAAATGCACTAGTGGCACTTCCAAAATGCACTACAATGCGCTAGAGCAGTGGATTTTCAACCATTTTCAGACCAGGGCCCATGCACTGTTTATTCTGCATTTTAGCCACGGAAGACCACCGTTTGATGTTGAATTTAGTCTCTCTGACTAATTTAGGAGAGATAACTGGCAAAATGTTGGGCAAAATAACAATTCTTCTACAATTTCTAAACCTGTCTTGAAAATTAGGTAATTCAGATGTTTAAATATAATTTAACTCTTGAGAGTGTAAAATGAAACCAAATGGACCCGTAATGGTCCATTTGGTTTCATTTTACGATCTCCTAAGAGTTACAGATCTACAAGGGTCCATTTGGTTGCCAATGGTCCTTTCTACGAAGGAAGGAGGACTCTATCACAGGAGGGAAAATGGCGAAAAGCGAGGGTTTTATCTCTGGCGCCTGTCAACCAATTTCAGTCCAACTCACCAGCATACAGTAAAACCACTAGATTTTCCACCAGGAGTCTTTCCACTAATTTTGACACTAGGGGGGGTCTGGAAAAAAAGCTAAATATAGCGACAAATGCGTCACGTTGGCAACACTGGAGAGCGCAGGGCGTGCGGCTCAGAGCATCGTCTGTGTGATGGTCACTACTATACACTCCCTTCCGCGATTCATACACCAAGCTAGCCATGCGTAACCGAGGCTAAGTGGATTAATGCAGCCACTCGCCACACCAGCCACAATCTGCTCATGCTGCTGCCATCAGGTAGGCCCTATACCTCAGGATGACATGCCAAACAGACAAGCCTGGGGACACTGTCGACGCCAGGCCATCAGAGAGGCTGCTGAACGGGTTCTTAAAATAGCCAAACTCACAGCGACCCACCCCGTGTTGTGACCTTGTATGCCTTTGCTTTGCTTTGTTGGGTGGACAAGTCACCTAATAAGTCCTAAACCGTGAAGAAATTGCTAATCTACAAGCTCGTGTTGAAACCTGATATTAGAAGGAACCTTGTAATTAATTCATTACAAGGTGTCTGACGACAATGATATCTGCTATTTCGGTGTGAGACATACATATGCACATGCATATGCATGCAGGTGGATGATGGAGCCCATGTTGGTGCCGAGTTGTGTTGACATTATGCCCGTCCTCATGTCTCTACTTTGTTTCTTTTCTTTCTTAAACTGCATCATATAATCCCCTCTTAAAGGATTGAGTTACTCACCCAAAACATTACTTATTTTCTAATAATTATACACCCCATGAAGACTTTAATTCCAAGAGATTTTTTTTCCGCCACATTTCTAAGCCAATAATTTTATGACCGGTTGGCTGCTCAGTAGGAGTTCATCAATTACGGACTTAAGAAAAACAAATAAATCTCAAAGAATTCAAGGCTTCATGGGTGCGTAGATGACATAAAATAACATTTTTTGTGGGGTGAACTACTCCTTTAAGGAAGTTCTTTTAAATATTGTAATTAGTCCCAAGCCGTGCGTGTAGGCTTTAAAGAACAATCCTTCCTCACATAATACCTTTTCAGCTTTAATTTACTTCCACAGTGAAAAATT
Organism: Benthosema pterotum; assembly: GCA_039105355.1. NCBI lineage: Eukaryota > Metazoa > Chordata > Actinopteri > Myctophiformes > Myctophidae > Benthosema > Benthosema pterotum. The sequence continues at coordinate 37,911,987 of CM076966.1, forward strand.
ATAATAAAAAGTTGAAAGCATATTCTGTGAGGACATATTGTTCCTGGAGGATTTACACCTGCATATATCATATCTACATGCACAGTATAGCTATATCCCTTTGACTATAAATACACAGCCAGAAGTGGTTGGAAGTAAATTGATTTGTGATTTTACTGATCTCTGAAAAGTCACTCAGTCAGAGAACATACAGCACTGTACACAAACCTGTGCATTCCTACTACCATGTGGTTGAGAAATATTTCTCAGCCACAATACTTGCACACAAATAGGCCATGGCCTACTTTTGCGTGAGCAGGGAGAGTGATCCAAAAACAGTGGAGATGGTGGAGGTCTCCACCGTCTTGGGTCAGGGTGAATATGTTCACATTCAGACGTGGCGTGACTGTTACGTCACCCTGTGGGTGACGTAACAGTCCCCCTGCAGGTGTCTGTAAGACAGACGGACAGGGGGCGAAACATAGTCACCACCTTACAGTGGAGACAACAATAAAACACATTTTTAATATTCTCTTAGAAAACTAGGTCAGCACTCGGCAGAGTGCAAACTTGCACTCCACGTTTCTGCAATACTCATGACATTAGTTATAAAGGTCTCTTAATTACATTGCCATTACATCATCGTAATGGGACGACTGACGACCAACGGTTGACGACCGCGAGCCGATCGCTTTACTTGCGCTTGCTAGTAAAGAATGCAGGGAAAAGCCGAAGCAATGTTGCATCAGTGCTGACAAGACCACCCTCCCCTCACTATACAAATATAAATGCTCATTGTGCATAATATACTAAAGTAGGGTAAAGCCATAAAAGGCACAGTATTCTAAACATCGTGTCATCACTCACAAAGCTAATTTGTACTTGTGGGCTTTGTGAATAATGTAAACAAAGCAGGCAAGGTCATTTTGTACAAAAGAGCACCTGTGTGGGTTATTGATTACACTGTAGAAAGTGGGTGAGGTAGATACACCTGAGTTCACATTCACAGACACATCACCAAGGACACGCTTTTCACAGTTCAAACTTAACCCATTAAGACCAGACCAAATGCCTCTAAAATATATCAAAATCAGTACAGTTCTAATTGAGAGAAATTGACTGATAATTGATAGAACAGGCCATTTTGGAGTAAACTACCTCTTTATTATTTATGTAATGTTTTTGATCATCTGTAAAGACATGTGAAATAGGACATTAATGAGATGCATTGTATGGTACTGTATGGCTGAGGTTTGGTTGCCTGGATACATACAAGTCAAAGAGTGCATGCACAAAGATGTCTCTCCCTATACTGTATGCCCTATACAGTATCTAAAGCCCCATTCACGACTTTGGGCTTCTTTTTTCAGTAACTATCTGAACGATCTTAGAATGTTTCAAAAAATATTCAAAATGATCAACAGTTCAGATTTTTTTTTGGACAATGCACAACTCCCATGATGTGTCACCTTGTGACACATTATGAGATTGTACATTGGCTCTCTCAAATTGCATATACTGTACTGTATACAAGTGCTCTATTGGCCTGAACATTTACGCTTATTTGGGTTTGTTTTCATAGACCTGGTTACTTATTTATCCCCAGAAAAATCCCAATATTGAAGATTTGAAATTGATTTTCATCCCAAATTTAGAGCCATTTCCGGAACCGGTATTATCTCACTGTCAGAGCTGGTTTGTGGACTTTACGTCCTCAATTTGTAATACCAGTGGTTGTCACACAATATTAATTTTGAAGGACCATCATGACTCTGAGAGTGTACAAATAGAACCAAATGCACTCATAGGATCACAGCAGCAATGTAGCAGTGTTCCTTCCTTCTCGCCTCCTTCATATTCCTTGGAAAGTATTTATTTTAGGAGTAGCTTATTAGCTCACAGTTGCAACATTGTTGAAGCCATTTAAATGCTCTGTGTTTGGGTATGAACCAGGCAGCTTGTCCAAATTGCTGCAGCACGTGTTTTTACTGGAAGCCATAAACATTATCGCATCACTCCGTTCCTGGACACTTTCCACTGGCTCCCTGCATGGTCATTACAAAATACATTTTAAAAATGTGATTGTTTGTTTTTAAAGCACCGAACAGGCTGGCACGTACCTCAGTACCTCTCTGATCATGATTACACCCCTCCCGGGGCCATGAGATCCATACATCATAAAAAACTCATTGTCCCAATGACACATTTGAATACTAGAGGAGACCACGCATTTTCACTTTTAGCCCCTAAATTATGGATATCAAAGTGGTCCCTGAAACTTCTAACAACAAATAACTCCTACTTGTTGTCTGAGGAGCACTTTTTCCAAGTTGAATAATAATTTGTGTCTTTACATTAGGCATTTTGTAATTAACCTTTGTGTGCATTTCTTTTTTCAATTTTACAAATTGGTTTGAAGTAAAAGCCTTCAAACTTGACTCTACAGACCATCACTGCCAGCCTACCGTTATCTGTCTGTCTGTGCACTCCCTTCACACATGTTGATGACAGAGAAAACAGCAGTTTACATAAATAATACAGTTGACATCCATGACAATAACATATGAATATGGCATACAACATGATACAAGCAGTCAGTCAGAAGCAATGACCCTGAGGGATGGACAGCTGGGACTCAATTTGAAGTCCAATTTGAATTACCATAATATGTAACATAATTGTATAATACATTAACATAATTGCAGAGGGTGCATGGTAAAAAATGTTTTCATACTTTAACTCTATTAAATGTGTGAAAATGTTAAAATATTTTTAATAAATTACTAAAAAGACACTTATTGAAACATTTTAACTAGAAAACATTTTAACTAGAAATGCACTTGAGGTGCCAAATTGCACCTTGCATACAAGTAGGTCATGGCATACTTGTGCGCAAGCAGGGTGCGCAGGTACTGCTATTGAGCTGCAAATATCTTTGTAACAGGTCCATGACAGGGAGTACATACAATACAATGCCGTTTATATATATATATATATATATATATATATATATATATATATATATATATATATATATATATATATATACAGAGCTTGACACTAACACTTGCCCGCTTGCCCGGGGCAAGTAAAAAAAAATGGTGGGGCAAGTGAAGACTGCTACCTGGTTGCCCGATCGGGCAAGTGTGCAACTTAGTGCACTATAACACAACACAAGATAAATTTGTCTTGAAGGCAGTCATTGCACTCTGCCTCTGTGTCTTTCCCTGCTTTCAGCTATCCACAATTCCAGGCTGGATTTGGGAAACAAAACAGGCAATTTAACTTCTACATTCTCTAGTTGTGTAGACCTGGGTAATTAAGATGATGAATTGTAACTCTTGGAGCCTAAAAATGAAACCAAATGGACCCGCAAGGGTCCATTTGGTTTCATTTTTACGTTCTCAAGAGTTACATCTGCAAAATTTACAATATAGGGGGCAAGTGACCATGAGCTGAGGCAAGTAGAACCTGACTGCAGAGACTCTGTCCGTGGTGCTGAAATGAGCTTTCTGTTACTCTGTGGTTGGGGTGAAATGAGCTTTCTGGTAGCTGTAGTGACTCTGTCCGTGGTACTGAAATGAGCTTTCTGTTACTCTGTCCGTGGTGCTGAAATGAGCTTTCTGTTATGGTAGCTGTAGTGACTCTGTCCGTGGTGCTGAAATGTATATTTACTGAAATGTATATTTACTTGCCCCCTATATATTTTAGGGGGCAAGTGACCATGAGCTGAGGGCAAGTAGAACCTGACTTGCACTTGCCCGATGGGCAAGTGCCTCCGAGACCTTAGTGTCAACCCCTGTATATATATATATATATATATATATATATATATATATATATATATATATATATATATATATATATATATATATATATATATATATAATCTTCCCTGATATATGGAATTCTAAAAATCTGTCACAAAATGAGCATGGATGAGGACCCAAACACAGGCTGTTTTTCTGTTTTTATGCTGCTTGGATTTATTCAACACATTAGAAAGTTTTTAGTATTTAATTATTTATTGATCTTTTTAATATGCACTGGCTGGATCTGAGTACGTTTTTCGTTGCCCTGATTGGATCTCACTGATCTGTCAGTCAACCCCGGCCCCTTCTCTTCTAGGCCACAGTGGTCAATGATTTAGCACAGGCTTTGACTTTTTGCGCAGTGCGGACAAAAATGAAAGCCTGGGTATCGAGGCTAACAACAACACAAAGTTAATGAAGAATCATAAACAATATACATGTAATGTATATTGTCATCACACACATGTTGCCTCATTATGATATTTTATAGTATGCTAGCCTCTGTGACTCTACGTATACTGTATGTATCTAAGTATATTTTTCTGATTATCTGGCATATTCATATCCCGTTTTTCTCAGTTCTTGCCCTATTGCATCTTGAAAACTACAAATGATGCCACTTGTACAGAACAACTCCTATAAACCTGTGATGTGACCCCGATTTCAAACAGAGATGCCACCCCACGCCTGAGACAGGTAACAGATGGACAGCCTTATAAGAAGGGCTCTGCTGTAATCAGCACTCCGTTTGGCAGGATTGTATTGCCGAGAGTATTATCTCCTGGAGTTGCCAGGATACTTGCTCTCTGCTCGCTCGCTCCGCTCACACACAAGTAGGCCATGGCCATTGTTTGCAACGTGCAAGTTTGCACTCAGAGTTCTGATCTAGTCATTTATTTAGTTGCTATAGCTACTTTGAAGTTTTTTGCATATTACTTCAAAACACACAGCAGATCCAAAAGCCTGTAAATCTGCTATTATCAAAAAAGTAAATCTCGCCCAAATGGTGTGTCACATTCAGTCAGTACTGCCATAAATGGTCACCTTTGTGACATCATCCACTCTATTTGTAGATAAACAGAATTCACTAAAAGAACAGAGATTCTCTAATAAACAATCAGTATTCCCGAAAAGAGCCAAGTTTCGCTGACCGAAGGGAATTGATATTCAAAGTAACTTTCAAAAAGTGGCAGGGGTCTAATGGCTTCCCATTTGAGTTTTTCCGAAGAAGATTTTTCCTGTTCTGTGTGTCATGACATATTTAGACATCCTCTTGTCCTGCCTTGTAGCCACACCTTTTGTAAAGCCTGTTTACAGGAATGGTGGACACATAAGAAGAAAAGAGAATGTCCAGTGTGTAAGAAGATATCGTCAGTGAATCCTCCCTTCAACCGGGCCCTGAATAATCTGTGTGAGACTTACATGAAAGAGAAACACCTGAATAACAAGGAGGGAGCTCAGGAATCGCTGAAGCTCTCACAGGAGATTACTGCACTGAGGGAGGAGGTGGAGCGGAAGAGTCGGATGATGAAGGAGGAGATGCAGGGTCTGAACAGGAACATATCAACCATTTCAAATGCAATCTGGGTCATAGAGGAGGATCTGAAGGCAGAACGCATCTCATTCCTACAGAACAAGACCGCCGTGGAAACACTACACATGGAAACGCTACATGACTCACAGCTGCTCTCAGGAGCAGCTGGGGAACTGTTAGACAAGGCCAAAAACCTTGATAACCTGACCTTCAGCATCTGGGACAAGATGAAGAACATCGTCCCCAACACGCCTGTCATTCGGGAGCCCTACACTGCCCATCAAGATCGCATCCTCTCTGACGATCTGCCCAGTGAGAGACAGAAACTTCCTGACATCTCAGAGAAGTCCGACTCCTCCTCTTCCTCCTCCTTCGTGATGGGTTCTGAAGGCTTTAAGCGAGGGACTCACAGTTGGGATGTTGAGGTTGGGGACAACAGATGGTGGACTGTGGGTGTGGCAAAGCGAGATGGAGGCCGATTCTGGAGGCTCCGTTTATATCACGGTGCATACATAGCACAGTCTTTATCGGAGTCGTTCACCATTCTCTCTGTGAAGCAGAAACCCCGGAGGATCAGAGTGCAGCTGGACATGGACAGAGGGACACTTTCCTTCTCCGATCCCGGCGCTAACGCACACCTACACACCTTCACAGACACTTTCACTGACACACTCGTTCCATTTATTTATAATTGTGATCATGCTGTCCCTCTGAAGATGTTATCAAATCAGTGTTGACTACATACGTGCTTCTGAACGGTGAACAGCACACATTTTCCAAAGTAAACCGGTTACTAACGTGCTACTTTTCAGGTTTGATATAGTGCTGTTACAGTAACTGATATTTGAATAGCGCATTACTATTTACATTAGTGGAAAAAGTTTACTATATGACTTCTACACTACTCCATCTGCTTGCTACTACTGCGGAGCAGTGGGACTGCTTGCTTGGTGTTGTGGTTAGAAATGATTGGCTTAACTAAAACAATTTTCTGTATCATTGAAAAACGAGAATACAGTCTGCCTGCAGTATCTATTGTCTGAAAAATGGTTTGAAGCCAGCCTACCTGTGACTCTACATTGCATATGGAATCCCATTTATGATGGAACGTAGCCTGGGTAAACCCACTCCCCCTACTGGACAACATGCATTTGCTTGCCCTCCATAAATGAAAATGATGGCGATGCATGGGTTTATGAAGTGGCGCAAAGCAGTCCGCAAACTAAAAACACTGGTTTCACTGTTATAGTTTAAATACCCTTACAGCACAAACTGAAATTAGAACCTACAACTAAGACTTTAAGATAATGAAAACTAGTCCACACAGTTGGGCATCTAGGCTGCTGAGCCAGCCAGGTGGCGTGTTGGGGGTTCGCTTCCCGATCCTAACAGCCTTTGTCAGGATCAATAAAGGCAAATGTACTGTATCTTTACCCAAAAACAGCTTTAATAATAACGGAAACTAAACTAAAATTAACTGTCCTTAAATTGTCCACTTCGGACAGTAAATCGCTCCGACAATTCAGATGCTTCAGAGCAGGAGCGTCCCCAAAAAATTATCAAATTATCATCAATTCCCCCTATTCTGTAAAAAACAAAAAATAAAACAAAACGAAACAAAAAAACATTCCGGCATACTTTTGGCATCCCCACATTTCTGTCCTCACTTTTAATCCTCACATTCTATGCTCAGCCGATCAAATCAGTGCTATGGGGGTGTACACAAACACACAAAGCTGGGCGTAGGAGTGGCTAAAAAAATGTTCTTCCTATGGAGTCCTATAGATTTTTAACAAAGCATGATAATGAGTTCTATTAGCGTAAACATGAATCATAGTGTTCTATAAAAGCACATTCTGCTTAGGCATACCTTTTGTCGCCAGTTCCACCAATGCCTCACATGATTGTGGGTGGCAAAAAATGTAAGAAGCATGTACTGTGCTTAAATCACAAACCCCAAATTAAAAACAAATTAAAACAAATTGGAAATCATGGAGTCAAAACAAAAACAAAACAAAAAAACAAACAAACAAAAAAACAAACAAACAAAAAACAAATGAGAAATTCAGTTCATCCTGTCCCAGTAGGCTACCCAGTTTAAAGATATCATGATAAAGGTGTAATTCACACAGATGGCATGACAAAATATGGAGAGCAGCAAACCGGTATTTAGTTTTTTTTTTTTTTTTTTTTTTTTTTTTTTTTTTTTTTTTGAGTGGACTCAAAAACATTTTAGCAGTAGACAAACAATTTGGAACTCTCTCCAAGCACAGGCAGACACAGGTGGCTTTCTCAAACTGATTTATTTGAAGGCTTGCCCCTCCAAATCCAAACAAACAATAACACAAACAAGTTAAAATGAACACAAAAACAAGACATGCACAGCATGTAGACGAAAACATTAAAATTCAGACATGAAAATAAATAAATACCTTGTTGGCTGTGCTACACAAAAGAGGGAATCTCATCAGGTCTTCTGGTCCTTGTAACCCTTTGTTATCAAATGAAATTAGACCGTCTTGTGTGTTTCTTGTATAACTTTCCCTTTGTGACCAACCTAAAAGAACTGCTGCACCTTACTAGCCTAATTATCAGACTCAAGCTCAGCGTCCTGAAGCAAGAGACTGGGTCTGAACCAGGCTAGCACCTTGCTGCTTAGTTGCTTGATGCTTATAGCTATAATCTGAGAGCAGACCAAACAGGCTCATACAGAACTTGACATTGACTCTTCAAAATAAAAGCATTACAAAAACTTGATCAAAATAAAAGCATTACAATAACTTGACACAAACAACATAAAATAATCTATTTTTAACATGAATGACTTCACCAATGAACTTCTTAATTATGCACTTGCACTTTAGAAACATAATAAACAATTATGATATTCTTTTAACTTGGTAAATTATTACTCATTGTGGCAACAGTTACCCAATTGTTACTTTGTCAAAACAGCCCACAAACTCTATATGGCCATTAAAAAAACAGTTCAATATGTTTCAGGCTCCATTCTGATTGGCTTCCACATTTTGAAGGACAGCTCCATTTCAGACAATAGCGCAAATCATGTATGATTTCCATGAAATGTACACATTCCCACTAGGCTGAGGAAGAAATGCCACTTAGCCTTTCCACGCAGCCGCATGGTGTTGCTATACCTGGCTGCTTAGTGTTTTTTTTTCTCTTTCTTCTTTTTACAAAAAACTGCATCTATTTGTGTAAAACCTTGTATGCACTCACTCCCTTGAGGCCAAGGAAAAACCTTTGCCTGACATTTTTCACATCTGCTGCACCAGGTGCCACCAGGATGACTACATATGTAAAACACATATTCTAATATTACTCCTTCACATTCTTCACGCAGATTGATATAAATGATCTGCATAGTCATGTGATGTTCATATTAGTCTCTATGAAAGGTGCCATATAAACTAGATCTGGGGCACAGCCACGTACCAGCTCAGGTCACGTCACCCTCACAGGGCTCACAGGGCTCACAGGGTGACTGTTACATCACCCTCACAGGGTGACTGTTGCATCACCCTCACAGGGTGACGTCACCGGTCACTGGTCACTGGTCACCGGTGACTGGTGAGTGGTGACTCACCATACTGGTGAGTCACCACCAGTATGGTGGTGACTATGTTTTACCCCTGCAAGCAACTGTTATGTCACCATGCAGGTGACGTAACAGTTGCTCGGACAGACATACGCATGGACAGACGGAGGGACGGAGAGGGGGTGAAACATAGTCACCACCTTACGGTCGAGACAATAAACTTTACTTACTCCTTTTGCCAAACATCACACACTATGGAGGTGGCAGTAGTAGTAGCAGTACATATAGGCCTAGTTACGTTGCAGTACAGTATGTTACAGTACTCGTATCATTCTATTTTATACTTTTAGACTATTTTGACATGACATTTGGAAAAAATGCAACAGGCCCTTCTGCATAATGGGCACTTTATTATTATTGATGTTTTACTAAAGTAAAAATTCTGCCAACAATATGGAAAATCATTGTAAACTGGCAGCATGTCTGTGCCAGTGTGAAGACCTTGGCACACAGTCAAACAAACCACTGTCCGACAGACTTGTGTTTTTATTTTTGGTCCAGAATACATTATTTTGATTAATTACACTCGGCCTGCATTGAATTTGAATGACCTCCAAAAGCCTGTGAATGTACAGTGTATGTATAGAGTGGTAGGTCACGTGTTCTTCTTATAGAGACCTAGATTTCTAACAAAGCATGATAATGAGTTCTATTAGCATAAACATGCAGGGGTGTTTTGTAAAAGCACACATTCTGCCTGGTAGGCCTACCTTTTGTCACCACCGCCTCACATGAACATCTAACATATAATGTGTACATTAATGTATGTCTGTCTGTCCATCTGTCTGACTGTCCGTCTGTCCATCAATTCGTCCATCTGTCGTCCATCTGAAACCCTGTTGCACAGTGCTCTTTACAGGTTTTATGGAGGACTTATATAGAAAAGGCCTTTTTTCAATTTAAGACATTTAAAATGGGAAAACTCACATTCAAGTATTTTTCTCTCAAACCATAAGGGCTACAGCAGGGGCGGATCTAGGCATGGGCATGGGGGGGCAATGGCCCCGCCTAAATGCCCAGTCTGCCCCACCAAACATGATGGCATGCAAAAACAACCCAAGATATTTCAAGTTAAAGTGCTTATATTTAAAATGATTTGAAACACTACTACTGCTACTAACTACAATTGTGGCACTACTAAACCAATAGCTCTATGCATGCTGTGTGTCTGTTGTTGAAACTTCAACAACAACTGATGTTATTGATGCTTTACTTGCCTAATATAAGTCCTGTAACCGAAAATGGTATGCGTGCGGCTTCCTAGCCCGTCGCGAAGCGACACAGGCGATGAAGCATGCCCCCATAGCATTTTCTCCTGCCCCCCCAATTGGGAAATTGTGCATCCGCCCCTGGGCTACAGTTACAACACTTGGAGCGGAGGTTCTGATGATTAAAATTTATGTAAAAAAAAAAGTCACTGCCATTTAGAATGTTCACAGGCAGAACACAGGCAGAAATTTCTCATCATTCTTCTCTAATCAGCTTCCAAATTTCATGGGTGGAGCCTGTTTTACAAAACATGCCACAAAACATGAATGGAATCCATCCAAATTTTCACATTTTGAGGGTGGTTTAGACAAAAGCAATTCCATTTTCATTCGTAGGCGGTGTTGCAGCTGTGAAATATTTAACATTTGTTGCAAAAACATGTTTTTGGGGGATAAATATAACACCAAATTATGAACACCTGGATAACTTGACATTGTAATTGGCTAGGTAAATCAGTAAAAGGGTCTATTTCGGGAGATGTACCATCAAGCCAACCATGCATTGTAATTTCCTCAGAATTGCATCTTTCCTGTACAGTCAAGTGCCTCTGACACCAGAATGATTACACTTCAAAATAAATATATCAATAATATGATCTATTAAATTGCATTACCCACACTATACATAATTTGGTGTTCATACATTCGAACCGCTAAGGACTACAGTATATCAATTCCCCTGAGACAAGCACTTTCAACCTGCCGCTCTCCATCATTTTTTAAGCTGAGCATGCCGTTATAATCTTCAAACATTTTCACAAATTGCGGGAAATCCATAGCAGCTTACAATAAGAACAAGGTAAGAATGAGGTGATACACAGTACACTACATATCAATAGTGAACTATAGGATCATAGGTGAACCTTGAACATATCAAGTGCCTGAACAGTATAATATATTAGAAAAATTGGTATAGGGAACCTTAGTCCTCCTAGAATGTCTGTAATCATACCTTCCTAATTCCTAAAATGGATGTCCATGTGCAGTTAGCAGCACAGCATGTGCATCAAAAGCAAATGTGGTCGCTCTGTGTCACTCATGATTCCGGTGTCATATGCTCCTCTAGTTTCGTATCCATTGAAGATCCTAGCAGAAAATGTGTTTACTCAAATATCTCCACTTTTCTGCTAGCCTCTGTCCCAGGATTGCTCATCTGCGACAAGCAAAGCCTGGTCACAATAATACGCTATCAGTGGTAGGGATGGTCAGGAACATCAGTCAGATTTATTTCCCCCACCACACAATCACAACATGTGTTTCATTTAGAGAGAATGTAACTGTATTGTAAAGCATCAACATAATTTCCTTGAGCGATACACCCAAAACAAAATGATGTGTCTACAGCATAGGTCTTAATTGCCTTAGGTCTTGTTGTCATGATCGACACAACCCAAGTTGTGTCTATGAGGATTGGAATATGAATGGGGAAATTACTTCTGTGCTGCAGGCGACGTCTTGAAAGGGGAAGGACTGCTCAGCTCTATTGGTTGCCAGTGTAAAGTGGGCACAATGCAGGCTACCCGATAGCTACAGTATGTGGTAGTGTGTGTAGTTTGTGAAGTTGGTCTATAATGCCCTGAACAGCCTGTCCCTGGTTTGATTCCCAGGCCATAGCCTCTCTCTGTCTCTCAGTCTCTGTCTCTCTCTCTCTCTGTCTCTGTCTCTCTCTGTCTCTCTCTCTCTCTCTCTCTCTCTCTCTCTCTCTCTCTCTCTCTCTCTCTCTCTCTCTCTCTCTCTCTATCAAAAATAAATGTTGAAAATGCCTACTGTACAAGAGAACTTCTAAAAATCTCTTCTAAAATTATACAGAGGGACTGCCAAAGGCAACCATGTAAACACTGAGCTTCAGCAGCCGTTTTATCACTCAATTATTTACCGATACTTGATTCCTTTTAAATCAGCTCTTTTTCCCTTTCTGTCAATGATAGAAGGTGGAGTTTGTGGAATGACTAAAGATCACCTAGAGGCCTTTCCACAAATCAATATATCGTCAGGCAAAGACCTTGTATGTCTATGATGCAACATCTTGTATTTTGTTCATAAATTAGACACACTTTATAATCTTGCGGGCCTGCTATCTGAAACATGTCAAAATATTGTTAAGAAATAAAAATAATAACTAGTACGTTGTGACTCACAAGCTCTTGTATATTGCGACTAACTTCCACCTTGTAGCATGGGGACCCCCAGAAGAGGATATTACTCAAAGATTTTCAATAGCAGATGCAGCATGTAGATGTGCTGTTTTGGAATAGCCTGGTGCTACGTTAAGTAGTTCTGAGGGTTCCCCAGATGCCACTTTGAGAAGCAGTGAACTAAATAATGACTATGCCGGATCCGTTTGGGAAAACACGATTGTTTATTTATTATTTTCTTTCTCAATTTCCTTGAAAAAAAAAAAAAACAGTCACATGCAAGGTTTCCTGCTCGACGGAGACAGAATCGATAGGATACGTGCCCTCGTGGTCTGGCGTTATCTTCCCAAGGAGGGGGAGCCGAGATTGATTGTCGTTAAGCACTTTACAGGAAGGAGAGAGGATGAGGACACATCATAAAACGCCCACACACACACCTCCCAGAACCGCTACACACAGCGGCCAATCAATACAGAGCTGGGGGACAGTAGAACCAAGTACGCTTACTTGAGTGCTGTACTTAAGTATTTAAGTGTGTAGTGAAGATGGTTTGACTGTTCACCGGCTCACCTCCCAATATATGAATGAACGGGCCACAGAGTGTGCTTGGAGTAAGTGCGTAGTGCGTAGAAAAGCACTCTAAAAATGCAACCCATTATAAAATTATTAAAAAGATCTAAAATAGCGGTTCTGTGTACTGAATACCTGTACTGAAAGGGATTATTTATTTATTCTTTCTTTTCTAAAAAAAAAAAAAAAAAAAAAAAAACAATGTTTTTTGCCTTTATTATTTTAAGGTCACAAGTTAAAATCCAGGGTTGAACAAGAGGGAGTTGAAGTATTTTTAAAAAGAAAAGATCTGTGGTCACTCCACCACAGATCTTTAAGCTAACAATGATGCAAGCCATTCAGCACTCTAGGTTAAGTAAGAATGTGACAGAGCAACTTTGTGCGTGTAGTAATATATTTGACTGGTAGTATACTATGATCTATACAAGACGCAGGGGGTACGCTGAAACAACAGAGGTCCTTAGTGCGGCACAGTTGTGAAGCAGTAGTAGGGCAAGGTCGCATGCAGGCATCCGCCTGGGTGATGACAGACAGCCAACTGCTAGGAGCATGCATTGTGATATGAACACATCGTTGGCTCTATATTAGTTGTCAAAATGTCAATTTCGTTCATTTATACCATATTTTATGTAAGATATGGTTGATCAAACACAACGCCGTTCACCTTTATGCCCTGAAGGCGCAGAGATTCTGTCTTCTTAAAGCACTAGTTTGAAGATAACTTTGAAGATCTTTCACAAGTGTAGCAGGTACACAAGCTTGCAGCCATTTATTTTAATATCCAATGCAAAACAAATACAATTACACTGATGCTTTCATGGTTTAAAAGCTATAATAGCAGAAATAGCAGATCTACAAGCTCACACAGATCAGCTACTGTATACATTAGTGTGACACTGTAGGCCCCACAGTGTATAGGGCACTAAATTACTGAATATGAAATGTGGTGTTACAATTAAGGTTTCTCACGACAACAACAGTATATAAACAAAGTGATGCATACCAGTTATACAGTATGTAAGAAAAATATAATATTTCATGACTTTTCTGTAGTGTTGGAAGGGAAGAGACACTTGGATTTATTCTTCTGATATGCTGACCAATTCCATTTTTGATGGTTTTCTTTTGAAGCTATTCCCACATTCACTGAAATACAGTATATACAGCGCTCAACGGTTTTATTTATTCATTATTTCACCACGATATTCCTCACTAACCTGACTACATATTTTCATTTGACCACTTAAGCCCTGTTGTATACTTCAGTACATGTTACATTCAGTGTTGTATGGCTGGGGGAAGGGATGCAAGTGCTGAAATGTATTCCATTGAGCCAATGCAAATGCTGAAATTTATTCCATTGAGCCAATAGAGCCTCCCTACTTGTTCATTGGATAGACCGAATCTTGTTTGTATCAGATCCTGTACATCTTCAATGGAGAAACCCTTGTTGGCACAAGTACAGAGGTCAAGACGTTCATAGTTGGTTACCGGTAAGTTACTGCTCTTCTCAGTAAACCGGCTCTTAGGAACAGCTATTCAGCTTTTCTTCTTTTTTTTTCTTTTTTTTCCCTTTTTTTTCCTTTTTTTTACACATGTTGTTGCATCTCTCTCAAGCAGACCTGTTGTTTATCCGGACAACAACATGTGTGTAGCCTATTGCTCCCTATTTGAAGGGCCCATAAAACTAACAACTACATTTAACTGGCCAAAACCAATAACAAAATTAATTAAAACAAAAAGGAAATTGAAAACAACAACAACAAAAAGTTAAAAAGAGATTCAACTCGTGAAAATTTCAAACTTGGTTAACCTGGCACAAAGCCTTCTTCCTGCATAATGCTGTAAGCTGAAATGCATTGCTCTGTTTACCAGCCATATGCCAATTATATAAAAGTAAACTGAAGGATATCTTGGCAACTGTGGAATAACTTTTCCAGACCATGTAGCCAGAGAAAAATAACCAACTAGGAGCAACTTCAACGGTGTTGGCATCCTCTGAACCTCAACCTATACATGTAAAGAGAGAAATGTATTTGCGTTCACACATGGATTCTCTGAAGGCATCTAGTGGAGACGAGTACATCACCAAGCAATGTGCCATTCTGACATACTGGAAAACATTTTTCTTTGTTTTATATTGGGAAGGACACTGGCTGAGAGCGAGACGGGTTCCCCTGTCACATGGCTTAAGAGTTTTGTATCTGTAGATGGTATTTGAAGAGATGAAAGATGAGATGAAATCTGTGATCTCGGCTGGCTACAAGTATAATGCTGCTTGCGTCCCAGGATGGCGTCACTCCACCACAGATCTTTAAGCTAACAATGATGCTAGCTTGAGGATCTGTGTATGTTGGCAAGTGATGACAATAGATTGAGCTTTATTCACCCACTCTTGCAGAAAGAGTCTTGCTAGGCCTGCTAGCACTTTCAGATATATCATCAACGTGGCCTATTCTGCACACAAGTCAGGAGGACAGCCAGATAAATAGTCTATGGGGCCCAACAACTACGGGCGATATCAAGTGAAGAGGTGATAGTCGCAAAGTGGGTGGAACTACCCGAAAATATGAAAATGTTGTACTTGGACGATATCGTTCAGTTCAAAAGACAGCCAAATTCATGTGTTGCTTTGTTTACTCTCCTACCACCTTTGAGGACATAGGTGATGATAGCACGATTGTATCGCCCACTTGCCAGTGTTCTACTGCTATTAAAACACACTGTTGAGTTCGGGATATGGTCAATTATGCTTAATTATAAGGGAACAATAGTCCTTCAGAACAATGTTCCACTGGACTAATGCCACGCGGCGCCACGGCATGACATAACAGATAAGGACACGGCAAAGGGAAGGGAACATAATAACATTAATTAAAAACTTGCGAGCCCCAAAAGGTATCCTGTAGGCTATTTACGCTCAGCTCAGTTGGCTGCCTTAGCATTGGTGGCATAACAGAGAACTATACAGCCAGCGGCAACAAAACCACTGTGAAGCCAGGGTAATAATTTAGACGCGCTAGCGGCGGACAGCTCTTACCGAGCTCTTAGGAAACCATGACGGCTCCTCATCCATCATCTGTCATCCTTTCCTCATCCCATCTCCTGAGCCTGAGCCTCGGCTGGAGAGCACCTCCGCTAATCCTCCAACACCCACAACCATACACCTACACCCACCCCCCACCAGTGGCGGATCTAGGCATGGGCATGGAGGGGAAATGCCCCCCTAAACTAAATGCCCAGACTGCCCCACCAAACATGATGGCATGCAAAACAAACCAAGATATTTCAAATTAAAGTGCTTATATTTAAAATGATTTGAAACACTACTGCTACTAACTAATTTCAACTGTCGCACCACTAAACCAACAGCATTTCATCATTGAAAACAGAAAACTCTCTGAGTCAGACCTTTAGCTTTATGCATGCTGCGTGTCTGTTGCAACATCAACAACAGCTTATGTTATTATTGATGCTTTACTTGACTTAATAAAGTCATGTAACCGAAAACGGTAAGCGTGCGACTTCATCGCCCGTGCATGGCGCAAAGCGCTGGAGGCCCCCTTACGGTCCAGTGCTGGACCACTGGAGGCCCAATTACCGTCCTGCACCCCCAATTGGGAAATCTTACATCCGCCCCTGCCCCCCACATCCGCACGCACGCACACACAAACTCTCTCTCCTATGATGGATGAGGCAGATACTCGCTCACACTGGTGGACTGGACACTGGACAGAAA
Source organism: Benthosema pterotum (assembly GCA_039105355.1). Classification (NCBI taxonomy): domain Eukaryota; kingdom Metazoa; phylum Chordata; class Actinopteri; order Myctophiformes; family Myctophidae; genus Benthosema; species Benthosema pterotum. The sequence goes on from CM076966.1 coordinate 37,928,643, forward strand.
CACAGTATACGTACTGTACTGTAGATATACTTAAGCAGAGGTGGAAGTATTGGGAATGCTCATCTTTAGTACTTTGGTAAAAGCAGCAATATCACAAATATATAATACTCAAATTCAAATACTAACATTATAACAGCAATTACTTGGAAGTGTAAGTACAAAAGCTTTGAAAGTGAGTATAAGTGTACTCATTAATATGCAGAATGTTCCAATTCACAAGATTACAAATGCAGGAAAATTGGTTGAAAATATCAAAACTACAAGCAGAGCTGGTAAATTGGCTACTTTGTTAGTTACATTTTTGATGCAATTAAAGTTAAAATATTATGTATAAAATAATAAAACGTACAACATTTTCTGTATACTTTCTAAGCATCTACTCTTGAATGCGTGCTTAAAGCAAGTATACTCAGATTACTTTGACTTGACAAGTTGACAGATATACCCACGCCCCTCATCCATTGTGATAGATGAGGTGAGGAGTCAGTGAAGCCAGACTCCATTCATACAGCCAACAGTAAGACCAGCCTGCATTTCAACTCAGCCCTTTTCTTTTCAGTGTGATGGACAGGACAGGCCTGGGAGGATAGTGACTGCTGCATAGTGATCATGATTGCATGCATCATGGTGGCACTTCACCTTCTACTGGATTTTCGAGACATTCAGGGAAAAAAAATACAACCTAGGGCTGCAGAATATGGACGAAATGTAATGTCTCAGTGTCTATGCCAAATGTTATGCAACATCAATACAAAGTATGATATTAGTGTCTTATTCTATGTAAGTATTGCAATATTGAAAGCTAAACATTATTCCAGTGGTTTTCAACCTTTTTGATACCAGGTCTCACTATTTATTCAGATTTTGAGCCACAGGGCACCATTAAATGGAGCTCTGTGGCTCAAAATCTGAATAAAATTGTCATCAAATTTTGATGACATTTTAGCCCCACAGACCCCAAAACTGAAGTTTTTTGTTTTTGTCCACAATTCCAGGCTGGATTTGGGAAACAAAACAGTCAAACATACAGCTCAAAATGACCATTAGTCTTCTACATTCTCTAGTGTGTAGACTAATTCAGATGATGAATATTTTAACTCTTGGGAGTGTAAACATGAAACCAAATGGACCCGCAAGGGTCCATTTGGTTTCATGTTTACACTCTCAAAGAGTTACATCTGGTTAACCAACTTTCCATCATTTAACCTGGGGACCAACTGGAACTCTCTCAAGGACCACTGGAGGCCCCCGGACCACTGGTTGAAAACCACTGCATAATTCAAAAGAGTGTCAGTGAGTTTGTTGAGATCCGATGGTAATTGCGAGCATTAAGCGGATAACGAAGTATAGCGATACAGCAGGGGAGTGATGATACATTTTAACGTATGTAACACAATTCATGATTGGCGATATGATACATGTTCATTATGGTGATCAATGTTCATCATGGTTATACAATTCAATGATTTAAAATCGATATAGTAACTATTTAGCAAATACTAAATACACAGAAATGAACATATGAGTTAACATATGATTCTCTGGAAAATAAATCAGGAAGTATAGCCCAAGACATAAAGTTGTAGTTTAAACAATTAAATTGGACAAACTAATTAAAGCAAATGAACAGACACAATTGGAACACTATTAAACTAAAGCTGACAATTGGATTCTCTTATTCTGGTTAAAATTGGTGACCGAAACAGAACTGTATTGTTTCTCTTGTCTGATGGAAAACTCATGTCTAAACCTTTTCAGGATTCAAATTCAAAAGTAGCAGATGTACAAGCTCAAACACAGTCTGAAGACCTGCTATTGTAGTATACAATAGTAGCATATACTACAATACTACCGTTGGCATTTCTATTAATAGAACTATTCAAATATCTTGAAATTGCAGTCGAGGAGGGGTGTCTGCCCGAGAGCGATGATTAGCTGTTTACAGGGAGAGAGAGAGAGAGAGAGAGAGAGAGAGAGAGAGAGAGGTTGACCCAAAGTGTGAAAATCACTGGCCTTTAAAGCACCTTTAATTGGATCCAGAAATAACCCTGCTTTGCTTTAACAAGGGCCAGCCTACCTGCACTTTTAATACAGTATATTTGTGTGTGTGTGTGTGTGTGTGTGTGTGTGTGTGTGTGTGTGTGTGTGTGTGTGTGTGTGTGTGTGTGTGTGTGTGTGTGTGTGTGTGTGTGTGTGTGTGTGTGTGTGTGTGTGTGTGTGTGTGTGTGTGTGTGTGCATGTCTGGTATTAAACAGAGGTTAAAAATAGAAGTTGCTCTTGTGAGTGCAGTGCATGCCGCAGCAAAACTTGTCTTTTTAAGTTGCCGTGAAAATTAGGTCACGGTCGGCTGACTACAATCCATTTTCAAATCAGTTTACAGGGAGGTGTAGAACCAAGGCCAGGCCCATTTATCTTGGTTGCTAAAGTCTTTGGTCCACCGGTCTGGACTTGGCACCGCTTGGCCTCGAGTCAACACATTTACAATGAGTTTCATATAGGCTTGTCCTAGATCCTAAAGAAAAGCAACCCTGCTTTTATGTCCTCCCATAGGCCAGGGGTTTTCGACAGGGGGGTTGAGGACCCTTTGGGGGGGTTCCTCAGAGCTATTACAGTGTAGCTCAAGCATTTGTTCATATTTTTTTAGAATCCTATAGCATACCAATTCTGAGGGAAACATTAGCTGAAAATACCAGATCTAAAAGCTCAAATGTGCGAGGCATTCGAACAACTATTTTCGGCCACTATAAGTACAGCCCCCAAAGGTCAAGTTTTTTTTTTTAAGTTGAGAGGAGGTTAAATGTCTGCAAACAACAAACATTATTGCTATCTATGAAATCTCTGACAAAGTTTAATCTGCAACATAATTTAATAGAATATGTGCTTATCTCCTGCTTCATCTTTGTCTCAGCTAGGGTCTTGGTCTGAAAAAAAAAAAAAGAAGAAAGAAACAACAGATTAATGGTCGTCAACATTGGCACAGGCTAAAAAGTATGTAGCTTGCTTTACTGTTCGTATAGTCAACATACTGCAAAGACTAACAATACTTAATTCATTTAATACTGTAAAAAAGGTTCCAGTACAGTTGTGTTTTAAGGTATTAGTGTCATTAAACTTTTTTTTGCTTCATCCCCTAGCCTGATTACAGCCAGAACGGAATCAGCTGACAGGTTGTTGTTGTTTTTTTGCCAACAGCTGACTCTGTCTGAAGTCCTGACGTCACTGCCACTAGGGGGCGCTATTTCCCTGGTTCACAGGGTTATAGGGGACTAATTAATTCCGCTTTAAAAGACTCACAGCCGGTTATCAAATTATTGGCTTAGGATGGCCTAGATTGGGACAAATACAAAAAACAAACAAATTAACAAGGCTTGGTGGTGTTTCTAACTGATTATTGAAAATAAGTCATTGTGTGAGTGAACTAATCTTTAAAGTTCAGATTATTAATGTGATGAGCTCAGCACTGTTCCTCTTGGTGACAGTTCTGTGACACTTGCTTTAGCTTGCATTGATTGGTCACAATGGTCAGCTAACATACGTATGGTATTATCCCAAGGGAAGATAGATACACACACACACACACACACACACACACACACACACACACACACACACACACACACACACACACACACACACACACACACACACACACACACACACACACACACACACACACACACACACACACACACACACACAGTTAATTAAAACTGATAAGTCTGATAATCAGTGAGACTGCTGAGCGCATGTTTTTTCATGCATAGCTTGCACAGTCACTTGATTATGAGTTAAAGTAAATGGCAACAGTCCACATTTTACATTATTGGCAAGTCTCCATGGACCGAGGATGATGACGGCTCAATTAAACATTATGTCAAGGATGACTTTTACTTTCCTAAGAGCCAACACACTGTTCTTATACTGTGTAAACATGGATCACAACACTCCATGCACAGCCAAAACAAAACACCATTTAAAAAGGTTAATACTCTTAGATGAAACAGAAAAGGATTGCCCTTCTTTGCTTACAAGTGCATTTGTTGTGGAATCCAAACCTCAAAATGAATAACTCACAACACAAATACTGTATGTATGTGTTCAGGAATGTATTATTTAAAAGAAAGCACTGATTCTGCTAGGCTTAGATTCTCAGTAAGGCGTTTCAAAGCCTAAGTGCATGGGTAAAAAAGAGAAAACATCTCTGCATAATGAAATGTTTTTTTTAAGTGCCAATGAAATAAAAGTAAATAGAGCATGTCTGTGGTCATAAATCACCACTCAATAATGAGGACATCACTAACAACAGATGTGCACAAATTAAACAATTTTGTGTCAAACGCAAACGCACTGCGTGATTACAACAGCAAGCCCTGATGGTTCAAATGAATCATGATTTTGTGACTTTCAAGCATATACGGTACTGTATAGCAGTAAGATGCCCTAAAGGGCCTGTGTGCACCCCTTATTAGATCAACATAATTATGGAATGAATTGTGTACTGGCCATATATGGAGTGTGTCTTGAGTGTACAGGGTTTCATGAAGTCAGATCAACATATGGAATGACAGAACACTGTTCTGTTCTGACATATGGTTTGATGTCAGAATTGCTGGCCAACTCCATATATGAAGATGTAGGTGAAGTTCCATCTATCCAAATTTAGATGAGGTCAGTGTATTTGACCAAAAGAATAAGTCTTGATATCATCCCAGATAGCAAAATGCATTGATTCAATGTTGGATTTTGGTTAGATAACCAAAATCCAATGTCAAATCAACGCATTTTGCTATCTGGGATGTGATGTCACAGGGAGTGACCATACAGTATGGAGGCGTGATATTATGGTGTGTGACCATATATTTCTGTGTGGAGTGTGTATGTTTTCCCTGTGTCCCCTAGGATAGGCACCCTCACAAAAAAACATGCAATAATGCTGGTCTCTAAACTGCCTCCCCGGGCCAACTGGTTGGAATAACGTTTCAGGGTGGATCTTCGCTCAGTAGCTTCAATGGTGGTAGCTTCAAGAGAAGCCTTCGAAGCAGAAGCATAACATTACAGCACATCAATTGGACAGTGGGATCATAATTTACATAAATGCATATGAAACAAGACTTGAGTGACTAAAAGCATGTGTTTATGACAGGTACACAAAAGAGTCAGACATACAGAGATTAAATACAAAGAGACAGTGATAGTGGTAGAGATAGAGTAGAGTGAGGGACGTTCAAACTTCTTTTGACACGTTTTCTTCAACTTTTTTTTTCTTTTGTGCATGAGAATAATAGACATTTAGAGGCTCATGCTATTCATAGTCAATATGTAATATTTAATTTTTGTCCTCTGATTGTGGCCACTATTCAGACGTGCAGAGCAACAATGAAAGCATTGAAGCATCAATTAGCACCAAGGGCACAAGGCAGCCCAGCAGAGGGCATACAGGACTCATCATCTGCCCAGCCAACCATTTCTAGGGCAATGGTGCACTTGAGTGCTTGCAATTCCAAGGTACAGCACTCGAGTATTTATGTAATTTCATCTCTGTTAGAGAAAAGAAAATGTTATTTTTCAAAACACAACAAACATAGAACATTCAGCAGCTCAAAATGTACTGCTTTAAGCCACATTTCAATCTTGTGGATCTGCTACTATTGCTTTGTGCTGTAGTATGATCAGGTAATAGGACCTTTGACTTTAATTTTAACGCTATATTGCGTTTACTAGAGTAATACACATATCTTGAATACTGGCCTTTTACTTTTGTGATATTGAATATTTTAAGTAGAAATATCTGAGTACTTATTCAGTTCTTCCACATGTCAGTGTCTGCCCAGCCAACCATTTCTAGGACACCTCTACCAGTTGGCTTGAACTACAGGGACAGCTTAGTTCCCAAAATGAACACCGCTCTGGGAAAAACAATGTCTGTGGGACCTTAAATCTTAGGGATACATTGAATCTTGACTTTCACGTCAATATTTGACTCTTTTCAGATAGGTGGTTACATTGTACTAACATGCTCTGCAAACAGATTTGTACACAATTGCATTTCATTTAATAAAAAAGTGATGTGCCTCTATAAGTCTGGGGTTTTCAACTAGAGTAGGCAAATAACTACAGAAGTCATGTCCTGCAGACTACAGTAGTCATGCCATTCAAATACCAATTCAACCAACACATTCCCATTTCTCCCCACTTCTCCACTCTCTCCAGTGTTTCTGGGTTCCTTCCACTCCCGTTGCAGTCTGAACTGCAGACTCACTCCCAATCTTCTGTCGTTATCAGTGACTGTACTTTCACACTGTATGAAAGTCTGTCTATGTATGTGATTATTTACCTTGCTTTTTGTAAGTCACCTAAAAAGATTAAATTGTACAGTAATTGTTACAGCATTTTCCCTCAAGCGCCCGGATGCAAAAACACACAGATGCACACATGCCGTCCTGGACAGAATAATTTACAACTTCAAACAAACCCTTGATGTAGCCATTTTATTTTTGTTAGCCTAACTGACGTGAAAAATGAAACACACTTAACAATGTCAAAGTAGCCTTACATCAAATCAAAATGTAACCTGCTGTGAAGTGCATAAATGATATTCCATTCCTGACTTGAGATATAAAAACAGATGTCTTGGATGCAAATTCATTCTGATTAGATGTGCAATCTAACATTTTCACTGCACTATTTGGATTTCATCCAGAATTGGAAGAAGGAAACATAAAAAAAAACAAATAAACAAACAAATGCAATAAATAAATAATAATAAATAAACAAACAAACATCTGCCTGGTTTTCACCAGATGGCTACCCATGAAAAAAATCAGCAAATATGAATTGCAGATTATTTTTAATACAGTGCATTTAGAGCAACAACTGTGATAGCACAGGACTCTGTCATCTCCGGTTCCTTTGCACTAGATAGATGTATGGCGGCGCGTGCCAAGACCTAAACTAAATCCCCCAGCAAATCCATTCAGCGGGATTGGTTGTCATTCCTCCAATCCATTCAAATTTGATTTGGCAAAAAGCATTTTAGTGCCAGAACTATGAGCTCCGACAGTGTGCCAGAAGAGGGGGAGTTGACTGACTACATGCCCAGCACGCTGAACAAGTGGCCTACCGCTGGCGGAAAGTAAGTTGTCTCTGTCGGGTTGAAAAGCTACTTTGTCCAAAATAATGATAAAAAGGGTGAAAAAAAAGGGAAAAAAGGGGGGAAAAAAGGAAAAATAGCACATCGACAAGCTTTCTTCGCTTGCTGTGTCTTGAGCTTGTTGATCAGTGTTGGTCTATATTACTTAGGAAAGTAACTTCTTTACTTTACTCGTTACCCTTTAGACAAATTAATATCATTACTTTACTTATTACTGGATTTGAAGAGTAATATATTGCATATTACGTTATTACTTTCCCAAGTTCTCAACACTGCTTTTGAAAAATTAGAGAAGTACAACATAATCCGGTTATTACAAAATAAAGCAGCAATGCGATTTGTAGTGTACATAACTGCGCAGGATGCAGTGTGTGGACTGGATCTACAATCTACTGCACATCTCTGTTGTTACAGTACCTGTCAATAGCTTGTACATCTGTTCTATTTTTGCATGCAACAACAAGCTCATTTTAAAAAAAGTAACTTGGCGTTACTTGCAAAGTAATGCGTTACTTATTACCCATTTTTGCAGAGTAATCTCGTTACTTTACTTTTTGGAGCAAAAGTAATAATATTACAGTAATATGTAATCTAAAATTAGTTACTGCCCAACACTGTTGTTGATATACTACTTTTTATGCTTTCTATGAAAAATAATTTAAAAAATATGGAGATCTGGAAAGTCATTTGTTAAAGGGAATAGAGGAGACTTTTTAGACAAAAATAAAAATAGATTTAGTTATTGCATACTTTTTGCATTTTCCCCTCTATGTTGCTTCTACTTTGACGCTGCAGCTGTTTCCCTTGCTTCGTCCTGCAGACGGCCCAGAACTTTGTTGTCGTCAACAAAACATTTGTCGTGCTCAGAAAAGACGGTGCTAATTTGTGAGGGGGGTTGAGGGGGTCGTGTGGGGTGAGGCAGCGGGTTAACCAATCACAGCACAGCAGTCTCCAGTAGTTTAATAATGAGGCAATAGAGTGGAGGCAAGGTGGAGTTAGATTCTGTTTTAAAACAAATCTGTTTACAAACAGTGTTTGTATGCACTAAAGTTGACTCTATTACCTTTAAAAAATGTGTGTAGAAAGAAAAAGGAACTCTGTTTGGTTCCACCCCATTTTCTGTCCACTTCCTCCCATGGGTGCTTCGGTGATTATTCCTTCCAACAACAACAACAACAACAATACATGTTTACTGGGCAGTCCCGTTCATCTGTGTCAGAGTGGCTCAGGTGGTGGAGAATCAGGAATTGGAAAGGTTTCAGGCCCAATCCCTGGGGCACGGGTCCTTCTGGGTTAGGGTTGAAGTGTCCTTGAGCAAGACAATGAGGCAGGTTTTGGCCTCGCATGGTTTCCTCTGCCGTATGTGTATGTGTGTGTGTGTGTGTGTGTGCGTGCGCAAGTGTGAGTGTGCATGCGCAAGTGTGGGTGTGCACGCGCTTTTTGTAGAACACTTTTGAAAAGTAAGTAAAAACTAGTAAATAAAAACTAAAATACTGTACGTACATCCAAGGGCACAATGACACAGTGGAAGTGCTGACGCCCCACAGCAAGAAGCTCCTGGGTTCGATTCCCGCTAGGGACACTGTGGGTGCTGGTGGCGTGTCTCCTACTCCACGTCATCAGTGGGTTGGCGTAAGGGCCTTTTTGTGCGGAGGTTGCATGTTCCCCCGTTTCACCCTTTTGTACCGTCTTGTACCCTTATACAAACATGCAGTAATCCTGGTCTCTAGACTGCCTCCTTCTGGCGCCTGATGGAGGCAAAAGGAACTGGTTGGAACTTGTTCCTTCAAGGCACTACGTCCAACCAGGGAAACTCAGAACTGTTCGGTGAAAAGAAGGCAGCTTGCACTCCTCATGCATTGAAGGGGCATGAGGCCAGTCCACTACCTCCTCATGTTGGTGGAGGGTGTGTAGAGCCCAGGATCACATTATTGGCACCAGGTGAAAAAAAAATCCACAAAACTGATTCATGCTTTTCAAAGAACGAGATCACACACACATGACATGACTATAAGTAGACTAGACTACTAGGAATTACAAATTGGTAGAGGTAGAAGAAGGAGATGTAAGAAGCCAAAGTCCCAGAGCTCATAATAAGGCAGTTTGTTGAAAACCTCTCCCTTTTTGCACTGACATGCTTATGCATTGATGAGGAGACATTGGGTGCAATTCTGAATCGCCTTGGTGTAGCCAGGTATGGTGTAAGTCCTCTCATTGGCTGCATGGCAGCAAATCAGCTCTGGGGCCTCTGTAGTAGGCCGAAAGCCTATACCACCAGGCCTGGGCCTGGGCTTACCAAATAATTACGCAGAATAATTAAAATCTGCAATTCAAAAGGTTCAGAAATCACCTGACCCCCCAATTATAAATGTTACTATACTCCCCGGCTTTGTTCATCATGAGTTGAAGCTCTTGATGACTGGTTTTAATTATTATGAATAATTATTTGGTAGGCCCAGGCCCAGGCCTGGTGGTATAGGCTTTTGGCCTAGCCCAAGGCCGCAGACCTGATTTGCTGCCATGCAGCCAATGAGCACGGACCCACACCTGATTTGCTGCCATGCAGCCAATGAGGAGACTTACACCATACCTGCTACACCTCAGCGATTGAGAATTGCACCCATTGTCAGTTGAAGAATATAAGTAATGCTAACACGCTAGCCTTAATGCTCACACAGACAGATGACTCAACAACAAAATGGCAACTGTCAGCATGGCACCTTGTAGAAGAAGAAGAGGATATCTTTCAGTCAGAAATAATGAAAATTGCCAAGCTACTGTACAAGCTAACAACGTGTCACAATATGACACGTTGGGAGCTTGTAGATCTGCCACTTCTACTACTTTCTCATCAAGCAGTCTGATGTAGTGAAGCATTTAGTGATGAAAATAAAAATGGACACAGGGTTTTTGTGTGCCAGCAATGATAAGTAATGCTCACACGCTAGCGGGCATGCAGACAGACTGCAGCATTCTCTCCAGTGAGTTGCCCAGATGCTCTGGGTGTGTGTGCAAATCTACCCAAAGACATGCACATTATTACATAGCAGATTTTAACAACACCCCATCTGCCTCTCTGCTTCTGTCTATCTCCTCTGTGTATCAACCACCCTGCCCCCCAACACACACACACCCACACCCACACACACACACACAACCAGCATCCCAGCATAACCAGCATGCTGTGTTTTGTAGCTGGTATACTGGTGACCAGTACACCAGCATCCCAACATGGAATGCTGGTATGCAGGTCACCAGCATACCAGCTGGGTTAAACTGTGTGCATTCCCCCCTACTAAACATTTGACTGACAACTTTGAAAGTCATAAAAAATAAAGATAAACAAAGACAGTGGATCCAGTGTTTTACAGTTCCTTCAATTCGTTCATATGCGTCATGATCATACTCCAAGTTAAAGCTCTGTCAAGTTCAATAAAATTGAACTTGAACTAATGCCATACCGCTGGGTTCTTTAGATTATTAATATGTAGCATCAGGTCATTAAGGCATGTGTTGAAAACAGCCACAGACATGCGTTGTCATCCAAATAGTCCTTCAAGGTAGCAAATATACAAACTCAATGTGTCACATTACATGGCATCCTTGTAGTTCTGCTATTTTCAGTATCATTATTAGTGGCCTTCCTCAGGTATAGTACAACCAGAGCAGCAGGCTTTGACTTGTTGGCTGGTGGTCCACTTCTTTTAATGGCATGGACCCCCAATATGCATTTGGCCACAAACCCCAAATGAAAGTATGTTGCTCAGGGACCTCCTCAGAAGCAAATATTTGACTTAAAAATGTTTGCTGTGAAAGGTATTTTTCACTAAATAGTTAGCAGTTAAAGTGGTTTGTGGTGACACAGAGCAGACATGCTTGTCTACCAGCATGAGTTTAGCTGGTGATGCTGGCCTATGCTGGTCCACTAGCTAGACCAGCATCACCAGCTAAACTCATTCTGATCTACCAGCATGGTCCACCAGCTAGACCAGCAAAGACCAGCATAAACCTCTCTGTGTCCTCTCGCAGTCAGACACAAAAAAATTAATACATGCCCTCATCACTAGCAGGCTAGACTATTGCAACGCTCTCCTAACTGGTATTCCCAAAGAAGAAATTGAACGGCTACAATTAGTCCAAAGCGCTGCAGCTGCAGCACGTTTACTGTCTAAGACCAGATGGAGAGAACATATTACTCTGATCCTGCGATCACTCCATTGGTTGCCAGTGTCATATTGAACCGATTTTAAAGTCCTCCTACTTGTTTTTAAATCTATCCACGAAAACGCAATTGTTTACTTAACAAACATGCTTCCTAGATATGTGCCTGGGTGAGCCCTCAGATGCTTAGAAATCCCCAAGGTAAAACCTAAAACTAAAAAGTATGGTGAAGCAGCGTTTAGCTTTTAGAGCCCAGTAATGTGGAACAGCCTGCCTGCTAATCTTCAGCTCTCTGAATCCATAGAAATCTTTAAATGAAACCTTAAAACATACCTTTTTAGCATTGCTTTTGTTTAATAATTTTAACATTTCTTTTCCTGTTTTCATGTTTTCTGTGAAGCACATTGTGTTGTACATGTTGTATGAAATGTGCTGTACAAATAAAGTATTGATTGATTGATTGATAAACCACCAGCTAGACCAGCTTGGACCAGCTTAGACCAGCATAAACCAGCATGGAAATCATGTTGTTTTTTTTTTTTTTTTTAGCAGGGCGTACACACGCACGTGTGCTGCACACACACATTTTCTAGACTACTTGTGTCTGTGAGGACATCTAACGATTTAACAAAAACAAAACAAAAAAAATCTTAAAGCCTAAAGCCTAAGTTTAATGGTGTACTGGTGTGCATGAATCATAACTGATCTACAAGCTGTGAGCTTATCTATTGTAGCTATTTTGGATGTCTGACAGCTAGGTGACAGATGCCAGTGGTGTTTTGGTTGTAGCACGGCGTGAAAAATGACTGGCCACATGCCATGGTATCCTGGGGTAGCGCGCCGTGTGGCAAGTCATTTTTCATGCCCACGCACACACAGCATCGTAACATTATGGCACAGTGCATGCAAGGACTTAAAGAATACTTTACTGCCAGACAAAAACACCCCTGGTGACAGTAGGCTACGTTTTTTAACAGCGGGCGATAGGCCGACAATGTTTCCGTATAAAGTCCAGTATTTGTCTATGGTAGCCGGTGAATCTGGCAATAGCAGGCGAGCAGGCGATGGTTGAGAAGTGGGTGGAGCAACGCTTGGCGAAAAGATGCGATTCTTGATTCAGGCAACAGCTAGCCTGCCTGTCCTGAAATGATTTTGGCCAAAAGGGGACGGGGTGCCGTCACTTTTTAGACGGCAGATGAGCCGATCTGATTTGATCTCACCAACGTGTTGTCATGCTACGTCACATCATTTCGAGCGACCCCCCCCCCAAAAAGGTTGACTCCCCCTCTAGGCCACTCTGGATAACAAATTAGTCCAGGCTTCGCACAACGCAGACGAAAATGAAAGCCTCGAGCCAAGGTAACGAGCCAAGGTAACACCCAATGGAATTCCCCCGTCGCCCACTGTTAAAGGTAGGGTAAGTGATTTGAAATTCATTGTGTAGTACCAGCCTGGTGCACTAGGGGCCCCCAAGAGTAGCTACACTATGTGAACCTGCTGCTCGATCCTGATTGGAGGAGAATTCACCCTCCACCTGGGGAACTTTTATTAGCTCCTCTGCTAACGTGGGGGAGGGGGAAACTCCATATATGGTCTGCACACCTTATAATAGAGCATTATAACAGAAAAAAAAATGTTTTTTGGGTGATATCTGACAAGTGAAATCACTTCCCCTACCTTTAAAACATACTGTAAGTATTAATTTAGCCTATAACTCCTTCTTTTGTTTTTAGCATAAAACAACATTTCTTCAGGAATGTAGAATGTGATCCTCACTGTAATTCTACTTTAGGAGTACACTTTCTACTTTATTAAATGTCCACAAATAAAGTAAAATAAATTCTACTTCATTCGTGGACATTTGGCCTCAACCTGCGGAAGATGCTGAAAAACTCAAAACCGTGGTTCTTGACCTGAATAAATGTGCCGGCCGCTTCACACCACTGGTCCCGACAGCAACTGCAACCGTGCCTTGCATCAGAGCAACCACATTTTAGCACTTCCTCTAAATTGTCCACACTGTATTACTCTGATAGACTGACTGATCAGCTGCTTGATGTGCTTTGGCTGGCCTGCACTGTTCTACTTCATTATGCTGGTGTCAGTTTGGACAGACATGGAGCCTGCTGACATTTATATGACCACTCTGATTTGCTGTTCCCAGTCTGGTCCAAACAAACATAATTGACACAAGACATTAACCATCACCATCCTTTAGCTTTTGTCCTGCCCCCCCCCCCCCCCCCCCCCCCCACACACACACACACACGCACTTGAATTATACATTGGAGGACATCAATATTTAGCTCCCCAATTTTATGAATGCAGTTGTCCTTTAATATTCCTAAAGGTGGAAATAGCAGATCTACAAATGTATACTGCCTATTTTCGGTACATGACTGTACAACTGAGCCTATAAATCAGGCATACTCAAACCTTTAAAGCCAGGACTCTACTGCAGCTATCGGGCGTCCATCAGCGTCTCTCACAACCATCGGTACAGGGAATGTTCCCTTTTTAATCTATGAAGGGTGCTCCACTGTTGATGTTACACTGCACGTTGCATTTGGACGGCATTACTCCCCGGTTCATTTTTTGATGCCGTCAGAAAGCAACTCAGTCAGTGGAGCCTCAGTATACAGTACTACTCTAAATCAGAGTATTTTCCTAATTCTAACAGTATTTGCCCCATTTTCTCACTCACTTACCAACTCCAGTCAGTCAGGCGCACGCACGTGTGCCGTGCACATACACAGTATTCTGAATCATTTGGAGGGGCTTGGCCAGTGAGGAGGGAGCACACACATACTGTACACGTGTCGTAAAGTACAAGGTAGCCTAATATTTCATTTCACATAAGCCAGCCTTTATGTGCCCTGGCTAAGTGGTGATAAAAGCAACAGATGTTGCACTGATTGGTAACCTGCCATATCCTCCCTACAGGGATTATATGGTAGCTGACCATTTAGTGCAATGTGATTTATCCTCTTCTCTCCAATTCGTCCAGTGGTTGTCATAGTGGGGTCCTTGTTTGGGTTTTCCAGGGATTCCCCAGCTAAATCCTGGTGGTCTCAAGCTATTACATGTCAAGAAATCAAAGAATTATGTATATTTGGGGTCAAGCAAAATGTTAGCTTTAGATTTGCACTTTTCTCACAATTTTTGATTAGCCAAAGTAAAAAAATATGGTTGGGAGGATACTTTTTCACTGCCCTCGGTAACAGCTGCAAGACAACTACAAATTTCTATTTCTTCCAGCAGGCACACCTGTTGTTCATGTTACTACATGATGCACAAGTGTCTCTTGGGGAATAACCTGAGAAAATAGAACCAGACTTTGTCTAAAAATGCTGAGTTTTAATTAGGATATTCTGTCTTTGTCCAGATGCTGGCTTCACAATAACAGCTTGGATAATTGCGTGTTTGAAACATATGCTACAGTATACTATGCTGCAAAAATATGCGGCAACCAAACCAAGATTCCACACACAGAGCAGCTGGCCTGACGATACAGTACAGTACCACTCAATATAACATTTACAAACATTGTCAAAAATGTATCATATAAAAGCATCGAGAAATGGAAACGGTTGTGTGCTTGAGTGGTAAAATACCACCACCACTACTACGGAAAGAACAAAAATGTGCATTTGTCCAAGGTGCTTTACAGTATTACATTTTCACACACACACACACACACACACACACACACACACACACACACACACACACACACACACACACACACACACACACACACACACACACACACACACACACACATGACCGAGGAGACAATGCAAGGCATCCACCTCCACATCGGGAGCAATTAGGGTTCAGTTTCTAGCTCAAGGACACTCTGGGGTGCCTGAGTTCAAACTGGCAGCTTTGCGGTTCAAATCCATCCGCTCTACCCTCACATCACCTCTGCCAGTGTCTGATAATTAGACGTGACGTTGGGCCTCTTTTTTATGTAAATAATGATAGTTTGCTGTAGCGCTGGTATGCTATAGCCCGAAATGATTACCCTGGCTAATAAGCCACGCACAAATCTGTTATTGTAAAAATAATAATAATAAAAAAATATATAAAAAATTAAAATAAATCATATTTCTCCAAAGGCGAAATATGAGTAAATATGCCTCATTAGCCAGGCTAAGAAGCCATAGAAGCTTCATAGAAGATAACTGCCAAACTGCTCATTCTATGCCCAAGGGCTGAACTGGGAATTGCCATGTCCGCTAAGCTTTCATCTAAACATTAAAAAATCAAGGACCTCAAATAAAAATATGTATTTGATAACTCACATTGTAAAGTCTTGTTTTAGGCATGCTTTCCTAGTCCTGTTTTTTCTCCCAGAATGTGGCGAGGCTGGTGGGGTGTGGCACCTGTCAGCGGAGAGCGTTGGGTGGGTGGAGGAAAGAGTTTGAGCTGAAGGCAGGAAGGGAACACGAGAAAATGACATGACAGGTAAACACTGGGAAAACACTACACTTACAGTGACAACAGTATCAGTAGAAAAGCAGCTGGCTGAAGCATGTATAGTCTAACTACTGCTGCCTGCAAGGCTAAAACACAATCTGCCAGTGCAGTGGAGAACAGAGGTTGATGAGATGATGGCTGGCAGGTGTGTTAACTAAGGGAAATGAGACAGGTGTGCCAAAACAGGAAGCAGCGTAAGCCAAGCCTGCACACGCACGTACACGCACGCACGCACGCACACACATGATTGAGTCACATCTTAATAGAGGAGAGGCCTGCATTATGCTACATCACGATAATTGTAATATTGGAGATATCTCTTGCTTCAATAGACAAATGTATGATCCAATGAAGAGAAGTGGCCAATTTTAAGAAGAAAAATCACTGTTTTTACTTATTTATATCTCTCATAATACATTTTCCCTGCCATATCCATATGTTTCCCTAATATTCAATGCATTGGTTTTCACAGAATGAACCAATATCTTCCATGTATTATATCATCAACAATGTATTGTGATACGTATCAAATCGCTGTTAAAATGTATTAATTCTTCTTTCACCCAAGGAGTAATAAATCAAGCCTCTAGTTCATTTTCAACAGGGCTGCTTAAAAACGCCCAGTGAATAAGCAAGCGTGTGATGAGGGGCATTATCATGCGCCCGCCATTTCTTTTAGACCTCAATTCTGGTGAGCTTTTTATTCACACTGAGCAATTATCGCCCAGTCATCAGGTAAGGGGCACAGTGGACTCTCTGTGATAATGTAGGCATTTATCACACCCCGTCTGTAATGCCCTTTACACTCCTACCTAAAAGAGATACAGTATGTGAAGACCTGTTGACAGACACTGTTATCCATATGGTGGCATGCCTATCGTTGCGTTGTCAGTCATAAACTACTTATCTCTCCTTATCAGAACTTTTTGTGTTTTTTCTCTTTTCTTGTAAAATACCTCTGTACTGTACTACAGTGTCACGCAAAAGCAGAAAAAGTTACAGATCTACAATCCCTGAATCCTAAAGTAACAGTTTGGGACATACGTATGTATGAGCTTCCCAACCAACAATTATGTGGGATATGTTACCTAGTCTAACTTTCCTGAGCCCTATGTTTTCCGGTTTTATTTGTTTATCTGAGTAACCTTGATGATGGCACCACAAGAAAGACACAGGTCTGTTTTTATCATACTGTATTATATTTCTTTGACACGCGTCAGCGGCAAGGTCTGCTTTTATTATACTGTATTATGTATTCATTTGTTTTGCCATGTGTATAGCCACAACAATAAAGCACCTTGTTTGGAAATTCATTCATCTGCCAAGAAGACCTTCTGTATTGTTTGTGTATCCGTGCGTATAATTTTGCACATTGATCTGTTTATTATTATAGGCTATTATGCAGTGTACTGTTTGAGAGCTCTGTCTCACCCTGTTTCTCATGTGGTTTTGTGATCAGATTAATATTCAAAGTCAGCTGTGATGTGCTATAGAATGGAATGCACAGAGTATGGCAGACGGTGTTATTGTAAAGACCAGGAAAGCGTAGTCAGGGAAGCACAGACAAGTGTCTGTTATAACAAAAACACAGCCACAGTGAATGCTACAGTAAATGCTAAACGTTAGTTTAAATCCACAGTGTAAACATGCACTTGGTGTATGTATGTAATATATACACAGTATATATATACCGATATACTGATTCTTACAGAGCATATGCAGTGTTTCCCAAACTTATTTTGCTAGCGTCTCCCTGAGGCGACACGTTGTGAGCTTTCCGGTCTATTTTCAGAATGTCTTAAAGTGGTTTAAATTATTTATTTTTGAGAAAGTTCAGATTTTTTTTTTCTTTTTTAGTTTTTTTTTGCATCTTATGCAAAACTGCCTTGTGGAGCTTCAACTGTGAAATGTTGTTGGTCCGCTATTTATCCATTTTTGAGGTCGCATAGGGGCATAACCTAATGATTAGGTGAAAACCCCTGCCCCTATGAGACCACAAAAAGTTAGGCATTTCCCCAAACCATTTTTCACAATTCATTTAAAACTAGATCAGCACTCAATAGAGTGCAAACCTGTGTGTTGCACACAAGTAGGCCATGGCATTAATTACGTATAGAGGTCACCAAACACCAAGCACTGTGCACCGATAACCTTACTTGCGCCTGGTCGGCTCACGCAAGTAATAATTCCTTGCATTTCAAGGCTTCGTACTCGTGCTATAAAAAGTAGGCCATAAAAAAGTGATATTTAGCCTACTCGTGACAAATACAAATGTGTATTTGTATGGGTCGCTTGTCCCCCAGGACTACCCAATGCTCTGAATAGCACCATTTTTACAGGTTAAGATCATGTGGTTTCACTAGTAAAATATAGGGCCCTCTGAGAGTTAAAGTAATAGCTAGGATTTAGCTGTGTGTGTTGGCACTCCTCCTGCACTCGTCAATAGGACGTCTTGACAAGCTAAATAGCCTTGAATGTAAACAACACAATTACATTACAAGACACCTGAATTACAACAAAGTTGTTATGCTTTATCTTTTTTAATCTTACTTTATGGCACTATTTGTATAGATGTATACGGTATGTACAGTGTCCGCTGGTTGCGTGTCAATACTTTTAATTGATATGAGAGTTTGGCCTGTCACAAGGCTTTCACTGCACCCTAAACATCATAAGCCTTTTACACTTTAATCAATATGCTCAAAAACGTGCTGTAGCAATGGATGTTTCTCCTCAGGACATGTTGCCAATAAGCACTTTAATACACCATTTCATATTTCTACTACAGCGTTCTCAAAGTGGGGTCTGGGGACCTCCAGGGGTCTTTTGGGGATCCGATAGAATTCAAGATTTATTCACTTTGAGGTAAATGGTGCGGATATATCTTTATCCAAGGCGCTATACATGAATTGTGCATCACATTCACCCATTCACACATACATTCATACACTTGCGGTGGAAACCATGCAAGGCACAAGTGTCTTACTCATCAACAGTCCTGACCCTGTGGGAGCTTGGGTTCGAACCGGCAAACTTGCAGTTACCATCTAGTGACTCTACGCCTGAGCCACCACCACTGGGCTACATTTATACTACTACTTAAGTATGTCAATGTTTTGTTACAAACATCTAGAATAAATACCCATCTGAAGTGGGGTTTGGCGACCTTCAGTATAATCGCTTTTATTATTATTTTTTTAGATATAATAAAATATAGTATATAAATGGAGATCCCTGGACCTCACTTTGACTCAACTGACAACGTATTGTCATTTGAGTTCATTTCCATCTTATTCCCATTGAAATGCTATGTTGTAAAGTGTTGAGGGAAAAAAATATATATTTATAAAGTTCATTCATATTTGACCCTTCCAAGAGAAAATAGAATGCCACAGTAAGTTAAACTGCCCTTTCATTCACTCCCTCCCTCTCGTGCCTTGTGAGTGTGTGCCCGTTTTTCAACTGCCCTGTGACATACTATTGTCATGTCCAGGGGTATACCTGTCCAGTACATCAATCTCACAATGTTAGAGAAAAAGGGCATCAGTTCCTACCCTGTGGACTGCATGGCTTACTGTATTATTTACAGCAGCCTATAGGCCTACTGGGGTACATGTACTTAGTTACTTTCCATCACTGTGCAGCAGTTGACGTCTTGACACAAGGCAGGCTGTGCTTTGGTATAAACACGATACAGACAATTACAAATTAAAGAAAAGCCCGAATTAATGCATGCATACATACTGTATGGTCATGTGCATCTGTTTGCATACGTGCAATGAAGTCATTAGCATCTTTTCAAGCTTGACATGAATGTGAACATACTGTAATTAACAGTGGTCCAGTAGTTCTTTAGTATGCCACACATAAGTGCTTTAGTATGCCACACATAAGTAATTCCACCAAACGAGTATGATCTAGATTATTTTTATTTGAATGTTTTACCCAGATGTATTACTTTTTTATAATACCCATGCAGAAAATGTTCCATAAACCATTATTACTAGAATACTTTAATAACAGGGTTGTAACTTTCCTTATTTTACTCAATATGGCCACTACACTACCTGTAGCTATTAAGAGGAAAGCACATGATCATGTGACTGGAAATTCTGACAGGTCAGGGTCATTTTCAAATGATCGGAATTGGATCGGGAGCCAAGAAAATCTTCATCGAGACAGTCCCTAGTCACCAAGATTATTTCCATATCGTGATATTAGACTGGATATTGTGATCTGTGATTTGTGATCGTGTAGGGCTCAAATATGCTCAAAATCTAATGCTCAGAATCAGATCACGAGCAAGTAGATGTGATCGGGACATTTCTAATTGTAACATAGGCTACTCTGCCATACAGATTGGACAAGATTGCAATGTATTCATTAAAAACGTTACAGTGTGCCTGAAATAAATAAATAAAAACAGAATATTTGTTCCACCAACTGCTCCTCCGTCTGTCTCGGTGTGTCTGCCTCCGCTGTGCTCAGTCAAACCAGACAGCATCACCAGTCCTCCACACACCACAGGCACTTTACACAAAACCAAAGAAATCCATCCTGCTCGCTGCGTTAGCACTGCTACGCCCGACGATTTCCACAGGGATTTGCAAGTCAAATTAATTTGACAAAAAAAACCTTTTCCACTTTTTCTTTTTTCTTTAATGGATGGATGTGTCGATGCCGTGTCATGAGATTATAAAATAACTGCGTTTGTCTCAGCAGGTTTCAGTTCTCTTGTTATCTACAAAGTAAAGTCATGTAGAGAGTTAAGATTTCTCAAAGAATAACTTTGGTTCAAAAGGAAAGTGCACATGACCCGAGGGGCCCTGCAACAAACAAATTCTTGCTGGATTCTTTGAACTTTTATAATGTAACGAAGGGAGTCGGGCGCAGTGTCAACAAAATGATTTCAAACAAAAGGAGTGTTAACCAGATATCATCGCTGTCGAGCAGGAACCTTATTGTACCATCTCTATATTCCATGATTTCCATCTGTTTATGTTTTTCAGCTGTGCAAGCGATCCAGTGACTAACTGTGTGTCTGTGGGTGGATGGGTGGGCGGGTCGGTATGTCTGTGTAGTTCTATGTATATACATTTGCAATATTGCAATATCGCAGGGCTTAAGTGTTACTGTTGAGCTTTACACTGAGCACTCAGCACTCATCACTGTAAACATGATGTTTCTTTGCATGAGGACTCTGCAATAGCCTACTGCAGTGCTAGGCCATAACTGTGACATACTGTTACATATTAACAGTGGGACACTGTTGAAAATCGTTGCTTTATTTTCAATGGCTATCGCCTAAATCACCCAAAAAGATCAATTATATTTATCTATTCAGCCAGCCACTTTTAAACCATCGCCCATTTGCCTGATATTGCAAGGTCCCATGGACAAATAATCAACTTCCAGAAACTTTGTGTATCACCCACTGTTAAAACATACTAAGTGTTGAGCACTGTAAGAGTAGAGTACAGTATTAGTGCATACTCGTACAGTACTGTACTTGTATGATAAGTACAAACTCCTATTGTGCAGTACAGAACTGATAATAGTGACGCATCTGTCGGCCTGCTATTTTTGAATAAGCAACATATGATGGAAAAAGTGGTTAAGATGATTGTGATGCTGTGTAAACTACCCCTGAGTCCCCCACTAAGGACCCCCAGGGGTCCCCAGACCTCACTTTGAGAAACAAAACTGTAGGAGTTTAATTGGTTTGCGGTCTGGTGACTGTGAAGATTATTATAATATAAACATAATTATCATCCGTTAGGTGGAAACCTTGTTTGTCCAAGACTGTTACTTTTCAGAAGATTGAATGCAGGCACGTTTCAGTTGACGATGTGTCTCACACAGGGGTGGACTGACAGTCTGGCATACAGGGCATTTTCCCGGTGGGCCGACCCCCCCCGGGGGCCGTTAATGTCGTGTTTTAATTTAAAAAAAAAATCTGCACAAAACCGGCCCACGAATCAGTGCTGGCGGCCCTCTGTCCTCTTCAAATGAGACTGCCTATTGCAGGGTTTTTATAGTTAACTAAAACTAACTAACTAATTTTAGTTACCCCGAGCCCCAGAGCCCCTTATGTCTTAAATTCTCATGGGGGCTCAGGCCCCGGAGCCCCCACAAAGATTCAGAGGGCCGCTCTGAGGGCCGCTCTGAGACAAAATTGCCCGGTACGTTTTGAGCTCCCAGTCCACCCCTGGTCTCACATTGCAACGCATGCAAGCTTGCATATCTGATATTTTCACAACATTTTACTTGGCAATCTTATAATGAACAGGGTATTACCAAATGGTTACATATCTGCCAAGTTGAATTATGGAAAAATATGAAGTGTCAGTGACGTCGACATTATGATTCACATCATTTACATAGTCCTCAAACCATTCAGTGACCCTTTGTGCCCTGTGGGGGGCGACAATATCACCCTGGACGAGATCACCACTATGGCAGACATATGGATCGCTAAACATCAAAAGGTGCTTCGTAGTCCCTGCCCTACATCAAAACTGCCAAAAAAAAGACCTGCACCTGAGAACTGATCTGTTAGCTTGCCAAAATAGATGACCCCAACTCTTTTTCTGTAAATACACTGTAGTATAATAAACTATATAGCCTCGACACCCAGGCTTTCATTTTCATCTGCGTTTCGCGAAAACATAAAGCCTGGACTAATTTGTTAGCTGCGGTGGCCTAGAAGTGGGAGTCAAGCTTTCGGGTTGGGCGTCGCTCCAAATGATGTGATGTAGGACAGCAGTGGACAGCCGGGGATGATGACACATTGGTGAGATCAAATCAGATCAGCTCATCCGCCGTCCAAAAACGGACGGCACCCCACCACCCCCAAGCCCAAATCATTTCAGGTTAGGCCAGGCTATAAACTATAGGATTGACAATCTATTGCAGGGGTGGGAAATTATTTTTCCCAAAGGACCAAATTAGAAACAGAAGATATTGTGGCTGAACTAATTTCTGAGTACGGTAATGCACACTATTTCTATATAAAAAGCAGTAAATGCCAGTGTTTTTGACCTGCTGGTAAGAGTATGTCTTATTGTCAATGAAAAACAATGGCAACCAGATTGTCAATCTCACACAATTCAGCAGAGGAAATCCACATATGCTTCAATATAAAGGCATTGCAGTTTCAGTCCATGCATAAGGACAGCTAAAATTATGAAAATTCATTTCCTTGCTTCGCTCTATGATTGATGAAGTGAGTGCTAATTTATTTTCCGAAGAAACAAAAGGTTGGAATATGAAGATTTTGCTCGACAGCAACGATATGCATACTGTAGTGGTGGACGGATACAGAGAGAAAAACGTCTCTGGGAATAACAACTCTTTGACTGATTGCGCATGGTGGCCAACAGCTCATCCAGAACCTCACATTAAAAGCACTGGTCCGTACCGGCACAGCACCCTCTAGACTGTGTGTGTGAATCTTAATCAGATGACCCTCTTCAGCAGGAGTACGTGTTGAAGCACCAGCCTCCTCATCAGTGATTGCCTTTTCCACTGCCGTTCCACTGTCCTCATATGACACAAGCAAAGTTCTGAGTTAAAAAAAACAAAACAACTAAATGCACATGGCCACAGCCCACATGCAATAGTTTCACAGGCAAGCAGTCGAAAAGCTCTGCTCCAAGGAAACAAGTGGACCTAAACTGCATACAATCCAGAATTCAAATCACTCAATCGGATCATATCGCCAGAATGACACACTATCGTCCATGTATCGTATTGTTAACCATGTATCGTGATACGTATTGTTACACACCTAATAGTTGGGGAGCCAGGTTTCATATTTGGCCCTCTAGACTATGTCTTGAAAAACTAGGGTACTTTCGGTTTATTCATAAACACTACACTTACGCACAAAGCTGCGTTCACATGTACTTCATAAAAACAAAACAGTACTCAAGTATAGTACTTGTGTAAATGTGCTTAGTTAGTAATGTTGTGATGTGTGATTTTCAGCGCGCCCAGTGGAAGGCAGAGAGGCGAAGCAGAGAGCTTGTTAAAAGAAGCATTAACCGCTGTGTTCCATGGCAGCTGAACATGTCTGCATCATGCTGGGGACAGAGCCACACGCCAACGGCTCATTCACTGCATCACTGCAGGTATAAAACCATACAAACTGTCCATAAACCAGTCAATCCGGGATAGTAGCAGCCGTCTCATTTTATTGTTATTGTTATAATAATAATTATTTGAAGTGAACATTCTGAACTCCAATATTTGCTTCTAGGATCTGTAGAACTGGATAATTTTGGACATTTTGTTTTTTATGATGGGATATAGAAGTCATTTGTAATTTGCCTCATCAATCACAATGGGTTCACAAAGAGAGTCAGAGTCCTTTACTCTACACATGGGAGTGATCATGTGACACGAATATGATCATACGACAAAATCATCACTTAATGGCGGCTTTGATGAAAATAAACATTTTCATTCATTTTTTTAAAGTTCTATATTCTGTTGCTAATCATTACTATAGAGCAGTGATTTTCAACCTTTTCTGGCCATGAACCCACAAACAAAATCAGGGTTCACAAGCACTGTAGGAATTGTTGGAGTTGAGGCATTTTATTTGGCTTGGCTCACAGATAAATGTTGTGAAAATAGCGGATCTACAAGCTCAAACTATACAAGTGTTGCATGGCGTTGTCTCAAAAGTCTGTATGTCTTTATTAGGATAAACTTAACATCATTGGGGTCAATGACTTCCAGGAGAGAAGTTGACTCCTCATATTCTGTAGCGCTCAGTGTGTACTCACCCAATAAGTAATGGATGTGGCTTGGAGTCAAATATTGTCCATACTGTAATTTTCAATTGACCAGTGTCATTACTGGTAATTACACAACTGGTAATCGTGTTGCCATACTGCACTTAGATGCTCACTGGAGGAAGGGGAGAGAATGTGGTCCCTGTGATTTCTGTGGAAAGTGGAAATATCACACATTTCCTGCCACAAGCCCACAACTGTCAAGTGGATATGAATTTAGATGACAAGAGCTGACTCTCAAGTCACAGCAATGAATTATTGGGTGGGTGAGTGAGTGCACGCGCAGCGCTACAATTTTTAATGCTGTGTGAGCATGAATCCCTTCCCTGGAGTGCACGGACATGCTCTACGGCTGTGTATGTTGTTACCATCAGGGAGAAATCTCCATATTTCAACTTTGAGCTTGTCGGTATGATTTCTTTCACCTTCTTTTTATGCAGAAAATAAATAAGACTCAATGGCCTCAATTTTCGTTATTTGCTAAATCCGTGACGCGGCCCGCAGCCTGTATCAAATTTCCTTATTGTTATTTTGTCACCTTTCTTCGCCACTATTTGTTATGCCGACACCTTTATTTGCGGCTGGAGGTGTGGTCGCGGCCGTGTTTGTCACGCAGTCACCCGAGTTGTTAATTTCATCAAATAGATTTGGGAAATTGATCACGCAACACTTTGAAATGTAAGAAATGGCCCAGAATTGACTGAGCTAAGATTTATCAAAAGGATGAGTACAGAATCAACCACGCTATGGTCTTTTGAAAAGCTTTGGGCACATGGAGACAAAAAAAAGAAAGAAAAAAAGAAAGAAAGAAAACAACAAGGCTGCAGGAGAGCCACGCATCACAAGGTACTTATGAACCAATATCAGTGGGCATAACGGGAAACGATAAGATGTTTTAAAGGCAATGGCAAGACCAACACTGATTGAATGAAAGCTAAAAATGTCCAAACCACACTTATGCATAATGTAACAGGTCTCAGGTGTTTAAGGGAATTAGGATGGTTACCAACAAAACAACTTTAGTGTGGGAACTCTTCCCCAATGCTAGATGCAGAAATTGCGTGGAACAGTAATTGCGACCAAAATCGAGGCCAATATGTCCAAAACTCATGAGGTTTCCACCTGACAATACAATACACGTGTCGTATACAACTCAACTATTCTGGGTCAAGGAAGACCCCTGTCACTGAACAAACACTATAGAAATGATTTATCACAATATATATTTTAATAACTGAACCAACATCTGTAAATGTTTGACCACTAAACAAACACACTTGTAGCCACTAGCCACGACAGATTACTTTAAAGTCCGGGAGAAAACTTTAAAGAGACAATAAATCAAAGTCTTTCAATAGACTGTATTTACCCTACATGTGTTTTTATTAATAAAAACAATGGTGTCAACCTGTACCACAGGCCCAGTGACACCTTTGAGTTAATAGTAGACCTTGAGTAGGAGCACATCTAAACCACACATGTCAAGTGAAGCCTTATATATTATGTTATTTTCAATTTTGGGAAAGTCAAAATAAGCTTACCATTCAGTGGAAATTAGACACTAGGTACTAATAAAGCTAATAACAATTAAGCATAGGCCCCTGGGGGACACTGGTGAACCAAGTATACGGGATTGCATTTGTTAACTGGGTTTAACGGCATAGTTCACTACAAACTTATTTTGATTACTCACCCCAGGAGACTAGAATTCATGGATATTGTATTCGGTTTTGTGGCATTCCTAAAACAATAATTTGATGACCAGCAACAATTCCCTAGTGGCAGGACTACTTTTCTATCGATTCTCCCAATGGAGACAATTCATTATTTTGTGGGTGAAGCACCCCTTTAGTGTGGGAAAGAATTGAGAGTTTTGTCGCTCTGCAAGTTGAATCAACTTCACAACAGTTGGTTATTTCAAATCAGAGTCGTAGGGATCTTACGCTGTAATGTGTTTCATTTTGTCTCCTGATTGACTGAAGCGCAATGACAGTTTGTATTCGCTTGCTCTAAATGTCTGAGAGCTGCAGTGAAGGTTGAATAGAAGGTTCCTGGCTCACACAATTCCTTGTTCTTCCAGAGGGACAGCTGAGGGATCCAACCCACACTGCTTCATCTGGACTGCCATGTCAAACAGGTAGTCGTAGCACTCACACCTGCAACACACAGCAGTGGTTTAAACAGAGTTGCCATGTCCTCTTTCTATTATACAACTTTGGGCTTAATTTTCTGGAAAATTGCTTGCAATTATTGCTAGTTGCAGTTGCAGGTTGTGTTCATTTGGAGCTTGATGAGTTCCAAGTGTAGTTGCTTATTTGCGTTTACTCCTAGTTTTTATATTTTTACTGCACTTATCAAATACTTTCATGTCATGGTCTCAAAAATGAAATTACCCACCCCATGGAGAGTGGCTTGTAAAGGATACATTTTGGCCCTTAAAGTCACCACTCTGGGTGGTCGGTGTAGCCGGTAGGTACTTAGGCCGGTAATCCAGCCTGACAGCATGTCACAGGTTCAAGTACCAATCCAGACAAACTTTGCTCCGCATCACCTCCCCCCACCACTTTCTCAATTCTAAGGCAAATGTCAGATGACAAGCGTCACAACGAATCATCTGCTATCTTCAGCAATTGGTGTAGTAGGGAGTAAAAATATAGAGCAGACACATACAGTAGTTTGAGGGCCAGATGCCTCGAAATCAGAAACCTTTGCCATCAAAAGGGACAAAGCTGAAATGTGATTTTTGTGTTGCTATACAGTATATCTGCATTTCATGAAATGATGCAATAGCAATAAGTCAAATGGTAATGTTATGGGAAAATATGAAATGTTAATCTATATAGTGTAGTGTTCCAGTAACTCCTTGGTTTGAAAGCATGTCCCAAGACATTCAACCCTTTGATCAAGCTGTATGTAAAAGATAGTCACATCTATTGTTTGTGAAGAGACCCTGCTGAGGGCAGTGACAGACGAGAAAGTGTATTGCATGGTACCTTTATGATTGTTATGTTAATCTGTGGGACAGCTTCTGAGATATAAGAAGGGACTTGGGGAGAACCTCAGGAGGTTGGTGGGAAGGAGAACATGACATGAAGATGTGCTGAGGGAGAGAATATCGCGAGATGCAGGCCAAGCCTGATAGACAAAGAGATGTCTTGTGCTTGTTGCTGTTCTTCTGAATAAACTCATAAGCTATACTTTCACTTTCTGGTTGGACATATATTATGTTATGGGAAAATATGAAATGTTAATCTATATAGTGTAGTGTTCCAGTAACTCCTTGGTTTGAAAGCATGTCCCAAGACATTCAACCCTTTGATCAAGCTGTATGTAAAAGATAGTCACATCTATTGTTTGTGAAGAGACCCTGCTGAGGGCAGTGACAGACGAGAAAGTGTATTGCATGGTACCTTTATGATTGTTATGTTAATCTGTGGGACAGCTTCTGAGATATAAGAAGGGACTTGGGGAGAACCTCAGGAGGTTGGTGGGAAGGAGAACATGACATGAAGATGTGCTGAGGGAGAGAATATCGCGAGATGCAGGCCAAGCCTGATAGACAAAGAGATGTCTTGTGCTTGTTGCTGTTCTTCTGAATAAACTCATAAGCTATACCTTCACTTTCTGGTTGGACATATATTATTTCCATGACAATTTGGCACCCCAGATGGGACTGGATTACTCTGCTGAAGCGGATAACTCCATTCCAACGAACCTCAGGATTATTTTTGAGGAATAGCTCGAGAAGATGGAATATATGTCAAGGAAAATGGATACTAAAGACAAAGCAATAGAGGAATCATCAACCATCAGCATCACAAACACGAGGACTGAAATGAAGACATGAAGGTGAATTAGGTGTTTTTGTAACCATACTGGGAGGACAATGGGATCCATTCTGAGAGTCATTCTGCCTCTGTGTGAGAGATTGACAGTTTGAGTTTCTACTATTTTGTAGTTATGAAAGATATAGAGCCTGCCCCTGAGCACATTGTGGAAAGCAAATCCTCAATTAAGAACATTTCAAGAATTTCTGAAAAATGGCATCAGAGATGGCCGAAAAAATTCACAAAGACAGTGAAAAGAGAACAGCTGAGGAAGGACCTTATTGACAGTGAGGATTTGACAAGGAAATTGTCCACAGCACTGCCATCCACTGAGTCAGTACTGGTTGAAGAAGAGCAGCAGAGACTACAGACTGTTACCGTTTGCAACACAGACACTGAGGGTCGCAACAAGGAGCAAGATGACAGCAATAAGGACTCAGAGACATTTGACAGCAGCAGTGGAGTGAGAATAGCTGATCTACCACCAGCAGCACATTCTGCAGACACCGGGTGCTCTATTAAAAAGGAGTTGGAATATGTCCGTGGCCTTAAGGAGAATTTGACCAATGCATTAAAGACACAGAGACAGTTGATTCGCGCAACAGAGAAGCGATTGAGTGAAATTCTGTTGAGAGAGGCACACTTGATCCTTGATTTGGGCGACCTGCATGACAATGCTCTAATCTACAATGAGGATAAGCTGGATTCCCCCAGTTGCAACAAAACAACTGCAAGAACCATTAGTTGTGATGACTCCAGACTGGAAGACAGAGATGTACACACTGCCAATCCTTGTGCACAAGAGTGTTTTCATCAAACCAGCACCACACACAAGATCACAACATGCAGCCAAGCTGTGCCACACCAGACTTTTCCACTCATATCATACCCAAATCCACACCCAAGACCCTCTGCTGATGCTGCAGAGGACATTCGCAACGCTTACTCTGAGACAGTCCAGATCCAATGCAACTGGACACTAGGTGAGCTGAATGACATTGTGAAAGAGCTCCCAAGCCCATCCGAAGATGCAGAACGTTTTTGTACATCCGTATTGGATTTAATGGGAATGTATCAGCCATCTGCACAGGAACTCGAGTCAGTGTTCCGCAAGGTTTTCAAGTTGAAATGGCGACACCTGAAAGGAGATTATGATGCAAATGGACTAAGGAACAACATTGTCACAGAACAGTTGCAGAATCCAGGCGGGCTCTTTTCTAGAATAAGGGCGGCTTACCCAGTCCGCACAGATTGGAACAAAATAAATTCCATTAAGCAGGACCACAAGGAAAGCTGTGATGACTACAGATCAAGAATGGAGCAGTGTTTCAACAGACATTCCGGTCTAGCACATGACAATGCAGCATATAACAGCCTGTTAAAGATGTCCTTAATTCATGGATTGTTGCCAACCATTTACAACCGTGTCATGCTGTCATGCATAGGCTGGGAGTCCCAGGATCTGGAGCCAGTATGGGCACATGCAAAACACGCAGAACGGTGTGAAACGACACAGGAAGACACTCGGAAGAAGCAGCTGGAAACAGCACAATTGATGTATTATGAGCAACAGGCTATGACAACACCACAGATGCCCTACAAGGAGCTGATTCCACAAAAGCAGGTACCAGCTCAAAAGATCCAGCAGCAACAACGTTCAAATCATCGAAGGCATGATGGATGGCGATTTCACCAAAGGCAGAAGCAAGACTTGGAGAGAAGACGGTGGAAACTTTGCTACAGCTGTGGTAGTGGGGACCATATCCGCCACAACTGCCCACACAAGCAATCAAGAAAGAAATCTATTGGAGGTAAACTCCAACAGTTTTGCTGTTTTCCCTTTTAAAGTAGCAACAAAACCGGACCAGAACATTTTCCCTAGGATTTGCCAAGACATAAGACATAAGATATATAGCCCTTTCATTTCACAGAAGTTGGATTTTTACAGATTTCTACAGATTCCTGTGATTTTAGTGACTTTATTCAAAATATCCAATGATGGTAAAGATCAACTCAACGACAACAAAGACCGTGCTTTGGCCTACACACCAGAGATTGGACATGCCTGAAATGGCCTAGGATAGACAACTAGTGGTCTAAGGAGGGAATCCACTGAAAACAAGGGGGGAAAAAGAAGAAAGAAAAGGGTTTATGGTACAAAGACTATCACATGGAGATCCTTTTGGTTTATGTCTCAATTTTCTTTTTCTCAAAGATTCATGCAACTTGATATTTTGTAATGGTAACAACTAGCTAACTGTTAAATTACTATTGACTTGATTGATTGTATTTATTTCCCTGGGCCATGTGTCACATTCCAATTGGGAGGCAATAGCTAAAAAGGGGGGAGCACAACTAGTTTTATCTTTTCAAAGTAGGTAAGTGAAGATTTTGAAAGAAGTAGCATTTGTTTTCTTTCACAAAACAACAGCAAATAATGGCACCTGGAGGGGGATCTCACCTGTGGCTAAGTCAAATCAACAGGCACCCATGGTATTTTGACCAGGCTGCATTTCAAAGGACAGGTTTTACACTTGTAGGGTGGGGCTATAGATATTCAGAGTGGAGCAATTAGAATAACTCATAATCCAGAAGGCAGCTGATTCTTTGGAAATAGACTCTCACTCACAGACACTTGTGTATGTGAGTGAGAGTGGGGGAAACATAGTCTTACATTTAAATTAAAATATAAGGGACGATAAAGTAATTATGAATTACATGAGTAGATTTTCTGGATAGTGTTCGATGAACAAACTGCAGATGTTCATCGAATATGTCTAGAACCTCTCATGTGAATATACTGTATATAAACATGTAAGTGAGTTTTTGTAAGTCTTAAGGAAGTGGAACTTTAGTTAGCATTTTTTATTTTGTAAAATGACTTACAATTTGGAATATTGATGTGTCACTTTTTAAGGAGTTTTTGTTATGATTGAGCATTTACATATATCCTATGAGTGGAGGTGATTTGATCTTTTGGGTTGTAGCAATATATTCCACATTTTAAAATAACAATGAAACATTGGTGACTGATGAAAGTCATGTTTTAACTTTTCTGAGAAATATGAACCTTGGTTGAAAGGAACCAAAGTTGTCTTTCAAGTTACGTTGCCTACAATATTTTAATTTTAGTTCTATTTTTCTTTCTATTTTTATGTCAAATGATTTTTTTTGTTGAGTATATTGCCATTGTCTATTTAGAAATGAGAACATATGATCGGGTAATTTGGAGTTGGGGAACAAGGAAAATGCATAGACATAGGATAAGGCTGCCTTTAAAAATATTACCTATAGAGGTACAAGGAATTGTGGACTTTTGCAGCCTGGCTTAAAATATTACACCTTATAGGTGGTGTAGGAATTGTGGAACTTTAAGCCGTCTATTGCAGTTTAATTCTGGGGGGAAATTGCCCCTAAGGAATGAGATTTAAAATCTGTATATATTTTTAGATAAGGAATATACAGTCCCAATACAAAAAGAACTCTGCAGGAATGCCTGTTGTATGTTACATGTTCTAGTTGGTCAATTGCTAATATTCTATGTTTTCACATGGATGATAAAATGTAAGAGAGTCCCATTAACAGTGTATTACTTAACTGCAGAGTTTATTACTTAGGTTTTTGGAAAAGACAGTGTATTACTTAACTGCAGAGTGTATTACTTAAGTTTTTGGTAAAGACAGTGTATTACTTAAACAGGATTTTTTTTCACATGGGCGATAAAAACGGGTGATTTTTGTTTTCCAGGTGAATCTTGTCATTAGATTAAGAATTTATGATTGTGCATTTATTTATATACTGGGATTTGTGTCCAAATTGTGATCTGAATTGATTTCAGGGTTTTAATATCAAATATGTGGCCAGTATTTGATATTTTCCCCTTAGAAAATCAATGTTCATTTATTTTCTTTTGTCAATATTTTTATTCTCTTGAACTCTGCATCACATTATTGTACTGTGGAAAGACACTGCATATGCAAATCATTTTATTTCATATGTCTGTAATGACGACAATATTGTCGAAATATATTTCTGTATCGACAAAATTGTTGAAAGGAGGGAATGTTATGGGAAAATATGAAATGTTAATCTATATAGTGTAGTGTTCCAGTAACTCCTTGGTTTGAAAGCATGTCCCAAGACATTCAACCCTTTGATCAAGCTGTATGTAAAAGATAGTCACATCTATTGTTTGTGAAGAGACCCTGCTGAGGGCAGTGACAGACGAGAAAGTGTATTGCATGGTACCTTTATGATTGTTATGTTAATCTGTGGGACAGCTTCTGAGATATAAGAAGGGACTTGGGGAGAACCTCAGGAGGTTGGTGGGAAGGAGAACATGACATGAAGATGTGCTGAGGGAGAGAATATCGCGAGATGCAGGCCAAGCCTGATAGACAAAGAGATGTCTTGTGCTTGTTGCTGTTCTTCTGAATAAACTCATAAGCTATACTTTCACTTTCTGGTTGGACATATATTATTTCCATGACAGTAATGTAGCCGATTACTTGTTTTTGGCCTTTATATCTGATAAAAAATTATATATACTGAAAAATTGATATATACTGAAAAAAATGATATATACTCGGTGACTAATGGGTCAATTTGGATGATTCTGACGTCAAAGTATACACTTTCTGGGGTGAGAGTTGGTGACCGAAGCAATTCAAGTTCAGGGCCACGTGTCAAAGGTAATCAACGGATCAATGGAACGGAGAATTAAGATGAATGCTCACATGGTCTTGGCTTTCTGCCACGACTCGCCCCACACATAGACTCCGTGTCGACGCACCAGAACCGCACAGGATTCTGGGTACTGCTCCATGGCCCGCGCCATGCGCTCCTTCAGGTCACGCTCCTCCGGTGTGTTCTCAATGATGGGGACCACCAGCGTGTCATCGTACCTAAAACAAAATTATTTAACCCATCAAGAGGCCGATTCTACAAATGCTTTCTAAGCTAGTAGTTCTCAAAACCTTTAAAGGGGAATTCCATCCATTTAACATTTTACTGTCATTAATATACTTCAGAAATGTCATGTGGAGTGGACATGATAAAAAAGTCCCCCCCATTCTGTGTTTCCTAGAAATGGAGGCGAGAAAATTTTGTACACTCAGGAATGGTGTAATTCGCCTTTAAGTGCCAAGGTCCCCCAAATTGGTATGTATTTGGCCACAGACCCAATCTGAAAATGGTTTGTGGTAGGGACTCCCAGAAGAGAAGAATTGTGTGGAAAAATGTTTTTTTTTTTTTTTTTACATTTCAAAAGGTTGTGAAAATCCCCCATCTACAAGCTCATAACATGCATGTTGCATGTACAAAATTCGACTTGAGATAAAAAATATTGGAGAGATTTGGACACAGATCAAGTAAAATGCTGACATATCAGCCAAACGGATACATTAGGCCAGGCTTCTAATACATTAGGCCAAGCTTCTAAACACATCATTTGTTGTTTTTTTTTAATCATTTGTCACATACCTGTAGTTGGAGCCAGAGGTCCCTTTACGGATCCCCTTGATCATCTCCTGGTGAGTGATGCTGAACTCCT
Source organism: Benthosema pterotum (assembly GCA_039105355.1). Taxonomy (NCBI): domain Eukaryota; kingdom Metazoa; phylum Chordata; class Actinopteri; order Myctophiformes; family Myctophidae; genus Benthosema; species Benthosema pterotum. Next base: position 37,962,615 of record CM076966.1, read on the forward strand.
TCCCAGGGTACAGCAGTGTGGCCATGACTGCAGCCTTGGAGTGGGTGTGGATCACTGCCCCAGCACCTGCACCACAGATATTTAGTTCTTAAAGATAATCCAAAGATAATTGGAGCCACTAGAGGCGAAAAGATAAAATCCTACTAATGGTCTCCCAAGCGGGTGCCGTCTGATCTCACAAAAACATATTGGTGCCGTCTTACTTGTCTCTTTGAAAAGCTATTTGAGTATGTACATCTTGGGAAGATTGTGTGATGATAATGTATATACAGTATATACACACAACAAATGCACACAAACAGTATATACTATATAGTTATTGTAATAGTGATTTCCTGCTTAAGTATTGTGACCAATACGGGTACCAAGAGATACCCATTGCTTTATTCAAGTGCATAAAATATGGAATCTTGGGATACATATTTTATCCAGATCTATTCCGAATTGAGCGAAAGGCCGATTTGGCTGCTCTGCATTTGTACCATGCCATCTTTTTCCCCAGGCAGCAGCAGTGCTCCACACACACTGACTGACAGCGTTTCAAATGGACTTAACAGGTGTGGCGTGTTGCCACATCATCAACATGCATGTACTTCTTTCATCATGTCCACCCGTCTTTCACCTGTTCATGCATTTCACACAGAAACTCAAGTCCTCCCAAACCTAAGACATCATCCAGCCTGAGTTATACTTACAATGTCATGTACTGACAGCGGCTCTACACATCTGCACACATTGCAGACATACAAGCTTGCAGCACTATCAGCTTAGGTTGTTTATCTGCTATTTTTGGACAGGCAACACATACAGTATAATACGTTTAAAGGGGTTAAAATGATCATGACTATTAAATCAGTCCTCTTCGGAAAAATCTCATGGACCCCTGGGGGACCCCAGTCCCCACTTTGAGAGCCAACGTTTTATGCACAAGACTTTGTCACTACCTGTCGGTGATGACATCACCTAGGAGTCACCTCCACTTGCCAAGGTAGGTCAGTGGGGTTTACAACAATATTTACAAATTAACTCTGTCATGTGAGATGACAGGTTTGTGAACGAAATATTCAGGGCAGTTTGAATGCAGGAGGAGTGCTAGGTTCCACCCTAGAAGCACATGGCAGAGGCATTAAACAAAAAGAAATCTCATGAGTGAACATTGTTAGACCGTGAACCCAATCTGTGTTTTGAGAATCAGTGTTAAAGGTATCCCACCACATGTGTGCCGTTTCCAACACATATTTCACAATATGTAAAAATGATCTTAGGTATTATCCTTCTAATAATTGTTGCTGATCTACACAGAGCCAACCAGTTGAATACATTTTATATTTAGTAGACCTATTCAATAAATGCTGTACTGTATATACAGTATGGTATTATACCTTGAGATTATTGAGGCTTTATCCTTTGCTTCCATGAAATACCCAAGTTCAGTGGAAAGTTATGGAACATGCTTCAAATTGTATTGTATGTTTCATCCATACTAATACTTTTTCCCCTTTACAGCCATGGTCTATGTATGAGAATTTTAATCCATGATGGCAGAAAGGCACTGGCAGCAAAAAATAAATTGACACCTAAAAAACACCTCAGAGCTTGTAGATCTGCTATATTTTCAGTGCGATAAAGAAAGTGCAACAAAGTATAAATCAGACTTGACATACCCATTGTCAAATGTAGGTTACTGGGGTTTAGAACAACATATAATCAGAAAGTCAACTCATGTCATTTGCGGGACAACAGGTTACGCAAGGTTGACACACACTGTGCACTTGACCTGGCCGAAATGCATCACAAGGCTGTGACAGGTCTGTTGTTGGTGGTGACATCATCCATAAATCAACTCACATTGCCAAGGTAGGTTAACCCCTCGAACCCTGTACCATCTAGAGCCCAATATCGGTGTTATTATTGTAATTTTATTATTATTTTTGATTTTATTTTTCTATATTAGCTGCTAGCGTCATTCAGTGAAAACTGCTTCAGCTGCAATAGAAGTGAACTTATAGTTCTATGTTTGCCTATGAGATTAGGTATACACAAGGGCAATAATTGGGCAATAAAAAAAACATTTTTCTTCAAACACCACGTGTATAATGGGATTTTTTTGTATAACATTTTAGTGGTTAGAGTCTCAAAACAAAACTCACACAGGACTTTGTCATGTCATATGCTTAAAAAATAAATGCATATGACATAAAAAAGAAAGAATAAACAAGTATTACCCAAGTTCTGGTGTCATAATTATAATGTTTATAATGCACACATACATTAGTTCCATGTTTTCCCGAAGTAAAAAAAAACATCCAATCACAGATGGACTTTAGATCCAACAAAGAGAAAAAGAAAATGCAGAAATGGTTTCGATTTCTCCAAAACCAACAAAGCAGAAACCATAATGTTTTTGATGAAGCCGCCTAATTTAAAGCAATAACATGGTTAACAATTGTTTATTTGGAATGCACATGATAAATAAAAGGTAATAACAAGACTCATATGAAGTCAAATCTAAAAACTATTACTATGTCTTCAGAACATTTTAGATGGAAAAACGGAAAAAGAAAACAGGTTTTTCTCCTCTGCTGAACAGTTAGTTCTCCAACCTCCCATTCACAAATGGTTGTATTGATGTGTGCCCCGAGCTGCCTGGGATAGAACAATGCTGTCTAGCTCGGCACCCAGGCCCAGATCTCTACTCTCTACCTTAAGGGGGTCAATGTTTTTCAGGCCAGTGACCCCACAGGTGAGACAGAGATGGAGCAGCAACCCCAGTACATATTGTATGAAATTGTTTAACCGATTAACTTTTTTATAGTGCAAACACCTCTACGGAGCTACAGTATACGGTATATGGAGCTTCCTAGCTGTGTAGCCTGAATTCATATTCCTTTTTTCCCTTCTAATAGCGTTGGACTTGTCTGTAGCCTGGTCTACAAGCTAAGCTCACAACACATTTTGTTGAAGTCATTTCACTCCCCAGCGCTCCTTGAAGTCAACAGTAATAGCCAAACTAAGTAAGAAAATATATAGAACATTGAACACTTGGGATCAATCCCCACACTCAAGAGAGGGGTAGACCATATCCTCATGATAGGGTCTACTCTAGATCTATGACAGCTGGAATTTTCTGTGAAGAGTTGTGTTGGACTTTATAAGTTTGATATAGCTGTTGCTGCTGTTAATCATGGCAGCCTATTTTCTTCAATTCATCAGGGATTCTTTTTGGTTTGGGAATTCTCCATTTTCACTATGAATGAATGAGACAAAAAACCTTTACATTCTCCACAAATTCACAGCTTCACAGTCATGTTGGGGGGCAAAGTATTCGGTGTTAAAGTCATTTGGGGTGGGGGCCGCATTGGACTTAATGTGACTTCATGGGGGCCGGAGCGCCGCGGTGCAACCAGTCGCAGACCGCAAGCATGCACGGCACACGCATGTATAGTATACGTTCTATACAGTATATCACACAAGTCATATTTATTATTAAGAAGAATAGCTATTAATATATATTAATGACTTTTCATTATTGCTTTTATACTTGTAGCCTAGATTTAGACATTTGCTATGAAAGATGCTATTTTTATTTACAGAGCATCAATAAACCATACGAAAATAGCATTTAAATTTCAAATACTAAATTTAAGTAAGTATGTATAGTTAACTAAGTATAGTTCTCGGTTATACACCCTTGTACTGCTGAAGTATATTTCTCTCGGTTACACACCCTTGTACTGCTGAAGTATATTTCTCTCGGTTACACACCCTTGTACTGCCGAAGTATAGTTCTCTCGGTTACACACCCTAGTACTGCTGAAGTATAGTTCTCTCGGTTACACACCCTTGTACTGCTGAAATATAGTTCTCACTTTGCAGTGCCAGCAGCCTAGCCTGGTAAAACGACTCCCCCTGCTGGACAACATGCATTACATGCCGTTCAGAAGAGAGCTCAAAAGCATTTCTTTAAACGATCATAACTTTTGATAGGAACGTGCTAGAGACTTACTTTTTTTTTAATAGACTCAGACATCTTTGCTCTACAAGCCTGGGGCCGGATTAAATCATCTCGTGGGCCGGATCTGGCCCGCGGGCCTTGACTTTGACACATGTGCTTAATGAGATCCCGAATGCTTGGTTGGTTCATGCATTCTTGTAGAACTGTGTGTATGCAAATCCACTCCCTGTGAATAACAAATCGTCTCCTTCTAGTGGAAACCTGTGGAACCTGACCAAAACTGTTACATATTATATATATATATATATATATATATATATATATATATATATATATATATATATATATATATATATATATATATATATATATATATATATATATATATATATATATATATATATATATATATATATACACTCAACAAAAATATAAACGCAACACTTTTGTTTTTGCTCCCATTTTTCAGGGGATGGACTTAAAGCCCTAAAATTCATTCCAGATATACAATATAACCATTTCTCCCAAACACTGTTCACAAATCTGCCAAAATGTGTGATATTGAGCACTTCTGCTTTGTTAAGATAATCCATCCCACCTCACAGGTGTGCCACATTAAGATGCAGATGTGACATCATGATTAGTGCACAGGTGTACCTCAGACTCTCCACAATAAAAAGACACCCTGAAATGTGCAATTTTCTTTTGCCTTATTGGGTGTATGGGCCTCCGAACCAGTCAGTGTCTGGTGTGACCACCATTTGCTTCATGCAGTGCAACACATCTTCTTCGCATAGAGTTTATCAGATTGTCAATTGTGGCCTGTGGAATGTTGGTCCACTCATCTTCAATGGCTATGTGAAGTTGCTGGATATTAGTGGGGACTGGTACACAATGTAAAAATGGTAATAACACATTATTACCACATTATTACCATTTCCACAGTGCGTACCAGTTCCCACTAATATCCAGCAACTTCACACAGCCATTGAAGAGGAGTGGACCAACATTCCACAGACCACAATTGACAATCTGATAAACTCTATGCGAAGAAGATGTGTTGCACTGCATGAGGCAAATGGTGGTCACACCAGATACTGACTGGTTCGGAGGCCCATACACCCAATAAGGCAAAAAAAAATTGCACATTTCAGGGTGTCTTTTTATTGTGGAGAGTCTGAGGTACACCTGTGCACTAATCATGATGTCACATCTGCATCTTAATGTGGCACACCTGTGAGGTGGGATGGATTATCTTAATAAAGCAAAAGGGCTCAATATCACACATTTAGGCAGATTTGTGAACAGTGTTTGGGAGAAATGGTTATATTGTATATCTGGAATGAATTTTAGGGCTTTAAGTCCATCCCCTGAAAAATGGGAGCAAAAACAAAAGTGTTGCGTTTATATTTTTGTTGAGTATATATATATATATATATATATATATATATATATATATATATATATATATATATATATATATATATACCATTTTCTCCGTTCATAGAGTAGTCTGTTCATATCATTCTAAAGTTCCCACACCACTGAAATATAAGACCTTTCATATATTACTGTACTCCTGTGTGACAGAGGAGTGGCTTTCAGAAACATCACAAAGCCAGAAGTTGGGGCTGGTTGAGTTCAGGTTTGATAATATATTTACTATTCTGCGCCTAATCACAACTCGGGCGTGGCTGAGTTGGCTCTACCGAACTTTGCAACGCTAAGAAGCACAGCAACTCGATTGGCCAGTGCCTCCCTCGGTGTTGCTTCAAGTGGCTGAAGTTTGGTAGAGAGAGCCGCTATGTCACTTTCAAGTACCGTATAATATGAACAGACTTTTGGTTCTATTCTATTCGTAGATTATCTGGGTTGGTATAATAGAAAGACAACATACGAATAGCAATTGCTCTGTGTGTGTGTGTGTGCGTGTGCGTGTGTGTGTGTGTGTGTGTGTGCATCGTGCACCTCTCATAGTGTAGGCGTTCATGAAGAGGGGGGTACATTGACTCTTCGTCAGCCTCTTCCAGGCAGGTGGACAGCTGATGTCTCTCTCCTCCAAGTCACACACAAACATGTCTTCAGGCTGAGTCACCAATGTAGCATCGGGCCGGGGAGGAAAAGGGACAGGGAGGGGGGTTGGAACACACAGAGGAAAAGCCAAGTTAAATCTAAAGACAGTTACAAATAAATAAATAAAAATCCTAACACTGCCTTTCAAAAAAAAAACACCACTTTATTTGTCATCTATTTTCAGATTAATTGTGTATCGCCTAGTTATTCTGATTTGGAGCTGAAGTCGGCCTGCTTTAGACAAGCGTTAACAACTGCAGGAATGAAATAAGACAGAATAAAATGCACAGGATGCTACTGAAGCAATGCTTAACTAGGCTACAGCATGGATAACAATGCACAGTGTTGAAGGAGAATCTCACCCATTTTCAACCTAATCTTCAGATAATTGGTCCTCCTTACCAGCGGTGGAAAAGGTACCCTTACTCTTTTACTTGTGCCGTAATGTATGTTTGCATTGTGGAATTTATAGCAACAACTTAACAATGTGGACATACTTTGTTACAAGTAAATACGAAATTCAAAAGTAATCAAAGGCAATAACCATAATCAAAATAATAGACAAATATCATGAAGTATTATACATTTTAGAAGACACAGGGTTTAAAGCCAAAGAATTGTAAGACCGACTGGACTCGTTAAATGACCAATGTGAGATCGTGGAGTGAAATCCATCTTTAAGCTCTGAATTGTGCTCCGTTAATGCTGTCAAAATATGACCGCCAGCCAAAATATACTTTGTGTTTGAATTAGACACAGTCATGCTTTCTTGGGACCCTAATGATGAATACAAAATCAATATCAACACCCAAATACTGCTCCGTTCATAGCAAGTCACAACGCAGTGTTATGAGTTTAAGATCAGCTATTTTTTTGCCCCAGAATAGTGAAGCTAGGGTATGTGATTATAAAAAAGGGTCTGTAGAATGTGTAGAAAGCTGTTAAATATCCTGGGAATGCCGCAAACTCTAAACTGACCTTCAAGCAGTGCTGTGCGGCAGTGTGTAAAACGAGACATCAGTGCTGGTACTGCCTTAGAAAACTGTCCCGTTTTCACACTGACAAAACCCTCTAGGTTTTATTTTTCTCCCCTGTGTCATGGTTTGTTAACCTGTCTCTGGAGAACAGGAAAAGTCTCTAACCAAAATTGTCAAGTGGGCCAGTAAGCTTGTAGGTGAAGTCTCAACTCAAGTTGAAACCATTTTTGTTTTTTTATTCCTTTTTTTTTTATTCCTCGCAGCTGTAAAAGTAAGGTGACTTCTCTCTGGACTGTTCCCATTGGACAGCAGAGCTGAGGGCGACCTGTAAGGGTCCATTTGGTTCCACTGGAATAGAAAATTAATAGCAAGAGCTCACCTGTATCCTCTCCTTCTGGACTCCTGAAGGCGCAATGTAAATCTGGTCCCTAGAAGGTCATGCAAAGACAAAACGGCACAGTACACAGTTTTAGGAAAATTATGGCGTGCCCAATATGCTAAACGTTTCTCTTCAAAGACAAGGTTCAGAAATTTTCCAAGGTGAAACTGCTAATACCTAGAGTGCCGTGCCCAATAACTTATTTGTGAGCATGTTTAGCTTATAAGCCTGGCATTTATTTGCCTTAGTTTAAAGTTGAAAGAAAGTAGATAATATGTTGTAGTAATGCAGATATACCTGATAAAGGGGATTTTTGTTTTTGTCTTTTTAAGGGAACCAAGCTGCTCCATTATTAATTGTGTCAAGATTTTTGAAGGGACCAAGACCGTCCTGAAAGTATGCTGATGCCTTATTGTGTCTCTGTTTTCTTCTTCTCACCTCCATCTGCCAGAAATAGCAGTTCTGACTCAACCTTACAGACATTTTTTTTTTTTTTTTGCAAAAAAGTATAGGGCCATGCCAAACGGTAAGGATGCGACAACCATTGGCCAAAGGATGGCATCATAGCACTCAACTGAAAATGATATTGTTTTACCATATGTAAGTATTTCCTCCATCACTGCATACAAAGGATAATATATGATGCATGCCAGTATATATCATAGATTATGATATACTGTAGCTGACTGTTGATGTGACATGTGATCATGTTGGAGTCACACTGTTTCCATGTCCACATGATTTTGTTTTACAGGGAAAAGCCACAGTAAACAGGCGACTGAATCCTTCACATAAACAAATCAATATAACCAAGTAAACGTCGCATCACTTGTCAGTGCACAGAGGCATCTTCACTTTTAAACGAATAACACAGGCCACCATTGCCGTTTCTGACCGACCGTGCAACTCTCAGCTGCTGCCATGCTCTGGTGTACACACAGCCCACACAGTCTGACAACCGCTGGCATTTACACATTTCAAAGAGAAAACGGTATAACTCAAACTTCCCAAATGGTTTCATCAAGATTCCTCAGATCGTAGCAGCATAGAGACGTTCCATATCAGTTCACTGTTGGGGGTGAGAAACCTTGTATGTCCGAAACTTTATTTTTCAGGAAATGGGACAGAGACACACACAGACACATGCACACGCACAATTGCCATAACAGTGAAATATGAGTCAAATTCACAACATGTACCCCTGCGACTCATTGTGAGCTTATATACTGTCTTTTGACCTGACGAAGGAGCGCATCAATTTTGGATGAAACAAACAGATGAAATATGGAGATACTAGGTTCCTGCCTGACAGCAGCCATATAAATGTGGCATGCCAGTATTTTATAAAGTAAAGCAGTCTTTCTCTGCTAAAGTCAGCAGTCCAGATACTTTCTCATTTGTTTTAAAAGCCAATACTAGATCGCTACATCAGTTTCTAAGGGAAAGCTATTGGACCCTTAAATGATTCGATTCATTCATTTATTTCGGATACCCGTAAGTTACAAGGTTCCTACTATCAGATATCATATATTTTTCTAATCAGGGAAATGATTATTTGAAGAAATTTGAAGAAATGTCTTCAACAATGTGTTTCTAATAACATATACTAAATGTTGAACTTCAATTCCTGTGGGAAACCACATACAAACAAGACAAAGTCGGGGTGCTAGTCACTAACCTATAGAAGGCAAAACATACACAATTCCATCATGCTTCATGTATCATGTGATGTCACATTTCGCTAAAAAACACACACATTGGGCTGAGAATGGCCATAACACTTGCCCACTTGTATGATGATGCTTAGCCCAAGTGAGAAAAACTAATGCATGGAATGGATTCAGCATCATGAAAACCCCGTTAGACACATCACATGCTACATAAAGCGTGATGACATATTGTGAGTAGTACCTCGACTTTAACATGTTTTTAATGAGGTTATCTATGGGTATTGAATTTCAACATTTCAGTACATGTTATTAGACACCATTAGAAGCACATTGGTGAAGAAATTTCTTGGTAACAATCTGTTTACCTGACTTTCATAAGTTGCCGTAACTATACTTGGAACCTAATTTCGATTCGCAACCCACCTTTCTAATCTACCACCTATCTATCCATCTATCTATCTATCTGCTCAAATATATGTAGTAGGAGCAAGCATATGTAGTAGGAGCGACATAGGAGTGGAATTGGAGTGAACGAGAAGGCCAGCATTCTCCTCTCTAGTCACATCTTGGCCGCTACACACTCCAGTTCCCATGCTCTGGTTGGCAGTGATCCCCATAAAAAATGCCCAATTCTCACACAGAGCACACACACTTGTGCATGTGTGTGTGTGTGTGTGTGTGTGTGTGTGTGTGTGTGTGTGTGTGTGTGTGTGTGTGTGTGTGTGTGTCGCACAGCGTCACCGGTTGGTTCCCTGTTCACACTAATTTGCATTCTGCACGAGAGTAAACAGCCAGCCCACCACTTCAGCAGACGCGCAGAAGCCCAGGCTACAAAACCTTGAATAGTGCTGGATCGACTTTCATCGTGCCATCATGCCCATTGTGACAGCAGTTGTATAGCATTAGTGGATTCACTGTTGTGCATAATTAGGCCTGTCACAAATGATTGCATCGTTATTGTGTGATCACAATTATCTGATCGTAGCATTATTTTGCGCAATCGCTAGCATTAATCCCATTCATCTGTATACCGTGTCTATCATTATTAATTTTGCCCGGTACATTTGTCTGAAAGCAAAAAACAACAACAACAAACAAACTGTACTGTACTGTAATTGTGCATAATATATTATGTATACACTATACAGTATGTTCAAATGTTCATTGCCAAAGATTAAATGAAATCATCAATCGCTTAGCTGCATGCAGACAATTAATTGGCCACAGCAATGGTTGGTGGGTATGAACATTGTGTTCTAGGTGATGTACTAGCCTAATTCTGAGTGACACATTAGTATGATCAAGTGGGACCTTATTTGCTGAAAAAGGAGAGAGCTAGAGATAAGAGAAAGGCACTTTCTGTCCAACAGCAAGTTCAGCAACAATATCTAAAGCACATGCTGTATATGACAACGCTTTCTGTGCCCATAACCCCTACATAGGCTTTTGATTCAAAAGTAAGATCCAACATTGAGTAATTGGAATCGGTTCCATTCTGATTTGGAACCAATTCCAGAGATGGTTTTCTCACACTGTCAGACTAGCCAGTATTGTTGCCGCTGACTGCCATGGCCGTCCGCTTAATACTTATAAGCAACATTGGAACTTTTCTGCAAAATCTGCAAGCTCACAATGCATTGTGGCCAAGTAGTCGCTTTTTTTGGACTTGTTTCCATGGACCGTGTTGCTGATTCCTCTCACAAAATCTGTCAACAGTGTCACACCTACCTGCATCTCAGACTGATGCCTCCCCCAGTCCCTGTCACCCAGCCCAGCTGGTAGAAGAGACGACACAGCTCTGGGATGAGCACTCGAGGATGCTCTGCGCCCGAGTCCTGCCACAACAAATGGAACAACTCTATCAACCTAATTACATTTTATTAAAGCACCAAATCACAACTTAGAGTTGTCTCACGGCACTTTACAAGCAGAGGCACAACGTGTCGCCCTTGAGCAGGCACATTGACAACAAATAAATGAGAAATACCAAGAGAGAGACAGATACATTGATTGAATCACGTTTAACTTGAGGAATAAAAGCCAGGGTTCTTCAGACTATTTCATGTTTTTTGTTTTTCTTTACTGTTTTTGCCAATTAATTAAAATCTAACCAAGTCATTTCAGAAATTTAAAATAAATCAATCAAGAAATATTTTTTCTAAGAATGACATGAAAAAAAAAATCACTAGTTCATTATGTATCCTAAAATGGAACATTCAAATCTAAAAATGGAATGCCAGACTTCTTGATGCTTTTCCAATTTGTTGCGGTGAAAAGTCAAGAGAAACAACGTAATTATTATTAATGTATTATACATAATATGTATTATAATATTAGCCTTGCACAGTCTCCCTACATCTGCCTTTGCAATGCATATTGCCTCACACAGTGCAGTGGAATTAGTATCGCAACCTGAGGCTACGTAGCTTATATAGCACGAAATTGTGGACATACTCTTATTCAACGACAAAAGGCTAATGCCTGGCGCAAATCTAAATGGATTCTTAATGGATTTGCGATGTAGATGTGATGCAGAGGTACCACAAGAACAGTGTGAGGGGCACTACCATAGGAGACAACTAATCAGATCAACGCTCAAGGAGTCCTACTCAAAAGACTTTGTCCTTCTATGGCTTCAAAACACCACTGAGCAACTGCGTTCGAGTTCGTTGGGGCAGTGGGTGTTGACATCACAGATTGAATTCAGTGTGTCTAATTCACAAAGGAGCAGTTAAAGCCAAACAACACGCCTTCCTCAAATATGGTGAGAGCCATTGCCATTTAAATCCGCTGGAATGTCTGTATAAATGGGGGGGCCGCATGCCTGAAAAGTGTTCATTGGGTAAATTTTAAGGCTGTTGAAAATAGTTAATTAATGGGATTAAATTAATTTTGTTGATTAATCTGATTAATCTGAACACAATTAACTCATGTGCACACTGACTCAATGCACTGAGCATTTTCCCAGCATTTTTTACAGAGACATATAGCTGTGTGTCTCCCTGTAACCAGATCCATAGAGGATGGGTTTTCAACCAGTGGTCCCTGGCAGGGTTCCAGGTGGTCCCCAGCTAAGTTGGTTAACCAGATGTAACTCTTGAGAACGTAAAAATGAAACCAAATGGACCCTTGCGGGTCCATTTGGTTTCATTTTTACACTCTCAAGAGTTAAAATATTCATCATCTGAATTAGCCTTTTTGGAATGTATGTTTTGCTTGTTTTGTTTCCCAAATCCAGCCTGGAATTGTGGATAAAAGCAAAATAAATCTTTAGATTTGGGGTCTGTGGAGCTAAAGTGTCCTCAATTGGTGGTCCGTGGCTCAAATCCTGAATAAATGGTGGTCCCTGGGATGAAAAAGGTTGAAAACCCCTGCCATAGAGGATAGCTGGAGGATCTACAAGCACTGAGGGCTTGTAGATCACCTATTTTGATAAATAATTTAAAGGTAAATGGTTATTTTTTTTCACAGATTCTGTTTCTATTTTAAATGTTGAAATCCTGTACAGGAAAACATGCATATTTTGAACATAGTTCGAATGGTGATTAATCATGATTAAATTAATTTTGAAGCTGTGATTAATTTGATTAAAATTTTTAATCATTCAACAGCCCTAGTAAATTTGCAGGTCCTTGACAGACATGGAAAAGTTGGGGGAATAAAGCAGGTATAAACGAACGACCAGAGCACACCAGTACGTTGAGGGCACATAAAGTGAATAGCGTGGTGGAAGCGTGGGGCTATCGCTCCTCAATCTGATCTCTAGATATGCAGTATAATAGCTCTATGGGTATAAAGGGGGTGCAGAATTAAAAATACAGTGCTAACACAAAGACTAGTGCAATGAAATGAACCCAGAGTTTGTCATTCATTTTCCTACATCTATAAACAAGACATGTTTCCAATAAAAAATGACATGTAATTACTAGTCGTGAGAAGTTGCACAGTAGCAGATGTTAATCAAGCCATGAGTAGGAAGGCATTCAGCTCCTCTTAGCGGTAAAACTCATCACCGTTTGGAGACATAAATGAAGCATTAAAAACATTTGGTCCAGTATGTAGGGATGGGCTGATAATCATTATCATTTATCACATAAAAATGCTCACCATAAAACGCTCACTAAAATCAAGATTTTAATTGTCAATTTGTCAATCATCCACTGAACTATTATTACTACTTGTCAAATTCTCGAGGAGGGGAATTTCCATTTTTTGACCGTGATGTTCGTTGCGACATACGTCAGGGCGGGTGGCAAATGGTCGCGACCGATGGCCAAAACGGTTGTGAATTTATGACCGTTTCATAATGCTTTCATAACCGTTTTGCATTATGGTAAGGGGTTAACGATAGGTTTAGGTTGTGTTTAGGGTTAGTCGTTAGTGTTACGTTTAGTAGAGAGCAGTCGACCGTTTTGGCCAACAGTGACGACTGATGGCCAAAACGGTAGACCGTTTTCATTGGTAGTGACTAATTCATAACGGTAACAACCATTTTACCACCCACCGCGGTCGCAAATTTCTTTCGCTGTCTCTCAATTTGTCAATCATCCAATGAACTATTATATTACTACTACTTTTGGCAGATCCCTGTTAGATGTTCTTCAGTTTGGGACACACATTTGGGATCACGTTTCCTAGTGCTGGGGCTATGCAAGGCATGTCTAGATTTTCAGCTAAACGATTTGATATCAATAAAGTACATTAATTGACAGAATTTCAACAAAGGCAGATTGGATTTGGTAGGATTGCATTGTTTTTTCCAGTAGAAATAACAGGGCTGTATTATAGAGAGACAATGTGACATTCAATGTTCTTTTCCCACAAATTAGTTTAGAAAAATGGGGGTCATCAGGTAATTGATGGAACACTCCATCAACAAAGGCAGCTAAATTGTTCAAATAAATACTTATTTGCATAATAATTTGATTTATGGTAGGACAAATTGGCACGGCAATAGAACTGCAAAGACGAGACGAAGTGGGGCATCAACATTACCCCTGATCATTTTCTGCACTTCCAGAACATTGTTTATGGGTCACAATATCTGTCTGTACAATATTTGGACTTTTTTGTGTTTGTTTGTTTGTTTGTTTGTTTGTTGTTTGTTTGTTTATGAGCATGGATCTTCTCAAGCTAAAACAATTCAGAATCACAAATTCAATTGCGGCTTGTTGAGACAACAGAATTTGCAATTTCACTAGTTTGTTCTATATCCTGTATGAGTTTTGTCTCCTATAATGGTCCAACTATCCAGATGTGAAAATGGAATACTGGACATCTTGCCGCTTTTCCAAATCGCCACAGTGAAAAGTAGAGAAAAACAATCGAATAAGTAATGTATTGTATACTATTTAAGATCAGTGTATTATATGTCGAACACATACGGTTATACTGTACTTCATTGATTGAGTGGCAAAGTGACTGGCACTGGCAAATGAATATGTTTAATGCAATGAAATAGACCTTTCTGCTTGGGCTGTCAATGCCAGAAAGTATTTTGCCACTCAGCCGGTGTTCCAGCATACAGTAACTTCCCGGGGAGTTATTTTATTAAATATAATAAAAACATAAACCACCATTCTGGTATTGCAATGATAATAGTTCAACACAGTATAAAACGTACCTCCGTTGTTCCACCTTGGTCCCCATTGCTTGTGCCACATACAGAGGACATTTTCTGCAAGAGAAAATAAAACATTATCGTTAGAAAAACATTAGAAAAACATTATAGGTAAATGTTGGTGTAATCATGGACATTTAAATAGCCACATTAGAACATTCAAAGTCAGCCTGCTATCATCACATCAACAATATAGCAAGGGTTAATTATAGGACTTATGTCTTAGCAGGAATCAGATCTAAAAAAAAACATGTCTGACTAGTGTAACGTCTTTGCAGGTCTCCCTAAAACTACTTATGTAAGACAGTGGAGCACATCATTAGAATTTTTAAATCCTAAAGTGCATCAGAGAATGCATTTCAAAAGAGTGCTGTTCGGTCTATAATAAATGATTCGAGTTTGAAAGGTTCAGGGTCAGAAAATACCATTCATGATCTTGTGAATATCATAAACCATACTATCCAAACATCTTAGGCAGAACTAACTCTCACGCAATCAGCATGAAACACACATGAAAGGCAGAAAGTGAGGTTGTTGTGAAAAGCAGAAATGATAGGTGCGTGACATGTGGGCGTCTTGTGTGTGAGGGACGCTACGGGTCACCTGGGAAAGGTACAAAAAATAAATGTGAGGAAACATTTCATTATTATGCAACATGTATCTGGAATAAACTCCCAGAAAACTGCAGGTCTGCTGCCACTCATTTCTTTTAAAGCACAACTAAAGACCATTATTTTATAAAATAAATTACATTTATAAGCAGGACAAGTTACTTATTTAACAATAACGCTCTTATAGAAACAATAACGCTCTTATAGAAACAGTAACGTGACAAATACATTATGACAGGACTCTTCAACGTTTTTCAGGTCAAAGAATCCAGAGAGAAATTAAGTATGGAGGACCACAACATTGCTAAATTCATAACGGTCCTGACTCACAACCGTTTCATGATTTCGCTGTCTCTCCTCCTCAATTTGTCCATCATGCACTGAATTATTATACTATTTTTGGCAGCTCCCTGTCAGATGTTCTTCAGTTTGGGACACACATTTGGGATTACATAGACCCTAGTGATGGGCTATGCAAGGCTCTAGCAACCGGGCCAATTTTCAATCAATAAAGTACAAGAATTGACAGATAATTTTGACAAAGGCAGAGAATGGTTCGATTTTACCCTACTGTGCTGTATATACGATTGCATTGTTTTTACAATAGAAATAACAAGGGCGTATTATAGGGACTAGACAATGTGACATTCAATGTTCTTTTTCCACAAATTAGTTTAGAAAAATGGGGGTCATCGGGTAAATGATGGAATACTCCATCATCAAAGGCTAAAATGTTCAAATAAATACTTAAATTTGCATAAGGATTTGATTTATAGTAGGACAAATTGGTGTGACTGCAAAGACAAGACGAAGTGGGACAACAACATTACCCCTGATCAAGGACAAGTTACTTCTTTAACAATAATGCTATAGATACTGTTATAGAAACAGGTAACATATACATTATGATAGGAGTCTTCAACGTTTTTTTCAGGTCACAGACCCCATAGAGAGATGAAGCATTGTTTACAATTGTGTTCCAGATCACACACTGTGCTAATACCTGCTTAACAGAAAACATTAGTGTTGTGTAATAATGATAATTATTATTAGTATAGTATTATTGTTATTGCTGTTAGGTTATGTTTAGACATTTAACTTCACTACTTCACTACTCTAAACTGCTCTGCTAAGTTTGCCTTATTTATTTGCATTTTCATTTCTTCATTTGTTTTATACTCGATCTACAGCAGATCTACAAGCTCATAAGGAGGCGTTGTGAACTTGTAGATCTGCTATGCTGGCTTACGTTCCTCCTCCTGTTACTGCTATAGACATGCTTCACATCATGTCTCACACTGCTGTAGGATCATTCCAACTGGTTCATGTATTTAAAATAAATTATATTAAAAATATACATTTAGCCGACCACCTGGCCTCTTGAAGATCTCCAATACTTGCATGCTTTATAAAAAAGTTTAGAAGTTTTCGGATTGTTGTAGCATTTAAAGAACGGTGCAGTCTACTTTAAGATGCAAAAGACAACGACAGCAGACCATTATTAGAGCCTGTTCTTTCATACACAGCATCGAGCTGTAGCTGTGCCTCTGCTTACCTTTATAATTAAAAGTTCATAACAGATCAATGATATCCACGCACTTATAACGTGTTAGCCATGTGGCACAATAACTATAATGTTAAAATGCTGCTGCTGCTGCTGCTTCTTCTGTTGCTGTTTATTCTTCCCCCTCTTCTTCTTCGTTTGTACCAACCCGTTGGAGTATTGCTGCCTCCCACTGTTGGCCTTGGGTACTGCTTCCCCACTCTATACTGTAGTGCAGGGGTTTTCAACCTTTTTCATCCCAGGGCCCACCATTTATTCAGCTTTTGAGCCACGGACCACCATTTGATGACATTTTAGCCCCACAGACCCCCAAACTAAAGATTTCTTTTGCTTCTGTCCATGACCATTAATCTTCTAGTTGTGTAGATTTGGACTAATTTGGTTTCATTTTTACGTTCTCAAGAGTTACATCTGTTTAAACAACTTAGCTGGGGACCACCTGGAACCCTCTCAAGGACCACTGGTGGTACCCGGACCACCTGTTGAAAACCCCTGCTATAGTGCAGTGGTTGTCAAACTTTTACAGGCCTAATTTGCAGTTATATTCTTTGCAGTTATTTGCCTAACTGACCTATTTTACTCAGTGTTTGCAATTCTAGGCTTTTTTGGGCCATTTTTCAAAATTTTAGCATATTTTCCATTTCCAACATGTGCCATGTAATGGCAGTTCTATCTCTGGAAGACTGGAACCCTAATTTATATTGTGAAATTAAGGTTAATTTAACACTGTGGTTCATTTCCCATCTAGGAATCCCAAATGAATATGTGCTTTGACACATATTCCCCCCATCTAAACATAAAGTACAGTTTTACTATATGACGCTAAAACGATTTAACACAAAAGCCTTTAGCTTGTTTCTGATACAGTTCATAAAGAGAAGAACAATAAAGCACACACATCAAACTGAAAACTAGGGCCTAGATTTCCGTCACCGATACCCTTTATCTTTGCCTTTTTAAAGGCTTTTCAATAAAAAAACATTTTTCAATAGTTAAAATGGCCAGTCTACAAGCTCACAACATGTCAATAGATTGGCGTGTTGAACTATTCCAATAGTTTTTCAAAATAGTAAAAAAGGCAAAAAAAAAAGAAAAAAAAAAAAAAAAAAGAAGTTACCACCTTAGCTTCATGTGAACAGCTTATGTGCATCAGTTCAGTTGCGGGTGAGAGTCTCCACCCTTCACAATACAAGACTGGGAGACGTGATGGAGTCTCCACATCAAGACGTAAGTGTCCAGGTCTCAACCTGTCCTGGCCCATTTATTCATCACAGTGACGTTAATTTCCTTACTGGGTATTGAGTAATAAAAGCTTGATCTCCCACACACTCTGCCTCAGAGAACTTCATGTTAATCCCTTCCTTTATTGCGCTGGTTTTCAACCCTTTTTCATATGAAGGCCCATTATTTACAGACAACCATTTATAGCCTCTCAGATCTGTGTGTGTGTGTGTGTGTGTGTGTGTGTGTGTGTGTGTGTGTGTGTGTGTGTGTGTGTGTGTGTGTGTGTGTGTGTGTGTCTGTGCGCGCGCGTGCGAGTGCATGAGTGCATGTACAGCATAACTGATAAGGTATTTTTTTCAGTTATTGTTTAAATAACTGAAAAATAAACTAAAAAATAACGGTTTAAAAGTTTAAAAGTAACTGGTGGCTGGCATCTCCCTTAGAGATATAGGGTCACTCGGGAGAGATTTGGAGTAGAACCGCTGCTCTTGGAAAGGAGCCAGCTGAGGTGGTTCGGGCATCTGGTTAGGATGCCTCTCGAGTGTCTCCCGAGGGAGGTCCTCGAGGCATGTCCCACTGGGAGGAGACCCCGGGGCAGACCAAGGATCAGATGGAGGGATTACATCGACTCTCTGGCCTTGGATCGCCTCGGGATCCTCCAAGAGGAGGTCACTAATGTTGCTCGGGACAGGGAGGTCTGCTCTCTGGTGGAGCTGTTGCCCCCGCGACCCGACCTCGAATAAGCGGATAAAGATGGATGGATGTTTAAAAATCAGAGCATTTGAAGTGGTTAAACTATCAAATTATTATATGAAACCACAAAGGTCTGGGATAGTTTATTAAAAGCAAAGGTTAAAGGGGAAATCCACCCATTTTCAACATTTTCCTGAGAGGGTACAAATGTGAACCAAATGGACCCTAGCGGGTTCATTTGGTTCCATTTGTACCCTCTCAGGAAAAGGGGGTCTGAAAGAAAAATCATGGTGAAATACATCTTGATGATGTCATCAAGATGCATTTCAACATGTTAATGTTTTTTCAGACCTCCATTTTGTAGGAAATACAGAATTGGGGGAACTTTTTTATCATGTCCACAAAACATCTCTAAGGTATATGACATATTAAAATGTTAAAAATGGGTGAAGTTCCCCATTAAAGCTGATTCCTGCATTGAAACTCAGAAATATGTATGGGAAAAGGTTCTGGTGTGGTCCAGAACGTGTGTGAAAATGTATTTTGAGTAATGGGCCTCTCCATCCTGCATCCTCTCCATCACAGAATACTCTGGGTCTCTCCACTGCACTCTTCCACAGCTCTCACACACTGAAATGTCAACCTCTGGTTTAGTAGCAGCCGTGGAAGGAGTGGGAGGCCAGACTGACTGTCAGACTGTACTCAATAAAACCTTTCTAAGTGAAGACTTTGTTTTGTTTCCTTCCCTCCAACGCACCTGTCCTTGTGCTGCACCTTATCAAGAGCACATTCAATCAGTTCAGGGTCTAAGTAGTTGTTCGGTGGAAAGGCAGCATTTTTAATGTTTTTAGTTTAAAAAAATCACAATCAAATCACATTTACTTTACATTATTTAGGGGGCACGCCCAGTTTGTGTGTGTGTGTGTGTGTGTGTGTGTGTGTGTGTGTGTGTGTGTGTGTGTGTGTGTGTGTGTGTGTGTGTGTGTGTGTGTGTGTGTGTGTGTGTGTGTGTGTGTGTGTGTGTGGCACACACAAGGCACCACATTTCTTCTCCCTAGAACAAAACGTCTGGGTTAGGCTGCAGAGGCGCCTCCACAGGCGACCGTGAGTGTGTCGCGACGCAGTCCGTTACCCTACCTAACCATAAATGCAAACACATCAGTGCATATATAGCAAGGCAGCCAACCAGCCACACTGATCAAGGATTTCTGGGTTTTCGTCTTATTAATGCAATCGTGCAGCCTAATAAGCAGCCTGGCAATTATCGCTTGATAACGGTCGAATCGGGTGCAACAGAAAAAGTCCTATTGCAATGTACTGTAGCATACAGCATTGCGGAACTCGCCATTGTTTTCCACTCACATGTGTAATTATACCTAAAAGCACAATGTAGACCCTGTCCTATTTGGTACTGTGGCAGAAACCCTGACTCTCAGTCTCCCACTCAGTCTGTCTAGCAATGTTGTGGTAGACCGTGTCGAATGCGGCACTGACGTCTAGTCATGCGAGGACAAGACAACGTGTCATGCTGCATGTTAAGTGGATATTATTGAAGACGTTAAGAGCTTTCTGTGTCACTGATGTTGTGTCATCATCACCATCATCTTCATGGCCTCGGCCCTTCAGCCCTGCCCTGGCTGTGAACGGTTCCCATGTCATGTAATCCCTGTTCACAGACATCTGATGAATGTATTGTTTGTACACTGTCATGTTGATTCGCAAGGATGTTATTTTTAGCACCATAGTAGCCTATAGCCGTCTGTCGAGGTCAGCTCTCTGTTGCATTTGACACCTTCCAACTGAGTCCTGACTGTACTAATCTCTAATATTGAATCAGAACAAACTTTATTTATGAAGCAAATTTTATAACAACCGAGATTGACCAAAGTGCTGTACAGTTAAGTAAGACAGAAAATCAATGTTGACAATAAAACAAAAATAGAATATAAAATAAAAGGGGAAAAAAACAGCACAGCATGGGTGAGGATGATGGATTGAGGGTTAAAGGCTAATGAAAATAAGTGTGTTTTAAGCAGGGACTTAAAAACATGAATGCAGTCAGCAGACCTAATGTGTAAGGGCAAACTGTTCCAGTGCCTCGGAGCTACAGCCGTGAAGGCTCCTGCACCCCTGGTGGTTTTCTTAGTTATGGGGGAACAGTGAGTAAAAGCTTATTGGCAGATCTCAGAGTCTTGGCTGCAAGGAACCAGGCACTCTGATAAATACTGTGGGACCAGGCCATTTAGGGATTTAAAAGTAAAAAGTAGAATTTTAAAAATCAATCCTGGAACTTACAGGGAGCCAGTGGAAGGCGGCCAAGACTGGGGTTATGTGGTCACGTTTTCTAGTCTCAGTCAAAAGGCGAGCAGCTGCATTTTGGACTAGCTGTAAACATTTAATTGATGCCTGATCCAGGCCAGCTACAAAGAATTACAATAATCGAGCCTAGAGGAAATGAAGGAATGAATGGTAATTTCCAGCTGCTTTGTGGGGAGAAAGGGCTTGATCTTGGCTAAGAGAGTTGAAAGAGTTGAAAGAGTAGAAGTAGTTCATGGAGAATGACTGGTCACGGTTAGACTCTGTGGTGGTGTGGTGTGTGTCTGCCTTAGTAGTGGTATCACACACACACACACACACACACACACACACACACACACACACACACACACACACACACACACACACACACACACACGCACACACGCACACACACACACACACACACTTTGCACCCTATCTGAAGTCTCCTGCATCAGTTTGTAACAAGTTTAGTGGCAAGATTTTCGGTGGTTTAAATACCCCTTTTATTCAATGATTTTGCAAAGTCGGTGAGGTGTTATTTCCGGGCCTGTAACAATTCATTAGTGAGGTGATTGGTTACAGGATTGGCTTGATGACAGCAGATGTCTGGGCCCGTGGAAAGCAGTCTGCAGAACAGGAGAAACATGAAGGCAATTTGTGAGAGATCTAAGGGCCATGTAATTTGAAGCGTTTTGAAAGAGCATGTTGGCAGAATATTAAGGTAGGAGGAGGATTTCATATCTTTGTAAAATAATTATGTGCTCCAAGGTTTTATGGCTACTTGTCAATTTTTATAAATTCTGTCAGTGAAGGAGCTATGAGGCAAATTAATTGCATGTTTCGGTGGATAAAAATTTTATAGCAGTAGTAGCATTTGGAACTATGGTTCCTGAGCCATGTGGCCCACAGGCCTATTTCTGTATAGTGTGATGTACTGTACACCCCCTGGACATGATGTTTGATGTAGAAGGACATCGCCCTAGCCTGGCTAAAGCCAGACCAAATCAGCTGTTGACAGGATTTTTTTTTTGCCAACAGCTGATTTAGTCTGGATATAGCGAGGCTAACATCAAGTACATGCATTGGACATGATAGTACAAACATCCATTGCAGTAGTCCGGCAGTGAAGCTTCTTTTCGTTGAAGTATATTCAACCAAAATATACTCTATGTATATTTTCTATATACATAAGAGTATATTTATGAATCCACTTGCTTACCGGCTGTTAGTATTGAGCAATTTAACATCCTATAAGGGAAAAATGACAAAAATGTCAAAGTTTAACTGTGCTTTAAAGAGCATGTGACATGTAAAACTATGTATAACTATAACGTATGTACATAGACGCCATGACAATGTGATGAGGTCAGCACATATTGGGCACAAAAAGTTAGTGTTTTTTGTTCTAAACTAATGTTTGGAATGGATTCAGAATTACCCCCCCCCCCCCCCCCCCCCCCCCCCCCACACACACACACACACACACACACACACACACGCACCCCCCCCCCCCCCCCCCCACACACACACACACACACAGTTTGACATGTTACATGCTACATAAATCATAATGAAATGTTGAAAATCTTGCCTTACAGTAGTATGTTAATGGTAAGGTCACATATACACGCCTGTAAAACAAATTTAAAGGTGTGTGAGCAGGTCCTTACTTGTCACTTTCCTTGCTAGAGACCATGAAAGTGAAACCATCGACAAGCTAATTTGACTGAGACCCAAGAGAGCATGAGAGGGTGAGAGTGGATGAGGAAGCCTAAGTAAATATTTCACTGGGGTTACCAGTATTATGCAATTTTTTAATTCTTTATTTTCTTTGGATTACATCTTTTGCGTGCATGGACATACTCTCACATTACGCACATGAATGATCAGAGAGAGACATTAGTCACTACCTTAAAGCTGTTCAGACGCTTAATGGAGGTGATTAAGATGAGTGTTTCCTTGTTGTGTGTGGGCACTTTAATTATGCTGAGTCAGTTCTTACTCCTTAGTTACCAAGAACACAATGTTGTCCCTTTTGTCCTGAGGGTTGTAATGGCTGGCAGGCAGGCAGGCAGGCAGGCAGGCAGGCAGGCAGGCAGGCAGGCAGGCAGGCAGGCAGGCAGGCAGGCAGGCAGGCAGGCAGGCAGGCAGGCAGGCAGGCAGGCAGGCAGGCAGGCAGGCAGGCAGGCAGGCAGGCAGACAGACAGACAGACAGACAGACAGACAGACAGACAGACAGACAGACAGACAGACAGACAGATAGAGACAAGCAGACAGATAGGAATTCACAGTTGGTAGCCTCTTGATCGAGACAAGGAAATCAACAAAAAAAAACAAGACTAGTTTAAAACACTTTTTTTTGCATGTGACTGGGTGTAGGGCATGTAGCAAACAGAACTTTTAGATGTTTTCTGTTCTATTAGGAAACATTATTATTTCGAGTTTGAGTTTTAGTATTAATTTCGTATTATGATTCTTAGATTTATCGTCTCCTGACTTTTGTTTGTTTTTGTACAATCACCACAGCCGTATTCTGTAAGCTTGTATCTAAAATGAAGGCTGTGTACCTGTATGTGCATCATGGATGTGTGTGTCAAACCACGACAGCCAGTGACAGTGTCCGGATCTAGCGGTGACAGCTGGCACCTGTACTGCTTGCGCAGGTGAAGATAGACAGAGCAGATAGACAGAGGAAGCTCTGCTTGGCACTGCCTGCACACCGTGACGCATGCACTTCTCTTCTCACTGCTGACAGAAACTCGGATGTGTTACGTGTGTTAAGTAAAAGTAGCAATACCAATGTAGTTGTACGTAGAAAGTAGTAGGCCACTTTGTTAGTATAAAAAGGATTCAAAGGTCAAAGGGGATATAGGGAAGTCGCTGTGTGTACAAACACATTCCATCTCCCCTCCTCTCTCTGACAGGCATCAAGCAAGTAACTGTCTTTGATGCCGTACTAGAAGGATTAGAGATATACCATTAATGAGCACAGAACAAGTTTGACACTTTAATGGCCCAATCAACTAATTACAGAACACCTTTGAAGTTCAAAAGGATCAATTAAGAGCTCTCCCCCTCCCCTCACAGAAATACATGTCCCTGCCAGTGATGAACGTCAACATAAACAGACTGATGTCAACATAAACAGAAGAACAAAACAAGCAAAACTACAGCCAGAGGGATGGGTGCAAGGAAACACCTCAGCACAATAATTATGAATAGAGGCAATGACTGCTAAAATATTGAACAAATAAATAGGGTATATAACATTTAAAGGGGAATTCCACCCATTTAACATTTTTTCTCAGGGCATACAAATGCAACCAAATTCCATTTGTACGCCCTCAGAAAAAATGCATTTGCATTTGAAAAAAATGCATTTGTACACTCTCAGAAAAAAAGAAGCGTCTAAAGAAATCCATTAACATGGTGAAAATACATCTCGATGGTGTTATCAAGATGTTTTCTTCAGACCTCCATTTCTTGGAAACACAGAAAGGGGAACTTTTTTATCATGTCCACCCAACACCTCAAAAGTACATCAATGACATAGTAAAATGTTGAAAATGGGTGGACTTCCCCTTTAAGGGATGTAATTGTTATAGGTAAAGGTTTCAAAATAGAAGAGCATGTGCCCCTTGGAGTGCAGATTGCTGGTCAGATTAGTAATAATTAGAATAATAATACTTATTATTTTTAAATAGGCTTTTGGGAATAATAATTGTATAAAACACTGAAAAACAGACATAGTAAAGCAGAAGTGCTACCACATCTTCAAGTTAGCTGTACTCAAGTAGATGTACTTACTTCTCATCATGCGGCACTCCTGGGTCGGGGTGTGGAGAGTACAAGACTGAACAGGGACCAGCCCACACCTCCATGAGTCACCTGAATATCATCATACCATCTGAGTCACCGCCAGACAATACCTGTATGTCCCCAGGCTATTCCCATGTTATGAGCCATCCCGAAAATATTACCACACTCAGTGAAAACAGTGAAAACAGTAACCCCGTTTATCCAAACAAAACACCAAGAGGAAGGGTTCTAAAAGGGAAGTCCAGGGATTGGGGAC
Source organism: Benthosema pterotum (assembly GCA_039105355.1). Taxonomy (NCBI): domain Eukaryota; kingdom Metazoa; phylum Chordata; class Actinopteri; order Myctophiformes; family Myctophidae; genus Benthosema; species Benthosema pterotum. Next base: position 37,987,757 of record CM076966.1, read on the forward strand.
CCCCTAGAGTCCTTGAGATGTAAGCTGTGTTCGGTATCCACTCAGGAAAAGTTTGTTTAGTGTAGTGGGCGAGTCACTGAGTGTATTCAGTGTGCCTTATTTACAAATGACCAGGCACTGACCAATCCCATCTCCAGGGGTAAGGTTTCTCATTGCATGCACTAACCGCACTTGTGCATGCCGCATGGTATTTTTTCGAACGACCACACACTCAATGCACTGAATATACGAATGGACAAGAGATCACACCGGGGAACACCATTGCGTACAAGGGGCAAGACTGTGACCACTTTAAACCCTAGTATATATTACCAGTATGCTATTTGAAAATGCAAGCTCACATGTCAATTGTAAATCTGCTATTTTTGAAACAAACACCCGCCGTGAAGTGAGGACAGCTCTTATCATCAGATATACTGAGTATATCATCAAGTCCCGGTTTCAAAGTTTGTGTTTACACAAAGACCAATAATCACTCATGTCATTGGTTAGTGTCCTTGTCCCTTTTTATGCAGAATTGCCCTGATGTCATCAGTACAGTACACTATATGGCCATATCCCAGTCCTATCGGTATATTTTCAGATGAGAGGCGTCAAATAAACACATTTGGGCAGTCAATCTTCATGTTCTGGTATGAAAGTGTCTTTGAGAACTACTTAGTTGGATTTCTAGGCACAAATATGTTACATTATAAATAATTAAATAATAAAATACACTATAAAATCTGGCCTACAATATGATCAAATTGGTACCGGTAGTATAACAATAAGCAAAATACATAGATACATCATTTCAGAATTCAGACACTGGTGTTTAAAACATTGTAAACACACCATTGACAGGGATAAAATTGCAAAGTAATCTGGTTCTCAGAGCGGGACGACACTGTGGCCTTTAATTGTGTCCATAATTCTGGACAAACAAGCAAAAGAAGGGTCAACGCCAAACAGCGGCCTTGGCCTTCCCGCCCTGAGTGGTTCTCAATCCTTTTCTGTCTCCTAAATTAGGCACTCCTAAATTAACATTAGCTCTATTTGGCTGCAATCCAGAAAATAGTGTGCCAGAGACTCCCCATACAAGATTTATCTTGTACAAAAGTAAAAAAGGAAAAAAAAAAAGGGGGGGGGGGGGGGGGGATTCCATATCTTTTCATATTCAAGCAGATCAACGGGTTTGTAGATAAGAATCAGCGGTTAAACTGACTTTGATACCAAATGACATAAGTACAGTATAAATTCAAAAAACACACTTGTGTGAGGTGAGGCGTGCTCTAATCATCATAGATCATCATACATCACATTCCGGGCTCAGCCAACCAGATCCCCGATATGAGGTACAAACAAACACACAAAACCCCAGGGAAAAACAGGTTGGAACCCCGTCGGAACAACCTCAAGGACCCTGACAGTCCCCAGACCCCCCAGCAGGGCACAGAATGTTATTTTCAGCATGTCCATGTCCACCAATGTGCAACAGTACATTAGAGTAGCTAGACTAGCTGGTTGTCAAGCCCTTCCCTGTACTATTCTGTAATAAAACATTAATTTGCATAATGCCCACGGGGAGATGACTATCAATCGAAGCTGTTTGCCTTCGGGTTGTTTTCAACCTGGCGTTATTATAATGAGGCGAAACCCATACAGGCATCTTAAGCCTTCAATTCATACTGTACCTCGTTGTGTGATGTTGTTGCACACAGATGTCACACAGTGCATATAGGCATAGCAGTGGTGGCCATAGATAACCCAAAAGCCATAGATATTGTTTCCCATATTTCCAAAGATATTCATATAAACCCTGGAACAAAGTCATCCACGCTGATGGTGGATCATCATGACCACAAAACATTTAATTACTGACTGGACACCTAGACCTCTCTGTATGAGAAACAATAATCTCTGGCATTATGTTTGCCCGATCTGCATGTTGTTTTTGGTACGCATTTTTGTACAGCAGTGTGGCTCTGCTGTTTGTCTTCCCGGTGGGGGCTCCTACAACAGAAGTGTCAACATACAAATGATGTCAGTAATTAATTAGCAGAAGTAAGACGCACAAATGCAGAAGCGAATGCAACTCGCGATCATGTCATGGCATCACTGGCCATGTGCATACTGTATATGCAATGCATTTCCAAGGCAATTCATGATTAGACCAATACCAAGACCACACACACACACACACACACACACACACACACACACACACACACACACACACACACACACACACACACACACACACACACACACACACACACACACACACACACACACACACACACACACACTCAGTGTCCAGAGTAAGGTCCCACTGCGTTTACAATAATGCCTTAACCCTAGAACGCTTAACTTAAGTATTGTTACAACATTTTGAACTATTCAATCAAAAATGGGGTGCTTTAATAGTTCATCATGACTTTTTACAAAAAAAAAAAAAAAAAAAAAAAAAAAAGATCTCATGGGGGGCCTCTCATGGGGGGCGGGGGATGGGGTGGGTACAAAATTAGAGAGAATCGTGCGTATATATTTTTAAAACTCCTTAAACCTGTATGATATTCCTATGACCTGTATGATTATTCCAGTAAAGAGAAAAAGGAAAAAAAGTCAATTGTGGGTGAAGGGCATTACCCTCTATGGGATCACACTTACTAGTGAAATTCACTGGAGAAACAGTTATGGCGTGTGAAGGGAAACAAACCCACAATATGTGATGTCACTGAGGATCAAGATACTGAAATACCCACCCACCTCAGACATCAGAAACATTAGGGAAATTGCAAAGATATAATTGTTCGGGTAAAAAAAAAATCACCCCTGTTCAGTGTTATACGGTTGATTGGGGGGAATATGGACATAAAGCAACAAAGAAAGGGGTCTATTAAGGCAAATTATTCCAGGCTGATTCCAAAGTGCCTTAGGTAAACATTCACACCTTGCCAGTCATCTATCAACAATACAGCTGTGATTCTTGATTAATGGACAATAATGAGAGTTATATAATGACATTTGTGTTTGATTTGTATGAATTAAATAACCAGCTGAATGCCGTTTTTACGAGGGAGAGAATGCAGATAACAAAACTGATGTGAGTGGCGCTCTTGGCATCATCATACATCACATTCCAGACCACAGGGGTGTTTTGCCATTGCGCAGACTAGGCAGTTGCCTGGGCGCCATGGAGGAGGAGGGGGGGGGGTAAGGATCCATTTTGGTAAGAGCTGCTCCAGGGAAAATCTTGCTTGGGGCTCCAAATTGCTTAGAAATGCCACTGCCAGGCCAATTAATGGCCAATTGCAATGTCCTCACTTTACTGTCCTCACTTTTTCATCCTCAATCCGTGGTCCACAGAGACACAGAAAGCCAATCAGATCATCAATATGACATACACACAAAGCTAGGCATATGAGGGGCTATAGCACCCGTCAAAAACATATGCCTTTCCAAGACATGTCAACACTTAATGTATTGTTATTTCGCCTAAAGCAGAAAACCAATAAAAATGCACAGCTTATAAAAGAGAGAAACAGAGGTTCCATTGTATCAATGCTGCAAAAATATTTCCACGATTTTTTCCACGGTTAATTGACATCAGCTCAGAAGAAAAACAAAATTGCTAGAAGAAATATACGATTTTGGTCTGGCACCCACATTTGCGGAATGCCAAATAGGTGACAAAAATCAAATCACGTGGATTGTGAGAACCAGGTCACATGATTTTCATTGATGGGAACTGTATGACTCCAATGTAGATCTGTGACTTCATGAGAAGCAGCCTGTGACATCACATCATCTATTATGGCAGTTTTTTATGATGTGTTGTATATTGTCAGTCATCTACTGCAGAGGTTTTCAACCAGTGGTCCAGGGACCACCAGTGCTCCCTGAGAGGATTCCAGGTGGTGCCCAGCTAAATGATGGAGAGTTGGTAACCAAATGGATCCTTATTGAGAGGGTAAAATTAAACCAAATTGACCCTTACGGTCCATTTGGTTTCAGTATACCCTCTCAAGAGTTAAACTATATGTAAACATCTGAATTACTTAATTTTCAAAAATGTACACAATCAGAAAATGTAGAAGAACGTTTTGCCAGTTATCTCTCCTAAATTGTGGACACAAACTTGAAAATCCTTAGTTTTGGGTCAGAGAGACTGAACTCAACAGCAAATGGTGGTTCAGGGCTAAAATGCAGGGAAAAAATAGTGGGCCCTGGTATGAAAAAGGTTGAAAACCACTAATCTACAGTGTGATCAGAATATGACCAGATCTATAATGTCATCTATAATGCTCAACTTGTAAATTGTCAGCTTGAGAGAAAGGAACAGGCCAGATCATGTCGGTTTACATTATTGGTGTAAGTCGTCTGAAAATACATGTTATGAATATGAATTCATCAGAAAGAGAACATCCATTTACACAACACAATTTATTCACAACATGGATCTTTCACTGATGATAGTGCTGTCAAACAGGTCTGAGAAAGTTGAACACATACAGGTACAGTAACTTATATAATATGGGGTCTGCAGACACACAGACACTGACTCTTTCATAGATGACCAGCCTCCAGCAGAGCCATGTCATATACAAAAAACATTATCAATTGTTTTGTTTACAAAATCATTAGTGGCTCTGTGGTTATTTTCCCAGAACGTTCCGGTGAGTTTCAGTAGAAACAGTGGGTGTGTTCTTGTTGCACGCAGGGCTATTGTTCACCATAGTGCCTCCCACTGACGTGTCTATATAAAGCCAGATTCCACCTGCAGCTCTAATAGGCCTACCTGTACTAACTATAACTTTGATGAAGTCAGCTCCACTGATTTATTTAAGAACTGAGGTCCATAGAACATAAGAGAAGCACATCCAACTTGAATTTATCATCATCGCCATTTTAGTTTTTTATATACTTTTTGTGTCATGATGAGGACTCTACTTTTCGGAGTTATTTTTGGACTTTTGACCCCTGGCTACTCATTACCGATTGATGGTGAGTGAAAGTTTGTTCTCTCTCTCTCTCTCCGTCTCTCCGTCTCTCTCTCTCTCTCTCTCTCATCCAGAGTGACTAGTGGTGGATGTTTTAAATAGGCTACATACTGAAGTGTGACAGTTAGATCCTTTTCCATTAAAGTATGTGACTAAATGATTGTCATTGTCCATATTTTACATTGTTCATGAATTAATGTCCTATTTTGCCATACATTGTCAAACACTAGTAGCCAAAACAGCAGTACTGTACATGCTCGAAACATCACTCCTTTGAACTTTGATGTTTTCAATATTTTTAAAATTTTTGAATACTGAAAAGTAACAATTAAGCTGCTGCCTATCGACTCCATGCACACGCACGCACACGCGCGCGCGCGCACGCACGCACGCACACACACGCACGCACACACGCACACGCACACACACACACACACACACGTGTCTGTGCCAGACTACACTTTATATTGGAAATGCAGTACACATAACTGGTGGCTTTCCACTCACCAACTAGAGTATTTTGCAACAGTTAACAGAATACTCTCCCTCTTCCTCTCTTCCTCTCTCTCTCTCTCTCTCTCCTCTACACTGTGAGTCAGCACTCCCACCTTCACCTGAGATGCTCCTGCATGGTGTTTCAGGCTCCAGACTCTCTCTCTCTCTATCTGTAAGAATGTCCACTCCATGCAGGCTCCTGTTACATCAGCGGTGTCCGTGTTCCACTGGCTCTGCTCACCACACACACACAGTCTTTGTCAAAACTAAAATGCTGAGCAGCTCCAGGAGGTGCATTAATGATATCCCCTGTCGGGGCGCTGTCAGTGAAAAAACCTTGTATGTCCAAAACTGTTACTTTTCACGATTCAAACGACAAAGTATCATCAATCCATCAATAAGCTCAGTATGCATCACTTTGGGCTTGTAGATCCCCTTACTTTTCTCGTTTTGTGCGAGACTGCAGTGTGACAATGTATTGTGTTAAATAATGGGGGAGGGGGGAAGATAAAAGGTTGAGATGAGAGGTTTCTGCTCGACAGCAACGGTATAATACGAAACCAAAAAGCAGTTATGCATGTAAGTCTGGCTGAACAATATGTTCATGATGATCGCCCACATTGAACATGACTAGGCAGAGATGGAAGATCAACGTATCCATGTGGAACCTGATATCATTTTTTTTACTTGATCATATAAGTATTAATTTACTTTGCTTGAGAACATATACATAGATTAAGGACAGTAGTGAGTAGCCCTAAGTCGTTAAAGGACCACTTCACCACTTTTCAATATATCTTCATATAATTGGTCCTCACTAATGTACGAATCATCATATACGAATCATCATTTATCATACTGTATGATAAAATACCACTCTTTTTCATTTTGGTTTGGTCTGTGTCTCACAGGAGGGCTGCGGGCAGTTCAGAAACCCATCTTCCAATGACATCATTGATGGGGGAATCTAAGCTAATAGAAACTGCAGGCTTTCTATTCCTGAAAAGTCGCAATGCGAAAATGGCAGCCATCGTTCTCCCGAAAATATAAATATAAATATTTTTTTCAAAAGCATAATAAATAATTTTTTTTTAAAAATCAGCCGAATGATGATCATTGGAGGACAGGTTTCTGAACTGTGGCCACAGCACCCCTGTGAGACACAAACTGAGTAGAAATAGTGTTATTTCATCATGTAGATTGGTGAGGACCTGTTGAAGATATGTTGAAGTGGTCAACATAGGTGATTTGTGTCTCTGCAGTGTTCTAGACCCCCTCCTGATCTGCAACATAGACACGTTGAGAGCTTATAGGTTCCAATTGACTGAACCAAGTATTTATTTTTCTAGTACAACATAACAGTATGTTGCCCGGATGCTGGCAGTTCATTATTAATAAAGGGCTGAAAATCCCCCCCAAAAGTATGCAAGTAAAAACGTCCCAAATGGATATTTTTTTTAAATGCCACCACCAACCTCTACCTTAACATTGAAACAAAGTGGAATAAAGAATGATTTTACAAGTGAAAAGCAATTCAAAATGTGATTTATTGCATCACCTGCACCGCCGGCATTATCTATATTTTGCGTCTGTCTCTATATTCAAGTTATGCTACAGTGCAAATCCTGGACATGATTTATGTTTGCGTGAGACAGGGGGTGGGAGACTTACTCAATTTAACCATGTAGTTATCGCGTGCCAAAAGCTTGCGTGGCATGCTTTAATGGAAATGAACAATTTGACAGAATTGCCACTCCTTTGGTTAACACACAGGAATGATTAGTCAGTTAAGTAAATCAATACTTGAGCAACTGACTCACCGCCCCCCATCAAAAAGCCTCATTCCATCACAACAAGTTTATACAAGCACTCTGTCTGTTTGCTGATTAAGCTCTTATCCTTAGATCTATACAGAAACACGACAAAGCCTTGTGAATTTCCTTTCCCTCCAGGTCAGGGCATGACGCAACGCACGTAGGTAACATTCTTTGTGGTGGTGTTAAGTTTTTTTCCCTTTCTCATTTGTCACACAGCCGTGACAGAGCTACCGGTGGCCAACGCGGAGGAGGACGTGCTGAGGGAGGCCGTGACGGACGGCTTCATCGTAGGCTACACGTTCCCGACCCCAGCCACCACCAAAAGTAGTAGCAATGCAACGACGACAGATCAACTTCCAGACAGCCAGTCGCCCACAGACGAAGCCGAAGAGGAGGGCAGCACCACCAACGTGGATGAAATTGACCCAGAGGGCAGCGGGATGTTCGAGAGCAGCGCTGACGGATACACGTTGCTTCCAGAAGTCACGTCTAGCCAAATCACGACTCTTCTCGCCTCTACCATTCAGAGTACTACAGAGGCAGACGCTCTCCTCAGTTCTGAGTCAAGCACTACCACTCAGAGTTATATTCCTTCCTCGGACTCAGTTACAGACCCCAGCACAACCATCAGTGTAACCCTTGCCCCTCGTGTTATATACGTCACAGAAGAACATGATGTAGCAGACTCTACAACTAGCAGCGCTGCAGTACATACGTCCACAACAGCTGAGCCAACTTATACCACTGTCAGTAACGAGATCATTCCAATTGTCGTTGAAGAAATACAAAGAGGAGTACAACCTGATCTGGAGACTAATAAAATAGTTCCAGGTAAATACAGTGGAGCAGTCCAATATACCAACTTTTATGCATACTGGTAGTTAATCTTTGTCTGCTTACAAGTGAGCACCATTTGGTTCCATTAGTAGACTTTGAGAGCCACTACTATATCACTACTATAGATTTATATGTGTATGAGTATGTTTTTTAAGTCATTTTCTGATCCTTACAGTAACACTCCCTATTGATGCGGCAATAGTGAATCCACCAGGCAGGCATGAGGAAGAAAAACCACGCAGATCAAGTAAGTCCAAAGCAATTCAGTCAGTCAGTCAGTCAGTCAGTCAGTCAGTCAGTCAGTCTCTGTCTATGGCTATAATCTAAAAAAAAATTGAGATATGGCACTCCACCAAGTACACCTTTAGAGTACTATTTATGTTGTTCAATATGCGCCTGTTACATTACATCAAGACTTTAGAGGCGTTTGGACATTGTTTTTTATTCAGAACATAAACTTGCCATTAAGAAAGGAAAAAGTTAAAATATGGACATAATGAGGATGACAATAGAAATTGCATTAATACTACATTTTGACCATACAGTACCTAAAGTACCTAAGTACCTAAACAACCATTGATAAATCTCTCTATTGTGGTAGCAGGTTGGATGATCATCACTGCCTTTGTTGTTGGCGTGATCGCAATGGCAGTAATCCTGGTTGCCATCGCAACCAGAGACAGGTAAGAGAGAACATTTATATACATAACATTTTCAAAATAATATCTAGGTTACTTTTTAGTATATTTATTGTTTTCCCCTACCAATTGCACCTTTAGGTGGCGTGGTCCACAAAAGAAAATGTCCAATACAGAGGAGAGCAAGGCCAATGGCAACAACCAGCAGAGGGAGCAAGAGATGGAGACGTTCCTAGCGAAAGATTCGCCCAAGGAAGTCACAGAGGAGTACACCGTCATCCCCTTGAATGAGCTCCCTGAAAAACAGCCTCTTGAGTGACACTGGAGTACAGATTGTCCCTGGGGGACATGGGACCTTCTTCGAGGGAACATGCATGTGTGTCGATCTGAACAGAAGGGCTGGACGTTTTGAGCAAATGAATGTAATCTCGAGTGCAGGACTGCCTTTGCCGTTGAACAAAACAGGCTTCTGTGAAACTTCAGGGCTCTGAGCCCACAAGCAGTACTAAGAAGACTAAACTTTACCTGAGTTTCTTTCAAAACCTTTGACTGTGATTTTTATGATTATGATTATTATTATTATTATTATTATGATCTCTGCCAGGCCGATCAGAGCCTGGAGCAGAGATTACGTTTTCAGCCCTTGTTTATTTGTGTCTGTTCATCTGGGTGTTCAGGACTAATCTCAGAAACCGTTAGACGGATCAGTGCTTCATGCAGGCAGCCAGTATATGTTAAAGAAGTACATTCACCTCAAGTCTTTCTAATCGGCCTCATAGTGGCATTATATTAGCCCACTCCTTGGCCTATATTTTGGCCTATAGCCTAATACCTTTGAACTGTAGGTTGTACAATCAAACAGTGCTATGTTTGTCTTGAATCATGCATGATGCATTATGATGCAACTCTGTATATAGTCACACCCATTTCCAACAAACTTTATTTTATTCTATTTATTATTTTATTTTTAGCATTTTTTTTTTTTTCATTTTCTACAAAATATATTCTGCTACTGCTCCTAGAGTCCCAAAACTTCAAAAGCACTTACACATCTGATGGACCAAATGCAAAAAGGGTAACCATATAATGTTGTAGTAATAGGCTACTTTTGTTTTCTCTCACAGTCTGGGTGTGAACACATTGGGAGTGACTCGCTCTGTCACGTAACGTCTTTTTGACTGGTCGTCAACGGGACTTCAAACTTGTGCGCAGCTTGCATTTTGCGCTAGGGCCAGCTTGTAGGAAGCACAAGCTTGAAGTCCCATTGACAACCAGTCAAAAAGATGTCACATGACAGAGAGAGTCGCTCCCAATATGCTCAGGGCGTTTCCTCTGGTCTCGGTGGCCCGGTCCAAGCGCCCAGTGGCTCTCTTTCAGTGTATAGCCTGGTTCAGCCCACAGACCCCGTTCACTCCGTTGGGCCCCACCCGTCTGACAATCCGACTAGCTCTTATAGGGCTGCGGTGGCCAGGTCTGTAACTACAGGCATCTGAAATTATGGAGGTAGCACTTAGACCTGCTACAGACCTTGCTTGTGGACTACATTTGCCATGTTTTTGGCAAGCCGTGACGTCACATCCTGCTTTTTTGAATGGGTGTCAATGGCACTTGACTTGTTCCTTCCATTGAAACCCATTCAAAAAAGCAGGACTCTGCTGACCACAAACATTTTGGTGGTCAAATGCGGAAGTACAACTTCAAAAAGCCACAATTGAAATCTTTAAGGCTTCACCCTAGAGTATGTACAGTATGATCCAGAGTGAAGCCTTAAAATATGATTGAACCTTTACACAGCCCAGGGTATAGGCCACCCCACCTGGTGGAGATGCACTCCACAGAACCTTCAAGTGGTGAGATAATTATTTTCATAGTCACATAATAATACATGTATTTCAGTGGTCAGTTAAGAAAAAGAAGAATAACATTCCCTTTTTTGTTTTGAAAATTGCACTCTATTTTCTGTTGTTGGCTAATGTTTAGGCTATTGTAAATAATAGTGGGAGTAGTACAGTATGCTTTTAAAACATTAAATGTGGTTAAATACATTATTCAGTACACACCAAATGCTCTCTGGATGTCATCCAGTTATGTAAACATTTATTATTGTGAGGTTGTTTTGTGTGATATTAGTTTCTAATTTGACTGTAACTTAAACAATGATTTCTCCATATACACAATGTTCTTATAGTATTGATTTCTCTTGTCTGTGGGCTCGAGTTTCTAGGTAACTTTCATATGACAATGAGTCACTGGTTTGCATTTGTACAATTAATGTGTGCAGATTCCAACACTGTGCGACCTCTGGGATTCTGCCAACAACTACATTTTGAGAAATAAACACAGAGGCACCATTTATCTATTTGTCATTTATATTTGCCCAGAAGTATTAAAACATTTAGACAGTCCATTTGTCTGGCAGATAATGTTTGTTTTGTGTTGTTGTTCGTACACAGCACTATTATACCTGGAGGTCAGCCATCAATGACATCAGGTATCAATGCTGCCAGAACACACAGAACAATGTATGGTTTAAACTACTTTGCTCCTGTTCTTCACACTGCATAGTTATAGTTCCTCAAAGCACTGGCGCAACAAGCCAATACCATGGAGGATGGCTCCCGTACCGACCCATTGCACAATGATGCATTACGGTATGGTATAACCCATTAAAGTTTGTCATTATCGCTTTAAAACCCCACTGAAATGAAAAAAAAAAAAAAAAAAAAGTTTTTCACACTTCTGTGGTCATTATACGGCCATACCAGCCAGAAAATGGGACATTTTCCCCGTTTGTGTATAACAAAATTCCATAAAAACTAATTTTAATTACTTACTGAAAACAAAAATGTGCTGTATCATGACGTATCCACTGTCACAGCAATAAAATCAAATAGAAATTACAAGCTCACCGTTTGAGTCCCATCCTTGCTTTGCCTTTCAAACCCACAGCTGGGTTGGACTGAATAATCAGTCAGTCAGTTTTGAAACCCCCTGGCCTTCATTGACATCTAGACAGGACTCTGTTTAATCTTAATCGTCAAGCTAAAACGTGTACATACATTGTGTAAAGGTTAGAAATATTTGCCTGGCATTGTTCCTTGTCTCTCTGCCACTTTGTTTACAAATGAAAATGCATGGGTCTCAAGTCCCAGTCCATAGCCTGGAGGGACGTGGCACTCTGATTGGTTCTGAAACCCAGATTCTCTGTTTGAGGTTGAAATTTCAAAATAAAATGCTCAAATTAATAATTTAAATGCAACTTTAAAAGTTTTAAAACCCATTCCCGCAACTGCAGATCTTACAAACCTCAGCTACTGCAGTGTTCACCATTTCCATTTCAGCAAAGTAGGCTAGTATAAGCCGCACCAAGTGAACTTCAATTTAATAACTTGACATTCTTGCAGGCAGTGACAGGTGTAGGCCTACTGTATACATGGTTTATCCACATTTAGGCATTTCCAGTAAAACACTAGCTGACACACAGAAACATCTCCAACTTTATTATAACAGATCATCCATTTCAACCCCCTCCCACATTCACATCATCAACACCAGAGCAAGCATGCTACAGTCAATAACACAGAAAGTGTCAGACCTCAAGGAAATATCATCATATACATGGATTGATGTGTATGATTCAAAAAAGCAAAAACAAAAAAGGATATAAAATAAAAGTAAAATAACCTAAATATACATTTGACATTCATATAAAACTCTAATGTCTTTTTTCGTATTGCTTATCAGGCCAGTTGACTACAGAACAAAGCTTTAGTACAGCAAAGGGCTACAGTATAAGGAAATCGATTATAAAAGGAACAAATAAGTTATGGGTTTTGAATTGGTTCAGGTATTCACTGAAACCAGCTTGTATGTCCAAAACAGTGCTTTGTTCTTTCTTATTATCTGTATTAGCCATTAAATGTTAAATTATATCCAAGGTTTGTCACGTGGTGCAGTTACTGTATGCAGTCAACCAATACAGGACAAAAGCTATTCTATTTCAGAGTGTACCGTCCCTGAGCCAAAACACTTTAGTTGGCTAAATTTGGTATAGCTGGAAATAGACCTAAATGTGGGCTGCCAGAACTAACGTTTTGACAGCTGCTAGATTATATTAATCTTCATTTAACACCAGAGGTAGGTAACACTAGAATGTTAATTTGACTTTACAGACAAATTTGCCAAAAAGTGCTTAAGAAGTTATTGTTTTTGTTTCTGTTTTGGTACACTCTGCCATTAACTTAATTAGTAAAAATATACATTTTATCTATACAGATAGAGAAAATAACTCTGAATAAACAGTTGGAAGTCAATAACCTACAGTATGGCCTATGTGAGCGAACTGTTTAGGTCTATATTTTGAACTTATTTGTATAGGCTACATTATAGTCTTCTATTTAATAAAAATTTATAGCAAAAGGAAACATCACAAAAGTGCCAAATTCTATACAGTTGAAGAATATGTTTGAGCTACATAAAATATATACACAAAGTGCAAGGAGGCACTTTAAACATGAAAGTACAAACTGGTGCAAAATAAAATGTATATGCCACCTACACCGATATGATAAATACTTAAATTACAAGCGCTCTTTTGTGTATTTACATGTAGAGTTGGTTGAACTGCATGAGCCATGGGTTTGTTTTACAAGAAAGGCACAGCCTTCCTCTCCAGGATTGTATTTAAACGGGGTAGTTCACCCATTTTTTTTTTTCTAAATCAATTGCTATCCTCACAAAGCCTTGAATTCACTGAGATCTATCGCATTCATCTGATTCTATATTTCCATATTTAATTAATCAAAGTAAATAGGAGGCCACAGCAAATCTATATAAAAAACAATATAAAAATAATTTATGAACACCAAATCACAGAATGGACCCGCAAGCTAATAAGTGTCCAGGTTTAAATTGTTTTAAATGTACCATTGCTCTTGTTAAGATTGGCCTGTCTTTGTTTCATTTAATTATGTATTGCAATATTGGCTCAGGAATGCAAGGCTAAGGTGAACTATCCCTTTAAACTGGCTGCTGCAGAGAGAGAGAACTTATGACTTTATTTTATTTTATTAGATCCCATGTCAGTCCTAATACTCTATGATGTCATAATGTCCAGCAATGGCATTGTCATCATACGGACTGCACTTTGCAGTTGACATCTTCAAGGCAAGGTTGTCATTTTTTTTTTCTTTTTCTTTTTTGCAAAGAAATATACAGTTTTGTAACAAACAAAACAACAGAGCAATGCACTGGCACCGCCGAGAGTGGGAGAGACAGCCTTTGAATGTTAATGTCACACTAGCTCTCTCTTAATCTTGCGGCCTCTCTCACTCTCTCTCTCTCTCTCTCTCTCTCTCTCTCTTTGCATCATGTGCGTGCGCACATGCACACACACACACACACACACGCACGTGCAGACAGACACACACACACACACACACGCACGTGCGCACACACAGACACACACACATTCCTATGAACACAAACTTAGAGTTTTGAAATAAACAGACACAAACAGAACACATTCAGTGCTTGTGCATTAGAACAACATTACTCAAGCTCAGGTCTGGGGACAATCAGGGGAATCCAAATGGACCTTTAACAGGTCTGTAACTCTGAGAGCTCGGAGTTAAATAAAAACACAATATACAGTGTTCTGTAGATATGGGACCTCATATAAACTTTATGACGATATACGGGTCCAAATGGTCCCCTGGTGGGGACCAGGGACCAGTCATTGAGAAACAACGCATAAACAGTTCCAACATTTGGTTTGTGGCCTTGGCCCTGGGCTCTCTGCATCACTGGACAGTTTGTGTCGGTCGCTTGTTTATAAATAATTACGCCTGCTGTTATTTAGAGGCCATATCCACTCCTCTTACAGACTTAAGTCCAAGATTTAAGCTGTGCTGGTGGTGCTTACGTCTGCAGGCCATGTGAGCTGACAACAACACAGTTGACTGTTTGACTTAAAGGATTATATTCGCCTGCAGGTAAAACAGCTAGAGAGGTAACGCACCTTAGCAGCCTGCAGTTTATTCAAGCAGTACCGACTGACACATAGGTCTGTTTTTCTTAGTTAAGTCTGGCTCACACAGGCTGATGCCTTATTGCCTTTGGTTAAATGCTTGTGATTTGTTTCCCCTCATTTCTTTCTTTGCAGAAGGCAGAAGGGTGTGGAAATAAATAAATAAAATAACTGAAACTGAAGTCAGACAATGTCAACCATTCATAATTGGTCATCCAACAAAATGAAACAAAAATACAAATCGTATATCTTGAGAAATATAAGGAATTACAGGCCAACATTGCTTGTGAAGACAATACCCAACCTGATTTTAGACTATCATGGCATATTACTGGCATGGCCAACTCTGCCTTTCAAATGGGTGAAAGAAATGTGATCAGCCCATTATACCACCCCCTGTTGAACAGGTGAAGAGAAGACTGTTGGCATTGCAGAAGTCATATCAGAGCTGGAAATTATGTTCTTTCATAATGTATTTCTTTTGTTTGTTTTGTGGGCAAGACAGACAGGGGGAAGCTGGCAGAACTCGGTCTTGCTGTGCGTTAGTCACGCTTCCATGGCTCTTCCTCAACAAGAGAGTATTCTCTCTGGAGGCCATTTGTGGTCTTGCCATTTGTGGTAACCTGAAATCAGTCATCAAGTCATCTAACTGTGTAGAAATAATAATAATAATAATACATCCAATTCATACAGCGCTTTTCATGTTACTCAGAGGCGCTTAAGTTTAAAGTGGGGACCAAGGCACCGTCACATGCACACTGTCACAGGTGGGGAGCAGAGAAGCCAAAACCTTAACCACTTACACATTTTGATGACCATAAATGAAAAATAAATGGATAATAGAAAGAAACCAAAAATAAATGTCCAAAACAGGGATGCTGGGGATGTTTGAAAGAGACCAGACATTTTAATTGCGGATCCCCAATTTGTAAGTCATTTCAAAGAAACAATTTGGAATTTATTGAGGGATACAACTGATCTTAATCCATGTACTGTAACTATTTTTTAAGCAGACGGCACTGGCTACGACATGCACCACATATTGTAGTTTGCATATTGTTGCAATTAGCTTTCTATCTCTGTTGATAGAAAGACAATACAATGTGTGGGTTGTGACTTTAAATGTGATGTGATGTACTATGTAGAGTTACAGTACATTATTGATATAAAGTTATGCCATTGATAGAAAATCAAAACAAGCATTTTCATTTCAAAATTGGTCATGTATTTGATGGATTCTCTGCTCAACCAAACTACGATTACCACAATAACAATATTATTCCTAATTAAAATGATCATTCAGAATATCAGACACAATGTTGCACCATGCGGACAATCCAATGTAATAATTCGCAAATAATGCAATATGTATTTTTTTGTTTGTTTGTTTCATTCCATGAATTATTTTGAGGATGTTTTGTTTTGGCATTTTGTGAATATTATCACTATGGATGACACAGCAGTTTTTATGTCTACCACTGCAGCATATGTTGACCATAGAGCAGCATTTGACCAAATACATGTCCAATTATGAAAACAAACATGCACATGGATGGTGCACATGTACAGTAGAAATCCAATTAAGACATCAACACAAAACACAATGATTTGCGAGAAACTCATGCTTAACATCTTAGGCAATTCTTACAGATTTCAATTAAGGAAAAATGAAAGGTTTTCTGTAGATGTATTTAAATAACAAGTGGTGAAAATACATATTGGAATGCTGTTGATTAGCTATACATTGGTATCACAAAAACTGCTTTCTTTGAATATGATTAACAGGTGTAAATTAGGCCTATATAAATATAGATTTATTTCACACCTTTAAACAATAATTTAGATGAACGTGTGGCATTGTATATTCACATAAACATCATTATGTCAATATACAAAATAATATAAAAACAAAAGACAAACACACAACGTAAAACACGAGCACATGACGAACACCCAGGGAGCTTTCCTCTACATACAAGTCTCTATGTCCGTTAACCTATATCCATATTGTACCTTGCAGTCGTCCATCAGAACAGAGTTATGATGGTGGCCGTATACATTCTGGTTAGTGCTGTTGTTTTCATAATACTGCGGTGCTTTCCCCATCATGGGTCCCATGTTGTCGAAATCGCCCCCGCTTTGCTGAGCGTCAAACATGTCCAGTTCGTCTTTGGAGAGGTGGTAGACGATGCCCGCGCCATACGAGTCTCCAACCACGTTGACGGACGTGCGGAAACGATCCCTGCGTGAGCAAAGTAAATGTAGAAACAAAAGCCAATGTCAACAGTCAAAGTCATGCGATTTGTTACACATGTTACCATGGTGAAATTTTCCTTTGCATTTTTGATCCATCTCTTGGAGCCGGGAGTCACAGTCGTGCCGCACTCAGGAATTCATTTTTAATTAGTTGATTTGACCCCCCAATCCAAACCTTTGATACTGAGAGCCAAGCTGGGAGGCATTGCGTCCCATTTTTACAGTCTTTGGTATGGAGATCGAACCCTGACCTCCTAGTAGCTTGTAGATTGGCTAGTAGTGCTACTTTTGAATGACAAAGTCATCCGACTTTAATTCGTGAAAAGAAACGTTTAAAATATGGAGATGTAAGCTTTCTGCCCAACAGCAGTGATTTGTAGACGGGTGTTATTTCAGTTCACCATCATGCGTAGGTTTTCTCATTAGTGATTTTCCATCACATCAAAAGATTGTTGCAATTAATCATGCCCAAGAAAGGATGACACTTGAACAAATACGAAGGCACACGCACACACGCACAAACTCACGCGCACGGACACACTCACACAATCACACATACGAGCTCACACATGCGTGCGCATACACACACACAGCGTATCATTCAAATTAAACATTAGAATAGGGAGAGCTGGTCACATGATTTAGCAACCATAGCAACCTCCACAGCAACATTCTCTAACATTCTCTAACATTAGGCAATGTACAGCAGCTATGAAACTATAGATAGGTTCTCAGAAATGTTATCAAAACAATGTCTGCATAGATTGTCTTATATAGTTCAACTTTAAATTGGACTTTATTTTAACAAAGAAAAAGTGGTGTTAGCTGTATGCAAATTTCAGAGAGTTTTGTTTTGTTTGTATTTCAATACACTTAGTGTAGTTTCATGTTTATTTGTGCTTCTGTGTGCAGTAGTGTGCAGGCAGAGGGAAATAAGTTACCACTTACAGGACCACTACACCACTTATTTTCCTATAATTGGTCATCACTAATGCACATTATGAAGCACCACTATTTTTTATACGCTGTCTGTGTCTCACAGGAGGGCTGTGGGCAGTTCATAAACCTTTCTTGCACGTTGTCATTTGGCAGATTTTACTTCTTTGAAAAAATATTATATTTTTTATTATCGGGAGAATTATAGCTCCCATTTCCACATTGCAACTTTTCAGGAATAGAAAGCCAGCACTTTTTATTAGCATGGATTCCCCATTGATGACCACAGCACTCCTGTGAGACACAGACTGATTAGAAAACAACAGTGGTATTTTATCGTGTAAGTTGTACATTAGTGAGGACTAGGGGTGTACCGATACATTTCAACAGCGATTCGATATGTATCCCGACACATGGTTGATGATACGATACATGGACATGAGCGATATTGGGTCATTCTGGCGATCCGATCCGATTCAATGATTGGAAATCAATATAGTAACTAACTATAGTAACTGTGTGTTTGTGTGTGTGTGTGTGTGTGTGTGTGTGTGTGTGTGTGTGTGTGTGTGTGTGTGTGTGTGTGTGTGTGTGTGCATGTATTGTACTCACAGCAGCCAGTCGACAGCCACCAGCAGACTGATATCCTGAGTGGGCAGGCCGACTGCAGTGAGGATCAGCAGCATGGTCACCAGTCCTGCACTGGGGATACTGGCGGCTCCCACACTGGCCAGGGTAGCTGTAGCACTATACAGAGACAAAAACACGTCAAAGCTGGACTCCAATGTAGGAGCACTTTGCCCCTGTATAATTCAATACAGGGGCATTAATATATTCATAGAGGAGCTATACTGTAAACACAGTTCAGAAACCTACCTTCTCAGTAGAAGGTATTTAAACCCTGCCTTTTTCTGTATATTTTTGCTATGTAATTTCTGCTTTACCATTATCGATAACACCATTGTAAAGATCAATATTAGCATTTATTAATATTAGTATCAATAATTAGCATCAATAAAGCCATAAAGATCCATCCTCGACCCGTCTTTGTCCACGAAAGCTTGACCTGCATAGCAACATTTGCTGAACTATTTGCATTGGCATTGGACAATCGCTTTTTGCAGTGGGATTTAGCAAAGGTCCAATAATATGAAGAAATGTTGAAAATGGGTGGTTCTTACAAAAAATGGTGGTGAGCGACAAAGAAAAAAGCGGTCTCCCTGTCTCCTTTGTAAATACAAAAGACATTTTCAGATGGGAATTTTCTTCAATCAGCTGAGACAGAATATCTCAAAGATGTTGTAAACTACAATGTCAGCTTAAACTGTAGTGTGTTCCAGTTCCATTTTTGCCTGCTCATTCTTTTTCCTAGTCGTCACGCCCTGTTTCATTTTGTTTATCCTGTATCTTGAATTCTGTCTCTATGAAATATAGACAAGGAATATAGGTTGTATTTGTTCACCTTGAGTTGCAAACTCACCTTACAGTAACGATCTGCCCCCAGTCAAGGTCAATGCCGTTCATCTGAGCTATGAAGATGGCCGCCACGGCTTCGTAAAGCGCTGTGCCGTCCATGTTGATGGTGGCTCCCACGGGGAGGACGAAGCGTGTCACTCTCTTGTCGATGTGCAGGTTGTCCTCCAAGCACCGGAACGTGACAGGCAAGGTACCAGCACTAGATAACGATATATGAACAGAAATGTTTTAGATCACTGTTTGCGATGCTTGAAGAAGGTCCTTTGACCGAAACGTTGCCTTAATAAAAAGTTACTTGCAAGTATAGACGGTGTGCGGGCCTCTATGTACACTGGTACATTGATCCTGATTCAAGCTTTTTGCCTACCTACGCACCCGTCCCAAAGACTCACAGGAGTGCATTAGACTTTGTTGCCTACAGATCACTGTTTGCCAAACAGGGAATCGGAGGCCATTTTTTCTGGGTCACGGATTAGCCTAATATTAATAATATAATAAGACTCTCATACACACATTCATCCCTTCTGATGTGATCACTCTACGAGATGCTAAGCGATCTTGCGCGCATTGTTTGCCGCCAGCAAAGAATCCCTCCCTCAAAGTAACTCTTAACTTGTACAAATGCAAAATCTAGGTGCTTTCCCTGCTGCCCCTCTTTGTCCAGATTGTGTGCAGAAAATAATTATAACTAGAAGGACTGTAGTTTTCAAATTAAAAAAACATGTTTTTATCCATTCTGTCTCCGAATCCAACATCCATCTTGAATCTCTCCTCGTCTCACCTTATGAGTGCAGCTGGCTATGCAACCCTGACCGTTTGGGGCACTATTATGCATTTACAATCAATGAAAATCTAAGATGGGTACCAGATCCCGAGATAGAGTGGATTAAAATCATATACTATTGAAAATTTCGGGCCTACGTGTTGCTCCCCTTGGAATATTTAGCATATTATTGTTGTTGAGATGAAGTGTGTGTTTTCTCGTCCTTTGAAGGAACCATGCAGGACTATCCTGGTTTCCACGAGGCAAGATATTTGATATTGTGGAATCTCAGGTCTAAGACTGTAGAGGAAACTGCCAAAACAGTGATCAAGTTTAGATACGTAATAAAGATCACCTGGTCCCAATTCATAAACAGAAGTTGAAGGCACATACGTATGCAGGCCTGCAAACACCACCAGCTAAGCGGGAGAAGTGTAAAATGTGGTCAGAGATTTATTTTTATTTTATTTTTTACACCTCTCTCACTTAGCCAAGAGTGTGCTGTTGTAGAGAAGGATGATAAGCCGCCGAGCAGTCTCCTGTTCAGAGTGCACTATAGTCTGAAAATTGCCCTGTTATGGTGTAGCTATCAGAGATTCTGTGATACTGAAACAGAAACTACTGTTTGGTGTAAGACAAACAATCATGTAATTAATTGACACCGCATTTCTCTTGTGAAATCTCTCCTAACCAAGAAGTCTGTGTTTAAGCGTTCATAAAATGACAACATAATCAATCACCATGTTTTTCCAGTCGGTTCTTTCATCTAACATCTCTCTCTGCCACCAATCTAAATGTTATTCCACTCCAGTCGTTACCACAAGCATTTTTGCGATGCCTTTTAACCAAACTGAATAGCCAAGGGCTATATTTTGGTTCCCAGGGAAATTGCCACTCCCTAACAAGGGACTAATGCCAGGTACAAACAAAATGTGTTATTGAATGCATTATCCTAAAAAATCTGTAATTTTATGCATTTTCACCAGATTTCTACAGTGCGTTTTTGCAAGTTAATAAACGTTACATTTTAGATTGCCACTGAGTGCATTTCAATGTAAGCCAGTCCATTGACATAATGGCATGTGATACAGGGGCCAAACACACATACATTAATTAGCCACTAAAATCTTAATTGAATATTTTTAGTATTGCTGTCTGAAATAGGTCTCAAATTGTAACTTTTGCAACCCTATACCGTATTGTCGCGAATATAACACGACTCGTTTATAAGACGACCCTCATTTTTCAAGACCCATTTACAGAAAAAAGAATATTGAATGTCAAATAGTATAGCCCTGAAGATAAGACGACTCAATTTTTGGGATATTTCCATTGGGAAAAAAACATAGTCTTATATTCAGGCCAATAGGGTAGTTCTTTCGGAAATAATGCCTGGCTCTAGTGCCGATCCAAAAGCTTGTAGTTTGTAGATCTGATAAGTTAGTTTTTGGCTAATGTTTTTTAGACAATAGGCGTGCTGGGGTTCAAGTGGTTACAATTAAATCAGTTATCGTCATTATTTCCGCAACACCCAAAGAGGTAAAAACATTGTATTTATTTTTACAAAGTGGGTTCCCAGTCCCACATCAGCCAGCTGTTGCCGAGCCAGAAACCACGGAGAGAGTCATCTAACATCTGTCTCTGCCACCTCTCTGAGATCACCTTGTAATGGGAGTGAGTAAGCTATGTCCCATTTTCCATAAAAACACAAAGTAAGGACAGTGGGAAATGTGTGATCCCTTGGGGAATAAAAGCTTTGAGTCAAAGACACTAACAAACAATAACTAGTTTATGGTCTTTGCAGGAGATGACAATGCAAGAGAAGTTGCCGCACTTTCAAGGTAAAATGGGTATGATCATTTGTAGATTGGATGTTTTCATTGCAGATCACAAGCGTGCTATTCATTGTACGTGTGTTTACAGACAACATTTGTAGATCGATGAGCTAGCGACACATCTCGATGTGATTGAAACTAAGTGGAAGTGACTTTGGGGAATCACATGCCAGCCAACTTTGCCTTCATTACCCCAGAGTCTCTGTAAGCATGTCTGATGAGGACACGCTGTGATTGGCAGTATTCACTTTAACTGGCAGTTCTGCCTCAGTGCCTTGGCAAAATGCCAGGATGAAAATCTTGTGTATAGCCTAATGCGCTCAAGCCCTAGGGACCTACTGAGCATATATGAAAGGATGGTTGTTATTGCTTAAAAATGCAACATAATAATTTAGTGTCAATTGTTCGACGATCGTCAATCGTTTAGTTTGGGATAATTGGGGTAATTACAGTACTCGCCATTGATCCACTTTTCCCCCTCAATAATATGCTACCATTTCCCAAAAAGTAACTGTTGTGGACATACTGTACTGTAATGTTTTTCCACATGCTGTCATACCAATATACTGTATGTGAAATCCACAGCCTAAAATCATTAGTTGAACATGTGAGAAATGTCGCCCCCACCTGGACGCCGTTCCCAGAGCAGTGACCCAGGCCTGGAAGACTCCCATGAAAAAGGTCCAGGGGTTCTTCTTGACAATGACAAAGTAGATGAGCGGCAGGAAGATCCCTCCATGGATAATCAGACCTATTATGACGGTCACCATGTACATGCCCAGCTGTCTGGCCACCACCTCCAGGTCGTTGATGGAGATGATCTTACCACAGATCAGACAGGCGATACCCAGAGGCGAGTACCTGCAAACAAACACACACTGTTGTGGTAATTGACAATTCAGGTTTTTAGAGCCAATAGATGGCTTTCCGAAATAGCCTTGTGGCAGCCAAGTCTATGAACTTGTATCTTAAACAACAAAGGAAATACTGCAGACAATACACATGAAACCGATGTGGAAATACATTTGGCCAGTGGTCATGTGTTTCGCATCAACAGCGTTTGGCATGACCCTCTACTCTACCAGATTACCAAGTTTTGTGAAAACCGACTACACGGTTCAGCCAGAACAGCTATTTTTGGCGGAAGAAGAAAAAAGATGAAAAAAATGGACAAAAACAAGAATGGGTGGGATCCATCCATTAATAATAACAATAAAGAATAGTCTTTATGCACACAGAATACCTTTCTACTTCCTTCACAGCATAGTGGAGTGGAGTAGCTGCAGTACATATTGAAAATTAAAAATATTCCTGTAAATTTATGGATACCTAACTCCAAACTGGAGGGTACTTGCATAAATGTGCTTCTCTGTGTTGTTTACTTACCACATAATGTAGCCCACCAGCCTCATTACGATCTCATTCAGTGTGTTGAAAAACTCCAGCATCAGTTTGGCTTTATCTCCCATTTTAGCCATGGTGACTCCAAACGCCACGAAAAACCCAATTAAACCTGCAAGAAAAGAACATGGGACATACTGTACTATAAGAGAGGTGTATACCACACAGTATGAATGCACTGATTTATGCATCAAAATATACAGTGTCACATCGTGTGCAACAATTTTAACAGTTTTGGACATAAGAGGTTTACACCAAACAGCAAGGATTGCTAACACTGGTTGACTGATTGACCACTTCAGGGCAAACCATGTATTTTCTGTTTGCTTTTAGTGTGGCAAAATATTTAGCTGAAAATAGACAAATGGCAACACGCTGTAAAGCTTGTCGTCTGCTATTTTATGCCAATGACCTTGAACTGGAACGAAAATCATGTTTTAACAAAACTCTGTCATAAATAAGGGAACTGAACTAAACACTATACAATTTAAAATCTTTGACCAACCGAGGACATTCATTCCTCCTTTAAACTGGAGCGACCTCTTGACGGTGAACTGGGGCGGTGCTCTGGTCCTGTTAGTGGCCACTGGGACTTTAGTCACAACCGTCTGAATCTGAAAGTGACATTTAAAACATCAACATCATTAATAACAGAATCAGCTTTAAACCAGCCATGCGTCCCCAGACGCTCCACAACAGAGGAAAGTTCTGGTTTTCATTCTAAAAAGACCGGCACTAGCTTAGGACTGAGAATGATAACAATATCAACAGAATCAGCATGTGCCATGTGGGTGAACACCTCCACTAGGTGGTGACCTGTCAGAATGGCCATAGTTGTGTGAAGTGGAAGACTTATACTCCCAGACAACACAAACCTTGATCAAAAAAGACAGAGATCCAGGCACTCACAATACTTAAGAGGAGAAGAATCTCTATTTTAACATGTACAGTATACTCATCAGGTAGGGCATCAATACAACAACACAAACCTTGTTCAGATACAGAGCCTTTGGGCATCCAAGCAGCTTCTTTCCAATAATTAATACTCATTGCGCATACCCTAGTCTATCATTCCTACTGCTAGGCTACTCAATGAGACCATTAATTGCCTGTTGGGTGATAATAACAAAATGTTCCTGGCCAAAAATCGCTGATTGACGATATGTGTGCAATTTGCTTAGTTTACATGGTGGGGAGCACTGCCGTTTGCAACGCATGCGTGGAGAGCTTGTAGATCCATCTGTTTGTCGATAAAAACGACCCAGAGATGGAGGTGAAGCCAGTGCATTGAACCAGCAGCAACAAGCTAACCTAACCACCACAGGAACATCCACTGTACACCACCAGGTCTCAGCTCCGAGCAGCCTGTAGCTTAAAGGAGAATTCCACACCAAAACACATTGGGCATCAATTATGGCCGTGTTCAAAAAATCGATCCATGATCCAATATCGATTCACGCTCAAAAAACACGATATCGATCCAAAAATGTGTGGATCGATCTTCTCCAGGCGACTGGCACTATTTTCTTTTACGCGGAGGCGCACTATAGAAAGCGAGTGCCGGCAAAACGAAATCGAAACCTAAGAAGGCAAAATGGCTGAATCAGCCCGTAATACTTGTATTTTTTACTAAAATAAATACTTGATACTTGACTCTTCTCTCTCTGTGTCCCTCTTACACATACACAGATACAATCACCAACACATGGGGCCGTCTTGTCTATTGGACAGTATTTATTTCCATTATGTCTGTAAATAGATCGATATCGAATCGAATCGGATCGAATCGTGGATCGAATCGGATCGTGACCTTGTGAATCGAAATCGAATCGATCTAGGGAACATGCTCATGCTTCGGGAATCAGGAAGCATAACTCTGAGAGTTTACAAATAAAATAAACCCTTTCGGGGTCCATTTGGTTCTTATAGGCCAAATCATACCTGTTGGAAGCAGGCCTGCACCAGGTTTTCGGGGAAAAGATTTCGGACGAGGTCAAAGAAGGCATCCAGACTGGAAACATCATCGTTCTTCTTGCCCGCCCCCATTTGGCCCCTGAGCTTGGGGTTTCCAGGGTGGATGAGCAGCACCAGCACCACGCCCAGCACGGCTGCGATCACTGTGGTGGACATGTAGTAGACCATGGCCCTGGTGCCCAGCCGGCCGCTGGACTTGGCATCCAGACCAGCAAGACCTGTGGGGTATGAGCATGAGGGATTTAGAACCAGTGGTGGAAGAAGTAGACTCAGATGTTTTACTTATAAGTAAGATCATCAATCCTGCATTATAGGCTACTCTTGCTACAAGTACTGTAGAGCTAGAAGTACCGTATTAAAAATTTAGACCTGCTTGAGGAAAAGTACAAAAGTATCTGTTTCAATATAATACTGAAAGCGGCAAAAGATAGTTTGTGTTGCAAGGTCAAAAAGGCAATGCCGCTTGATATGGGATTTTCACTGTAAACCAGTGTTTTCCAAACAATGGGTCCCTGACCCATTTTGAGGTTATGGACAATTTCTTTCAATCACTGCATAAGTGTATTACTGTACCTTTTGGTCTACTATAGTGTTGTTAGATACCATATAAAGTTAGAAATGATTGGATATAGTGTTGCTGTTCGATAATGCTTTGGAGATGCTTTTTGGGATTGTGAATCTGCTACTCTGCTACGAAGCTGTTTTGTAATGCTGATCAAGTATGGAGTGTGTGGGTGTGCGTGCGCGCACATGCGCGCGCGTGTGTGTGCGTGTGTGCATGTGCGTGTGTGTTTGTACGACAATGAATTTTATTATCTCAATATCTTAATTTTTGTGTTTTCTTTCCTACTAATTTCCTACTAATCCTCCTACTCTTGGTGTGCGAAGGTCTTTCTCTACAAATGTAGAGTAAAAGTCAACAGCTTCCAAAAATGAAACAAAAAGACAAATTCTCCAAAAGCATGCTCTCTACAGTACTAAGCTAACAATGTACTAAATTACTGTCCACCATTGCCAGTGAGATTGCATGACCTTGAGAGCTCAGAACAATGTGCGTATACCAGCCACTACCGGCTCAGCAGCACGGTCAAAACAAAAAATGTCCTTAAACCGAGCAGTCAGATTTTTATTTTAGTCTGGAAGCTTTCCAAATCAACCCTTTTGTACTGGAAGGGTATTTTATGTTGGTCTGTCTCTGGTGAGGAATAAAGAGTGGGCTATAATGATGCCCCCCTGTCCAATGCTCTTCTGGAGGAAGAATTATGTTGTTTACCGATATTTAGAAAGATCTCTTTTGTGTATAATAAAGACATTACATATCGACTAAAAAGCACTGAGTGGAAGACAGAGAACGAGCTCTTTCAGAATATAGCCTAGTCTCATGGCCACTGCAAACTTTGTTTTCATATAAAATGGAAATTGAAAATAACACACATGCATTTATTTACTTTAGGTAAAAGTAGCAATGACACAAGGTTGAAATACTCTGTTACAAGTCAAATTCCTTCACTCAAAATGTATACAGTAAGTACAGACGTAATTAAGTGAGTTATTATTCAACAAGAGCAGCTCTACAGGCTGATGTCACCTTATAGATAAGTTATTTTTTCACTAGCTTTAGTATAAAACTGGGATTTCATTGTCCAGTGACATTTCAGTGTGAAATTGAGTAGAATACAATCACGTTGCATGACGAGCTATGCACAGTAATATTTGTGTTTACCAGTTCTTTCTTACAAATGGAGGACTATGATGTACACACGACTTAGTGTTTTGTCTAGTTTTATTGTGTAGTACCCACTGTACATCGGCCTGCAGGCATGCAGTACAGCATCAGCTTACTGCTGCAACTGCAACACATGTCTTCCCAAATGAATCAATCAATGCACCAGTGGCACTCACCTGTGACCAGACTGGAAACAACCAAAGGTAAGATGAGCATCTTCAGCATCCTCATCAAGATCTCTCCTGGGAATCCAATGACCATGATGACATCCGGAGGCAGAGGAGAGTAGTGCCTGAGCAGACACCCCGTGCACGAGCCCAGTAATACTCCTGCAAACAATGATAACATCACCATGAATCTAACAGTAACACACACCTTGAAAACACACCTTATGGCAGGCTACATACATGGACAGTCATATACTGTAACAGTGGTGGATCCCATAGATCCCATTCACACACCAATGGCAGTGGAAACCATGCAAAGTATTGACCAGCACATCAGGAGCAATTAGGGGTTAAGAGTGCTCAGGCCTCAGAGACACTTCGACACTAACTCTGGGAGAGCTCAGATTCAAACTGGAAACCTTGTGGTTACCAGTGACTCTACCCTTGAGCCACCAGTTTTCCGTCTATCAGTGTTTCCTCCCCGTGATAAAGGAGGAAACACTTTTTTACACTTTATTCATTTCGCACTCAGTGTTAGGGGCTTTACAAACGGCGAGTAACAAATAGCGCATCCTAGCTCATTTTCAACGGGACCGGCTTTGTGTGCTCAGAAAACAACGTGCAATAAAGAGAGCGTGCGACGCCAGGCGTTATTAGGTGGCGTCGAGTGTTGTTTATTGCGTGTGTGCTCATTTTGTGCACACGCGGGCAATTTATTTTAGACCTCAATCCTGTGAGATTTTTTTTTCCCTCGCTGCACGATTCTTGTCTGTCAGCACTGAGTGGCACGGTGGAATCGCCGCGATAATGTGTGCGCTTCAGACTCGCCGTCTGTAACGCCCTTTAGGGAACTGTGTAGCAGGTGGAAGATCCACAATCAGCTGCAGCAGCTTATACTGTACCATTCTGGTCACCAAACCTTGCCACATTTTGTTGTGAGATGGCAACCCATTCCTCAACCAGGTTTTGTTGCAAGTCGTCCATTGTGGTTCTGTTGGTAATACGTAGCCTACAGCATGCTCAAGCTGATCCCACAAGTGAGGTCTGGACTCACAGCAGGCCTTTTGATTGAGATCAATTTGTTCATTTAATCTCTGGACGGGTTCATCACAAATATATTAGTACAGCCGCGCCCGGCAGCCGGTGAAACCGAAAGTTCTCAACTGGATTGAAAATGAAACCCTCATCAAACCCTGCACACTGAGTCAACGATGGCTTCTATTATTTCATTGCAACTTTTCAGAGGTAGAAAGCTTGCCTATTAGCCTATTCCTTGTGGATGATCTGATTCTGAACACATCACTAGTGCGGACCATTTATATTCAAAGTGGTGAAGTGGTCCTAGAATTTACATTACAAATTTTACTTTACAGGGGGAATAACATGAAATTTAACTTTTTAATTGTTTTAGTGTTTTTGGTACATGTGTGTTTTCTATCCCCACAAAACAGCTGGTTTGATTTTGGCCTCATAATGATGTCATCAATGCACTCTGCTTTGTATAATTCCTCCTCTCCTTCAGTCTTCAATTCCAAATTTGCATTTCCGCTTTGTTTATAATGTCCGCCATTGTTTTTCCAAGTTGACATGGAATGGAATTTAAACATGCCTGGTTTTATCTAGTAACAGTATTGTAATGACTCTGTTATAAAATATCCTCCATATCCTCCATAGAAATGACAAGGACTGGTTATATCAGTGGTGATTGAGGCTCAAACTATATAAACAATATGATATTAAGTATGAAAAACATTTTTAGGAATCCGTGTTATTTGTGCTTTAAAAATAGATAAAAATCTACAGAATCAAACCAAAGCCCTAAGTTGTTTTGGGACCATCATTGTGAAATGGCATTTTGCCTTTATTTACAGCAGACGATTAATGACATAACCCAAGGTGACAACAGTCTCTCAGGGTTGTACAGTAATAGTCTTATAAGGAACGTTGGGTCACAAATACTGAGCTATTTCTGTCCACACGCAACCACCCTTTTCTGTCTACACGCAACAATACTCTTTATTTCTGTCTACATGAAGCAACTCTTACATGCAATAATCTTTTTTGAGTGGTGTAATCACTTCAAGGAGTTCTTCCTTATGTATAGTGTACACACATCCCTATGTATGTCCCTATATGTTTAGGCTGCCGACAGGAGTGGGGGGGCTGTTTCACCACTCACTTCAGGTCAATACACAACTGCTCTACATTTCTGCCTTTATTACTGTCAACACACAATTAGTCTATTTCAGTCGATACGCAAATACCAGGTTTGTCTAACTTTGGTGTTGGCTGCATGAGTGAGCACAAAGAAAACATCCTTAATACCAACTCTGTGGCCCTGTGGTTAGAGTGTCCGCCCTGAGATTGTGAGGTCGGGATTAGATTCCTGGCGGGGTCATACCTAAGACTTCGCAAAGAAAAACGGGACCCAATGCCTCCCTGCTTGGCACTCAGCATCAAGGGTAAGTCCCTGCGACATACTAGCGTCATGTCCAGGGGGTGTACTTGTACATCAAGCTGCCTTCACGCTACAGAAACAGAAGAGAGGCTCCTGGCCCATGGGCCTCATGGCTCGACAAGACTTACTTACTTACATAGGCAACTGACAGCTGCGTATTGGATAGTGAGAGTGAGGAACGTGTTACCGTACCTAGGATGGTCAGGGTGAGGACCATGTTATTCAGGATCTTTTGACACAGTCCTCCACATGCTCCCTCTGACTTCTCCTCCATGGGCAGGCTTTCCATGTGGCTCTCGTGCATCCTCACCTCCACCTGCTTCATCTTGCTGTCACTACTGAAACAGGCACCAAGAAAACCCTGTTAGGATTTATTAAAGGCAACTTTTCCTTATTCGTGGCACTAAAGTTGTGGTTAATATTTCAGCACAGCTTTGGATTTAGTTAAGCAGAAACCACCTATTATTGTGTTGGTGTGTAACGGCTCAGGTGTTTGAGCAGCTGGCTGTTGGTTAAATCCTCGACTGCTCCTGTGCTTATTTAATGCCCCCCCCCCCCACACACACACACACACACACACACACACAAAGACGATTTGAATGTTATGAGGAAAATGTCCACAAAAAATGTTGACAATGGAAAATGTATTAACAATGGTAGCCTGTCGTTTCAACACGGTGTGTTCATTAAGAATATAGCATTCAGACAACTGATAGTGACTGTCCTTGTGTATTATTGTCACAATATTTTGCATGCATGCATGCATGCACAGGCGGCAGGCCTATACTTTTAATCATGATGTTGCTTCTGTATGACACTAATATGTGACAAAGTAGTAGGGCATTAACTTTTGAGGCGGGGTGAAATATGCTGTTATACGTTTTATG
The DNA here is from genome assembly GCA_039105355.1 of Benthosema pterotum. Classification (NCBI taxonomy): domain Eukaryota; kingdom Metazoa; phylum Chordata; class Actinopteri; order Myctophiformes; family Myctophidae; genus Benthosema; species Benthosema pterotum. Next base: position 38,018,433 of record CM076966.1, read on the forward strand.
TCCAACAGCAACCTAACAAGAATTGGTGGGAAGGATTATTCAGTGAATCATTGAAAACTAAGGCTTCTGAGCAACTGTGAGTTGTGACAGATTCTAGAGCTATGGTTTCCCCTCATGTGCTCTCCTCCTCCTCCACCTGCCAAGTGCTTCCCAGCAGGTTTGTTGTTGTCAGCATCAGACTACGCGTGGCTTAAAGACTCTTTGCCTTAAAGATCCTCCCTCCTCTATACAACCTTTAAATCCTCTGTGTGTGATTACGTAACACAAGAAATGCCCATGTAACCCCCTGTGTTCTGTGTTCCTGAACCTGTCACCATGGCATCAGGACACCTGTGTGTCCTGGACTGTCAATTTGTTCCAGGTCAGATGCAGGAATCTGCTATGCTTAAAAGTAAATATGATACCTACACCCGTAAATGGTGCATATACCTAGATTGTAGATCGCATTAGGCCTACTCATTCACACACCAATGGTGGATAAACAATGCAAGGTACTGACCAGCACATCAGTTTAATTAGGGGTTAAGTGTCTTGCTCAGGGACACATCGACACCGGCATCTGTATCTCACCTGTATCTCTACTAGTGGCTCATATGCCATACCAAGTGTTCCCAAACTTTCTAGGTGGTGATTTGACCTGAGGACCCAACACCCTGGCAGGCACTTGGAATTGTAGGCATTCTGTTTAGTTTGACTCAGTTCCACGGATAAATATTGTGAAAATAGCCAGACTGGCATGGGAAGATTTCGAAGGTAGAAAATATAAAAACTATGAGTTGTGTTTTATTTTTGTGAAACTTGCATGTCACAATAAAAGTGTATTAAAGAAGGGGAAAAATAGCCAAACAACTATACTATACCCCACAATGCCCTGCATTTGGTATTTATTTTAATTTGGTATTTTAAAAAGTCATTGTAACCTTAGAGGTATACTGTATGTTGGTCTGTTTACTGTGAGCGAGAAATCAATGACGCACATTAACCTAATCATAAGCAAATAGTGTTGCGACCCACAGTTTGGGAGGGCCGGGTTCGATATTTTATATTGTTTTTTATATCAGATTAGTAGACTAAACTACATAAAAATATAGACCTTTGGTCACAGACAAGGTCAGCGAGAGGAGGATGACTTATTGAATTTTTCTATTATTGTTGTATAGTCCATTTTGACCGCTGTTTGAGTGTTGAATGGTTAATGGAACACAACAGAAACAATTAAGCCTCTGCCTTTTTGTGTCTCATCTATTTAGCGTGATTTTTTTTGTACTTGTTGTACTGCCTGTACCTTTAAAAATCATCAATAAAGTACTCAATCTATGAGGCTGGCCCTGTGCCTGGCAGCCAAACTGGTGGCAAACAAACAGACACTGTGGGAGCCATGCCAAAGCATAGCTAGGTGTGGAAAGGGCACATCACTGTGGCAGGACAGCAGGGCTAGTGTTGCTATTAGCTCACTGCAGAGCTCCGCACCCTGATGATAATGCTGGATACGGAGGGAGTGGAGGGCAGCAATCCAGCAGTCTTCACAACTGTGTCAGCTAGTCTGCAGCCTTGCATCACTTATTCTCTAGCCATAGGGTATCTTTGTTCTATCCCTGTGGTGCTGCTATGACAACTGAATTTCTCTTGGAATCAACAAAGGTTTAGCCGTCTATCTGCTGATTGCATTTCTAAAGTATCTCAAAGTGTTTTACGAGGCAAGGCACCAACCTGCTCATCGGGGATAGCGGTTGGGGTTCAGTATATCTTGCTCAAGGACACTTTGAAATGCAGCCAGGTGTTAGCCAGACATCAAAACAGGAACATTTTGTTTCGTTTTGATATCTCCTGACTGAGTCACTGCTTCCCCCGGTATCAACCACAAACCATAACAAGAGCATTTTGTTTTGTTTTTTCTGCCATTATCTTTAATGGAAGACAAACCGAAAATTCTAATTAAAGGATAGTGTTGGACACGAGACAATCCTAACGGACATACTTCGAAGGGCGCACAAATGTTTTTTAGATGATTTATTTAGTATCCTCTTACAAAAACAAGGGAGCGAGGGAATTGAATTGTGGGGAGGGGGCATGAAGAGAACAACTAAGTCCATCAGGCCTTACTGTCTGAAACATTGTGCTCCTACGCTAATGAGACTTAAGCCTTGTAAAGAGGATAAAATTAGCAAGTCAAGCACACAAGTGATTGCCATTATGTAACAACACGGGGGGCACACCATCAAGTGTCAAGGTGTCAGCATTCAGCACCACTTGCCAAGCCAACTGTTACGCATTCACAGCCAAAGGATTACTGGCTTGATTCGCAGTTCTTTGAACATCCCCTCAAGCAAAGTGGTGCAGAGAAACCAAGTACAGTACGTATACTCAATACTTTTCATTTCTCGATAAGAAAGAAAACAATCCTCAAACTCAAATGCTGCACCCTTACATATTTTGACGGATTTGCTTGATTTATTAGTCGAGTCAAAACAAAATTTTAAACGTCTGATTGTAGATCATCTATTTTAGGAGGTCAAATTATAAAGTCCCCCCCTGCTATGCAATACCATGTGTAAGTCCAAGTTTCACTGATCACATCAGCATAATAATTAGCATAACTCACCCAGTGTGTGCGTGTGTGCGCATGCATGTGTGCAAGTGGGTGTGTGTGCACGTGTGCACTGTAATCACCAGATGTTCTAAAGCCTAGTGATTGCGGTAAAAAGTTACTTAATCAGAGTCCTTAAAATGCAACTACAAATTTAAGACAAAACCTGGTAAATGCTGAAACAAGAAATCAAATCAGTAACAAATATAACCTGCTGATGAATCGATACAAGAGCCACCAAACAATTATTTGTGTCGGCTTACATTCCAAAGGCATTGTAAAAAACAATCACCACTCCAAATGAGATTTTTTCATCATCATACTATAGGAACAAACCACTAGTATCAGCCATGTTTCATATCAACTCAGAACAAAGTCATATCACCTTGCACTGTACTGTCTGAAACCATTAATGAAATGGGAAAAAATAACCTGTTTGTATTTTAGCTCTTGCATTCTAATGAAATCTCACAGATATACAGTACATGGTTTCTGCTAGCATCTGGCATCTCTTACTACAAAACCACCCAGTGGAATTTGACATCTTCCACCCAACAGTGAACAATCCCTCCAGAAAGGCCTTCTGATCATTCACAGGGGGGGAGAAAAACAACACAGACAGACAATCAGACACAAGGTTACTGGAGGCTTCCAAATGTTCACTTACCAAAGGTTTTTCTATGCTGCTGCTTTGAATCAATATTATGTGTGGCGAAGAGAAACTACTCCACCCTGGGCTTTGGCGAAATATATATATAATATATAATCCAAAAATCCATTTGTAAAATCCACATCAAATCCTCCAAAAGAAAGTTTAAAAGTCTACTTTTTATTCCCCAGTTGAAGAAGCGGTTTGTCCGAAGCAAGATGTTCAGATTCTCTGAACAGTGTGCTAAAGGTGAGCTGACCTGTGGCACCGACAGGAGACTCCCACAGGAAGGCGGAGTCTCAGACTCACACCTGCTATACTTAGGAACAGCTAGAGCAGCGAGTGGAAGCATTCCTTATACTGTAGCAGGCCTGCGTCTGTCTAATCCTCCCTAAAGGAATGCATATAAAGTAGTACGGTGAGCGGTACACTCTGAAAGGACATGTATTGTTGCTGCTGCTGCGGCAGAAACCGCCATAGTAACATTTTGTCAAAGCTCACCACAAAAACTCAACATGTTTTGCTTTCAAGCTTGTCAATCTGTACTTTTGATGCTTTTGAACACCGACACTTGATTATTGGCCCCTTTCTACACCCAAGAAAATAATGTCAACTAACTAACAAAAGGTGATACATTAAATACAGCTGAACCAACTGTGGTTTTACAAGGATGCACTATTTTGCACTGGTAATAGTCCATATGGAAAAAAAAAAAACTTTCTTGAAAGTGGCACCTTTCATACAAGCAACTTGTATACAAAAAATATATAGATCTTATATCTGTTTTGTATGTCATATATAATTCTTAAAAATTACGAAGAGTTTTAAAAGTCAAAGTCAAAGTCGCATGATTTGTCACTACGTTACCGCAGCGAAATTGGACCTCCGCTTTTAACCCATCACTTGGAGTGGTGAGCTCCAAGGAGCGGTGAGCTGCGGCTTGCCGCGCTCGGGAATCATTAGCTGATTTTAAGATTTAAGATTATATGTTTCACTTTACAAAAGAATATTATGGATCTTATATATTTTTTGGATGTCATATATAATTCTGATAAATCACAACATTATGGGCACGTTTGGAAATACCCCACCTGAGCGCACTCGCCTATTAGTTTGCAATGCTCAGTGTACTCAGTGCGCAATTTCCGAACGCGCCCTATATATGTTTTATACTGTATATATTTCACTTTACAAAAACCCTAACCCTACTTAGTGGTGCAAAGAAACGACTGTAACTAACTAACTAACACATGACACTAACGTACTGTCATGATGCGACACATTGTGAGGTTAGATATTGTAGATTTTATTACATTAAAATATACATTATAAAATACATTTCAAATACATTCCGTATTCTTTTGTACTTTTACTTTTAAGATACTGTAACACCACTGTTGCACAAAGTATATTTTGAATACCGGACCAGGATGGGCGAAATCAATCTCCGACCATGATGTATGTCGCAACATACATCGCGGTCACGACCAAAGGCCAAAACGGTCACAATGAATTTATGTTATTTTTCAACTTCTCTGACATCATTTTGCTAGCACACCATATGTTGTGTTGTGGCCGCTTCATAGTGTGATGTTTAGGGTTAGGGGTTAGAGTTAGGTTTAGTAGGGAATGGTCGTGACCGATGGCCAAAACTACGTATGTCTACCAGACTTTTATTGAGTATTTTTACATTGCAGTGATACTTTTACTGCCACTCTGTAATAGCAGTCTACAGTAATAGGGCTTATATTCATGTTTCAAAAAATATCTGACTCAGGTGAATTAAAAGCGTCATTTTAAGGTCTACAACAGATGAGTGAAAGTCTAATCCAGAGAATCAATTACTTGAAAACTAATTAGCAAACAACAAATACTTCAAGACTATAGCCGGTCGATGTGATCCAAATAACAACCACTGCTTATCAGACCAAAAACACAAACATCGATCACTGCTACACAGCCACAGTTCACTTACACTGAGCTAATCCAAATATTGAACACAACAGCTAATTTCTGACACATACAAAAAAATGACAAATAATATAAAACACCATATTGACAACAGTCCACGAGGGCGCTGTAATTCTAATTCTGCTCTACAAGCTGTCGGCTTAACTCATAACAAAATCAATTACACAGGAGCAACTTTGGCGCTATCTATTCCAGGAGGGGCGAAATCAATTTGCGACTGCAACCCCAAAACGGTAAAATTTCTGTGACATTTTTGTGACAATTCCGTGACATAATTTTGCAACCATGGCATACGTCGCAACAGTTTTGCATAACGGTCGTGACTGTTTCATAACGGTCCCGACTGTTGGGATAATGGTTGAGTATTAAGGTTAGGTTTAGGCATGTTTTACTGAGGATATGTTTAGGGTTAGGGTTAGATTTAGTAGGTTTAGCCAAAACACTTGAGCGTTTCATAACAGCCGTGACCAAACGGCCGCAACGGTTCACTGTTAGAGACAAATTCATAACGGTCAGGACCATTTTACCACCCTTTGCGACGACAATGCGTTTTGCAAATTGATTTCGCTGTCTCTCATCTTCTCACTTACAATAATGCCAAGTTTACACTACAGTATGCTCTTGTGTTAAAAAAAAAAGCATATTGGATACAATTCCTATGAAAGAGCATAAAATAAGTCATACATCTGCATAATTGGCATCAGCTATTATTATGAATGGTGAAGCTATGATGGGAAAGAAAGTTTTAACTACTGTAGCATATTTGCCAAGTACAAATAAGTCTAAAGGTCCTTTCAGACGGATGGGCAGCAACTGATGCAGCCAGTAATTATGCTTTAATGAGAGTGAATGCGACTGAATACTGCTGCATTGTATTGAGCAGACCTGTCTTTGACCCATGCAACAACACCTGCGTCACACACTCCCTGTCTGAAATCCTGGATTTGATCTTTAACTACTTTCATTCTTGTGTCAGTATTGTTTGTGAGCTTTTTGTAAAAAAAAAAAAAGAAAAGAAAAGAAAAGAAAAGAAAAGAAAAGAAAAGAAAAGAAAAAAGAAAAAAAGTGGTTAATGTACTGCAAATCGGCCTTGGGTAAAAGAAGTTCACAATAATTTCTGCAGATCCAGTGTGAAAGATATACTGTACAAAACAATGTGCCTTTTTACATCCACAAAGTGGAACAACCAATCTGAGGTTCTTTAAGCTGTAGGCTAGGCATTCTTAAAGGCCATTTTGTCTAGGGACACACAGTAGATCATGTTTCTTTTTCTATTTTTTACTGTGATTTATTTCATTTTGTACACTGTACAGTGTTTTAACATATTAACTTGATTGTGATACTAGCAATGATGAAAATCTAGAAAATCTTTGGTATTTTGAAACAACTGAAACTGCTGCAACTTTGTGGTTTCATCGCATTTCATATCAAATCCCAGTATCCCATAGTGAATTGGGTTATACTGGGATTATATTCAGTATACAAACATATTTGAATACTGTGTCCTGATTGGCCACCCCAGTTCTCTGGAGTAGGAACTGCAGGCAGCTGAAATTCATGCACAAGCACCAGGAGAGCTTTTGGTTTGCTTTGTGAATGTGGACAGGGCAGTTTGTCTTTACGTTGTCTATGGAGGAACTATCTCTGCTCACATCATAGACCACATCTCAAAACTTAACAGATGTATTATGACAGATAATAAGCCCACCGCAAACCCACTGGTATATTTTTTGATGTTTTGTTTTGCTCTTTCTCGACAGTGCTCATTCATGAATCCATTCTGCAGTGTTCATGGAGGAACCATGACATTTGATCAAATTTTGATGGTCAAATGTGGTAGTAGACCTTACTTCCGGCAGTCTTTCTGGTGCTTCAAAACACCACTGAGCAACTATTATTGAAATGAACGGCAAGGGGGTCAATTGAGTCCCCTCTCTATATTTTATTACTCTATGTTCCAGACCTATGGCTATCTGCAGAGAGGCAACTTTTTTTTTACCAACAGCAGATTCGTTCTGACTTTAGCCAGTCTACAGCCTGAATGCATTTGCATGTATCCATGAAGTAAGTGAAAAGAAAATTATGGTAACTGACAGTCTGTTCTTCAGTTTTGTGGGTGCGCACGCCATACCTATGCAGTAGTACTAATCATTTCCATGGAGACCACTAGTTACTACACCTCGTCAGACAGAAGTAATATAGTAAAGCTGAGGTTGCAGGGAATTTAAATAATCTCAAATCGTTCAAAACAATCTCATACGAGAAATACGCAGCTAAGGATCATGCTTGTAAGAGAAGCGCTGCGTAAACATTTCAATGACGTCACAACGTGGCAGCAAACATTGTCTCTCTGTGGGTCGAACCACGGCTACCGGGGGGGTCCTCAAAACTTTCATACAAGAGCCCACACGTTACACAGGTTACCCTGGACCTTAAAGTTTCCCAGGACCCCACAATTTACCGGAGCTTGTTCCCGTAAAGGTATGGGTACTGAATAATGGAATGGTGCAGGTCAGTGCAACAAAGAAAGCTGTTGCAACTAGCCAGCTGGTACCGTTTAAATGTCCGGGTTTGAAAACAGTTTCGCATATAAATCCAGAGGAAAGCAGAATCCAAGTTTGAGATCTCTTCTACAGCTCCTTCTGAGACATACCAAATCTATTTCTCAGGAGAAAACAATGAGAAACATAGATTTGAGATACAACAATTGAGCAAGAATGAGCAATAGATGAGAATGATGTGAGATCTAAGCTCATGGCTCCTGTTTCTCATCGTTTTCTCCTGAGAAATAGACTTGGTATGTCTCAGATGGATCCTCTGATGAGCTATACAGGAGCTCTCAAAAATGGCTTGAATATTGCTCAATTGTTGTATCTCAAAGCTATGTTTCTCATTGTTTTCTCCTGAGAAATAGATTTGGTATGTCTCAGGTGGAGCTGTACAGGAGATCTCAAACTTGGATTCTGCTTTCCTCTGGGAAAGGTTTGCCCCCATTTTCACAATCTTCCCCAAATATCAGATGTACAAAGTGATGGGCTATATGAGATATGAGCTTATAGATCTGCTATCTTTGAATGTAAGTGTAATATAATGGTTAAAGTGGTTCAAATCTTTTCCAGTTTAAATGGATTAATGAGCTACTGTGCAAGAAAGGAACTAAGTGTTCCAGTTATTGAAGTTATCGCTTATGAAGAATAACTGGAACAGTGTGTCTCCTAGCTGTAGAGAATGTCCTCACTTGGGCTAGACAACGCTCAGTTCTCTCAAATCAAAGTGAAATGCCTTTCAAGGTTTTTTTTGATTGGTCTCTTGTGCTGTGTTGTAATTTCATTCTTTGTTTGTTGTCTCTATTCTCTCAACGCATGAAAACCTATGTTTAATTGCATCCAAAAATCCTTTTGCAGTAGTTTTATGTGCTTTGTTTTTTGGGGCTTTAGCTTGTGCTACTTTTGCCTCATCCTTCCTCTGCATGGTTTACTCCTAGAAGTTCCCTGTTGGATAAATATAGTTCTGTCTGCCTGTCTACCTGTCTGTCAGTGTCTGTCTTAATAGTTGGTGTAAATGTGTCATCATGGCTGAAATGTACTATAGTCCTACATTCTGCCTTGTCTAAATGCATGTGCACAGTTGTGCGCACACACACACACACACACACACACACACACACACACACACACACACACACACACACACACACACACACACTAGGATTTGCGGTGATTCTTCCTTCCCTGTATGTGTGAGGGATGAAGTTGAACAGTGTTTGTGGGCTGTTCTGGTACAGTGAAAGGTTGTCAGCTTGCACATGGCAAAGCATCTGCAACACAAACCACGCCTATCTTCACCTCACGCAGCACCACATGATCACACACACGCATGCATGCATGCGCACACACACGCACACGCGCACACACACACACACACACACACACACACACACACACACACACACACACACACACACACACACACACACACACTCTTTCTATGTCTCTTTCTACGCTTAGACAGCAGGTGGCTATAATTACCTAATCTGTCCTGAGCCCTTCATAATCCAACATGCATCTCACACACATGCGCGCACGCACACACACATTCACACACATATACACACACACACAAACACAAACATAGAGAGAGAGAGATCTACAAACTAAGAGTGCATCATGGATGTGAGCTTGCAGATCAGCTGTTTCCAGTGGCACGGCACCGCCACACGATGGAGTATATACACAGAGGAACAGTAATGGAAGAACTACAGCTACGTACTCAACGCTTTTACCAGACAATGTACAATATACTTCCAAAGCCTTGATTTGTTTTCTAACAATTATCAGCCAGTTACTTAAATATAAGTCCAGTATTCAAACCGTATGGAGTAACATGTAGTGGCATCAGTATATGCTTAAAAGGGACCAAAGGTAACAATACTACTAAAACTAATATCACTGCATGGATATTTGTCCCAATCTGTGTTCTTTTCTTTTTTTCTTCTTCCTTCAGATTTAATACTAGGCTCTGTTTGGTTATAGCCTGGTTCCAGTCCAATTTGGTCAGCGGTCACCATTTTGGCCATGAAGTCCTCTCATAATTGAGAGTGGCCAGACCTGCCTGTGGAAATACGCGTTGCAAAGGCAGATAAAAGCTGGCTATGCAAGGGTAGTGCAATGTCCCATTTCACACATTTTACATAAAATGCATGAAAGCTCACAACGCAGATACTGCATCGAATGATTGGCTATTTTGAAATAGCCACTGTACCATTTAGAGCTGAGCAGTCCCTCTTCTCTCGTGACGCCGCCCGTGTTCCAGAAATGGATTCCCCATTCATTTTCCTCAAAGACTTTTCGAAAATGATTTATATAAAGACGATTACACCACACACAAAGCCAACTCGGGTCAAATCATGACAACACACACAATGTTTTGGAACAATCAAATAAATTCTAATAAGAAAAACAAAACAAAAAGTGTTGTATCCTGCTATATGCTAGATATATGGTAATATTGTGTTTGTTGTCATAATTTGTCATGACCCGAGTTGGCTTTGTCCATGGTGTAATCGTCTTTACATAAACATTTTTTGAACTCTATGAGGAAAATGAGTGGGGAAAACATTTCTGGACCATGGAGGAAGGAAAATGCAGAAAGTAACTAGTAGCCTAACTAAAGTTCAAAATGCAATGTTTGCCTCTGAGTTTTCTTGAGTAATTGAACTGAATAAAGTTACTTTCCACAATTGCGAACCCAGACATTGCATGATATATCGCAATGGCTGTCCATGAATCACATTTATTGCCTCCATTTTACTTCACCTCCATTGTTGTGTTTTTTGTTTTTTTTCCTTGCTACTCGTCTTAACTTACTGCATCCTGGCCTGTACGATATGCCTCCATAGCCATAAGAATTTTAGAACACTATACACGATGTATGATTTGCGATTAAATGGCAGTCATAAATCTTATAAACATAGCATACAGTCGCGTGGAGGCCAAATGCAAATGAGGATCCACCCGCTGCTCTCATGAATATTTTGTTGCTGTAGTAGCTGTCAGGAAGAAAACATGCATCTCCATAATTTAAACTTTTAAATGTTTTTCATGAATGAATGCCCCCCAGTCATCATAGTGTCATATAAACATAGGAGTACATTTACTCAAGTATACTATACTTGGGGATAACAAGGGATACGTAGTTCACTCCAAAGTGAAACAAAACAAATCGAAAGAAAGAAAGAAAGAAAGAAAGAAAGAAAGAAAGAAAGAAAGAAAGAAAGAAAGAAAGAAAGAAAGAAAGAAAGAAAGAAAGAAAGAAAGAAAGAAAGAAAGAAGTCATTTTGATTGGGCTGACCGTGAACTATCCCATTAAGTACAATTTTGAGTTTATTGAGGTATTTCCACTGTTCTGTTCTTTCACAGTATGTCTACTTCACTAGTAATATCTCAGAGGCAAATATTGCACTTTATTTCACAACAATTACTTGAAAACTTGTTACAAGGTACAGTATGTTGTAAACCAGACTAATATCACACTGTCATGGCAGCAGCAGACATTTTTTTTTTTGCCGCTGCAGCTGATTCGTGTCTGGCTTTAACCAGGATACTTCAGCCAAGGTGCGTTTGAAACTAGCATACAATGTGTTGTTGTGCGACTCATTGTGAGCTTGTATATTTGCTAATTTCAAAAGATTTTAAACTTGAAATGGGACATTCAGCATAATAAGTCATTTCTATTTTGAAGTCGTTTCTATTTTGAAGCAATTACTTTTGTAAATTAGAGTATGTAATTTCGAGAGACAGTAAGATCATTTTGTGACCACAGTTACGACTGTTTTAAAACTGTCGTGTTAGAAGCGGGTCAGGGGGAGGTGGATGTTTGACTCTTCCGACCTTTTTCTAAATGACGCTTTTAAAAAGGTCAGGGCAGCTGTCAAAAGTTCACAAACTTTTTCAAAAAGGATTGAAAAAAGGTTGAGAAATGATTCTGTCTCTAGTGATTTCTTTATTCCAGACTTTCACTTGTAACGGAGCAATACTACCTTGCAGTATTCACACTATTTAAATACTGTATCAAGTGACTAGTCTGGGGTGTTCACATAAGACAGAGTAGACGATAAAATTACCAAAGTTTTTTTTAAAGGGAAATATCCCACTAATCATGTTGAACATGCTGTGGTATGTTTAGTCTACTTTGTATTTGTTTAGTACAGTAGATGTCTGTATTAGGGTTTTGGATATTTTAGGTTTCTACCTGACAGCAACAATTTGTAGCTCTTTGGTAAAGCCAATGGGCAGATGCCATGGTTTTCTGGACCTACTGAAAAAACTCAAGCCATTCAGAATCCTGTTGAATCATGACCAAAAAACCTTTGATTCTGTTTGAATGGGCCTAATAAATACATTTTACCCAATACCCAATTTGATAGCCCCAAATCAATATGTATATATAGCCTATATTTTGCGTTTTCCCTCTCTACATCGCTTCTACTTTGATACTACAGCTGTGTGTATATATATGTGTGTGTGTGTGTGTGTGTGTGTGTGTGTGTGTGTGTGTGTGTGTGTGTGTGTGCGCGCGCGCGCACGTGCGTGTGTGCAGCCAATCACAGCGCAGCAGTCTCCAGTAGTTTCATAATGAGCCAATAGAGTGGAGTTAGTTTCAAATGTGATTTCTTGATATCTTTACAGAATCAAAGGTGGTCATGATTCAACAGGATCCTGAATGGCTTGATTCTAGTCTTAAAATAATGTATATATAATGTCACTATAGGGAAACTTAATGGAAGATTTTCTTCCATTAATTCTTTTACGAAAGCCTAGCATATGTTTTGATCTTTGCAAATGATTTCTGTCAGGACACCATTCATCGGCAGGCAAATGCCTAAATTGTAAATTATAATCTTAATTTACAATTTATGCATTTTTCTGTACAAATAAAACTAATCAGTGCAGACTCTCAGAAAAATAGGTCATTAAACACAACTTGATGATGTCATCAAGTTGTTTTTCACCATATTAATGATATTTTTTTTTTTTCAGATGTCCATTTCTAGGAAACACGGAATGGGGTAACCTTTTTACTATGCCCACACAAGGTATATTAATGACATAGTAAAATATTGAGAATTGGTGGAATTTAAGCAAAAAAGCATGTTCAAAGACAAACTATTTAATTTTGTTCTTAGCATAATACTAATAATAATGGTTCGACACTGGTACTTTTTTGTCACAGCACATAATGTGAAATTTGTACTCTGCATTTATCCATTTTTATTATTATGGGGCAGTGGGCTATCGCCATCAATACAGCACCCAGGGGAGCAGTTAGGGCTTAACTGCCTTGCTCAGGGACTCTATAACGCATAAAGCAGGGATAGGAGGTGAACCCGGGGACATTCTGTTTCCCTTAATGGCCTCTCTACCCACTCAGCTATGCCCACCACACCTCAAATGAATCTTCTTTATTCTTAATGTCTTGGCGTATTGTTTCTTGTCTGCTCTCTCTTCCGTTTCATTCTAAATGGTAAATTTACTGTACTGCATTATACTGTACAAAGTACTGTACCTCTTTACAAAGAATTCACCCATATGTTCAATTAAGGCCAAAGCCGGGGGATCGAATCAGGGGCCTTAATTCAATTCATTCACAAGCTGCCACTCTAGCACCTGAGTTAAGGCTGTTTCTTATCCTATCCACTCTTTCTGGTGGAAAACTCATGTCAAAAACTGTTATTGTTCAGGAAACAAGTTCAAAAAGAACAAATGCAGAAGATCGACAAAAAAAAGAAAGAAAAACGGGTCGCTTCAGCATACCACACTTTTGTGGTATGCTGTATGATCGTAGCCTGGTACCATACTCGTTTCTGTGTACAAATACAAATTCAACTCACAACTCTGTAACTCCATCTATGAAGGTTGAAATACTGTTGAGGCTTCTGATTTGTTTGGGAAGAAAACAACAGTTTACCTTTGTTGGAACAACATCCAATCAGAAACAACAGCGCTACGCCACAGGTGACGTCAGGGAAATTCAAGTCAAGCAGGCACTCGCCAGACTCAGTTGCCGGTAACATACGTACATAAGTTGGAAATGAGGCTGGTTCCAGGCTAGTATGATCGAGGGTATTCATTTACAAACAAAAGAAAGAAATGACGCACACATTCATATTACAGACCTGTAAGGGTCCACCTGGATCGATGATGGAGGTAGGTAAGAGTCCATTTGGGAGGTTCTTCGAGGTATGTAAGGATCCATTTGCGATGGAGTTCGGGGTAAGTAAGGGTCCATCAGGTTTTAGTGCTGGATCACCTGCACGTGGACCGCTTCCAGGCAACAGAATCTGGAGATCTGGGTGGCACTTGCCTGGAATGCCCTGCATGGGACGAAGAGAGTGTGCAAATCAGACATGAGAGAAGGCCTGGAGTCATTACTGCCGTATGGGGCCTATACATGGATGCTCAAAAAACACAGCACACAGGAAAGGACCCCTCGACTAGTCTACTCCGCACAATAGTGCTAAGTACACAGGTGGACCACATCAGAAATGTGGTTGTCTACCTGGTAAGGTTCCACCACGAGTCACAGAGAAGGAGAGAAGGTGAGGCACTGTGTCAGGACTGTTGATAAGCAAACCGTCACTGAAGGAGCCAACCCAAAGACAGGAGGGGAAAGACACACAATATGGTGTGACATCAGAGCTACTAATACTACAGAGAAACGCTGAAAATAGCAGGTGTGTGTATTTGCTTGTGCACACGCGTGCATCATTACATAAAAGCTGGGTAATAGATGTTTCTTTATTATTGTTATACTAACGCTATGTTGCAAGAACTAATGCTAAACTGTGGACTGATTGTTGATTATGGGGCACTGGGCTATCACCATCAATACAGCGCTCAAGGGAGCAGTTACGCCTTAACTGCCTTGCTCAGGGACTCTACAACACATAAAGTGGGGATAGGAGGTAAACCCGGGGACATTCTGCTTCCCAATTGGTCTCCCTACCCACTCAGTTAGTGTGCCGACCACACTTCTTTATTCTTATGCTTTTCCTTGCCTTTCAAGTATAATGTTATTAGATCTGTCACAAATGTATTGGTGCATTGAGGTTATCTGACTTGTGCAAATTTTGATCGATTGATTACAACAAAGTAAAAGGTCAAACAGAAATGAAATTTCAGATGGTAGGGCTCCAAACACTTTTGAGATGTTAAAATGGACCTGAAAATGAACTGATCCGGAAAATGTTGAGAACCTCCCTAAAGGCACATCCTCTGGTATTTTTGTTGTCGTCCCTCCCACACACATGCACGCCTATGGGTATATGGAAGACTAGCCTCAGAAACTGTTGTTTTAAAAGAAAAGAAAACCCCGATGAGCCACGGACAAAAAGTGGCATATAGAAGTGGGAGTGAACGTCGTATTTTGATACGACCAATAACCAATAAAAGCCCAGAGGGGCCCAGCGTCATTAATCGTGCACCCCTAGCACGTATTATCCGGGATTGGTTGCTCATATACATGAATGAATTCATGCTCACCTGTGCCTCGCCCTCTATGAGTTTGTGGCTTTTACTTGCTTGCAGAAAATGTTCCCTTCAAATGTGAAGTCAACTCAACGCAAAGTCATATAAAGTCCTATATTGTACGCACTGTTAATGATCTTCTTTTGTCAAGTACAGTATAATCTCAGCAGAGTTTGATAGCTCAGGCGTGTGACCGATTTGTTCCAACAACTCCTTCCCCTACTGTGAACAGCAGATCAATCCCTGCCCCGCCCCCTTGAGAGCTGTGACTCAACCAGGTGCACACACATACACACACATGCACGCACACACGCACGCACACACACACACACACACACACACACACACACACACACACACACACACACACACACACACACACACACACACAACACACACAACACACACACACACACACCTGACACTAAGTTGTGCACATGCACACCAGTGTTGCTATATTGTATGTTAGCCCATTATAAGCAACTTTGTGTTTGTTTTTCTATGAAACCCTAGCCATGCAACTCAATGCAACATTTGTCTGTGTTGCCCCATCTGAAAGAATCTGTGTGTGTGTGTGTGGGGGGGGGGGGGGGGGGGGGGCATACTCAGATATGTGACACTGTCGCACACTGAACATAGCCGATCTACAAGTTCACAAGGTATCACACTGGTAGTTCTTGTGAGTCTTGTAGATCAGCTTCCAGCTTTCCAGTGCGACAGTAGCTCGACTAATCATAATCAGGCTTTCAGATTATCAGACTTTCACTCTCACTGGTTTAGCATTGGGACATCACACAGCCATGCCCTGCAGGTGGCAGCTGCAAAATGGAACACAAATGGCTTGAAATTGTGTCCATTTTAATGCGTTTTGTGTTACGGTTTGCTGATGAGAGCAGCTGTAGGTTAAAATGATCACCCAGGGAATTAATAAAGTACTGTGTATGTCCATTCCATTTTATCCAATGCTACTATTACCGTCTATTCGGAATAAACGTGCAATGCCCAGGCCCGGATCGAATAGTCTGGCAATTCTGGCAGTTGCCAAAAGGGCTGGGCACAGACATGGATACGGGATGAATGTGTCAAATTGGAAGTGATGAAACAGTAAAATTATCAAGGCAATGCATTGCCAAATATATTAGTCTTTGTGGGTCAGGGCTGCATGCTGCGATTGACAATTATTTATTTTGTAATTAAATAATTATAAGTAAACTTTCATGCACCCGCCCACTACAGCAGGTGATGAAACTGGATCCACCATTTTCATCACCTGCTGTAGTGGGCGGGTGCATGAAAGTACTGGCTGTACTACCAGAGGCATTCATTGGCTAGTCTTAAAGGGTGTTCCGAGCTGGAGGAGAGAGAGAAAGAGAGAGAGACACAGAGAGACAGAGACACCGGTGTGTCTGCATCTCAGGAGTAAGAGCTATGTTTAGCAAATCCCCTCAGTGCCTTTCTCAATGACATGCACATGTTGGACAGTCTGCAGGAGAAACTCACGAACGTATGAGCTCACATGCAAACCGAGCACAGACACACACACATGCACCCATGCGCACACATGGAAGTGTACACACACACACACACACACACACACACACACACACACACACACACACACACACACACACACACACACACACACACACACACACACACACACACACACACACACACACACACACACACACACACACACACACACACACACACTTCAGTGTTCTGAAATAGGGCAGCAGTAAATCGGACGGATATATTGATTTTTAAAAAGAAAAATAAATAGTGTTGGTAAATCAGTGGTTGGCAAAGTACTCTCTGTATTTAGATGGGCAATCGTTTAGTTTTAATGCACACATAAATTAGTAATAAATCTAATTGAAGTACGTCGTCTACTTGAGTGAATTTACTCCGATCAAATATTACTCCACTACAAGTGAAAGTTACGCCAAATTTGTACTTGAGTTAAAGTCGCTGGTGAAAAGTCTTAAGTGTAAAGGTTTAGATCATTCTAAAATATATTCTGCTACACTTAATGTGTAATGGATTCAGTCAATTCATCTGATGTTTTTAATTTTACATTCAGTATTAGGAATGACAAAATCCATGACTTTTACTTTGTTGATAAAATATGTTGCATTGGTCAGTTATCACACAATATTCGGATTTGGATAACAACTTTTTCAGATACCAATATAGATGTAGATATAGTCGCTGACAGTAACCTCGACATGATCTCCACATTTCAATGTCTTCATACATTAATTCCCAATTGTATACGCTATTCCATCGCAGTGTTGCGCAAAAGTAGCAAGTTCTCAACTCAGAGTTGCGACGGGGACGGCTCTAGCATGGCCCTCTAGGGTGAGAATGAAGAATACAGTATGTGAGAGCGATCCAGCATGTGCCGATAAGTGGCGCGGGCATATTTTGTGAGCCATCAGCCTGTCACAGTCTCTCTTTCTCTCTCTCTCTCCCTCTCTCTACAGAGAGAGACTCCTTTTTTTTGGTATGGGTTCAGTTGGGTATGAAAATTTGATTAGGTTGGCATCACGTATGTTTGATCCCACTAAAACCAGCCCTGCATTGTGATGGGTTGCTATTTATACGGTCTATGAAAATCTTACTAAAACACATTTCACCTATAACACACTCAGATTGGGGAAGTGTGCATAAAAAGTCTGTGCATGTCTTGGTTTATACTGTTGGTGGTTCTAACAACAGCTTGTGGGCTAACTGCAGTAAAATGGATCGATTACAACACAAGTTTCCACCCATCCAGTGACATCTATTTCATGTTTTTCTCAATCCAGTTTCTGAAGTTACGTATCTGCGTGTGCCCGGTGTAAATGAGCCTGTGGCACTCGTTTTGGTCATGAAAGAGGCTCTCTAAACCGAACAGCTCCCACACAATGGCATCGTCTCTGTGCTTCTCAGTTTGACCTGCCAATAAAGGGGTCCCTGTGGTGGGGACGACCGGGGAGGGGACGCTCGGTATGATGGCGATGCCTGGCATGACGTTTGGACAAGGTCCGTCGGGCTGACTGGACGGTTTGCTAATAAGACACAGAACGTTATCCGTGAGCATGGACTCGTCCGTTCCCATCCGGGCGAACTCTCGCTTGCACTGAAGAAAGTCGGCGACCTCGACGACTTTGGTGAGGTCAGTGTGGCCCCCGCCGGGCCACATAGGGGCGTCGTGTCCTACCGTCCACCTAGCGGCGTACGCTTCCATGGCCATCACCTCTCCGCCTTGCATTTTGGGTAGACAAACCGGTGACACGCGCCGGCTGATCCGCGCCTTTTCTTGTAGCTTGAGAATGGCGAGATTAGAGTCCAGGGTGGACTTGTAATTTGGATGTACCAAAATACTTGAAACCTGACATGGCAGAAAAATAGAGACATTGGTTAATTAACCGAAAGCATATCAAATCTCATATGCATGTCATTGTTTTTCTTGTTTGTTTGCTTTTTCCTATTCTTTGCACCTTATGTTATGTTAGATTAGAGTTCTCCCTGCTCTCCCTCTCCCTGCAGTCCCAAATAAAAGACATATTGCTTCTGATTGTACCCTCAAGCGTTGAAGGACATTGGCCTGGCCCTCGGAGGCATTCTTGTACTGCATTCCCAGCACTACCCTCACGTGGTCCGGATGGAGGGGACGCTGTCGCTCGGTGTCCGGGGACACCACGCAGTGTGCTGCCACCAGGACGCTGTGCAGGGCCACCAGAGCACCGCTGCACACCAAGTGCCACGATGCTGCTGCCTCCTCCTGCTCCCCGGACGACCCCTGCTGGCCGTCTGGGGCATTACCAGCGCTGTGAGTGGCAGGTGAGCGGACATAGATGGCTGCGTGCCATGGCCAGTGCGTCCCCAGGGGATCCTGGGAGCTGAAGGAGGGAACTTTGCCACATACTGTGGGGGGATTATAACAAACATACAATAGAGAATTTCATTTTATGACATGTAGACATATTTTCGATATGCATTTTCAATATACACAGACCATATGGAACCAAGGTTTCGTGGGGTGTGTAATTGATATAAAATAAGTTGTTTCTTGGGTGAACTACTTATAACCCCAATTTGACCCTTCATTGAAACAATATAGATCACAACGGTTTGCATTGTGTGTCGGGTTGTGGGGTGGGAGATCTGTTTGATTTTCTCCAATTTTCCTTTTTCCTTTTTGTTTTGCTTTTATTATGTCCAACAAAATAGGCTGAGAAGGGGTTACATAAATAAATAAACTACAGTATGTGAGGAATGCTTTTGAGATCCTCTGTTCATATTCACTTCTTTTAGATTTTGTCTTTGCCATTAACCCACACAAGGCAAAAGACTAAAACACACCCATGGTGGACCTGAGCCACTGCTGCCCCCACCTGGTGAACAGGACACATGGCGGCCTGTCCACTTGCCGGTCTTCAGACAGCTGCGTCGGGAGCTGCCACTGTGACGGTACAGTGGGGAGGAACAGTTGTACTCGATGCTGGTGTGGACATGGTGAAAACCACGAGGGAGCACTGGCAAAGTTGTGGCCTCACTTTTTGGGTGCCTTTGTGACGTGAATAGCCTGAAGCTGGACGGCAGCACGTGGTAAGCCGAGGACATGTCGACCCTGTGTGGAGTAAAGAGACCTGTTTTCAGTATCTCCTATAGGCCCACCCTCTAATGTTTATTTTAGTTGTCAAATAAAGAACTATAGAGAGGCCCCTGCCCTACGGGCTACGACTGAACAAAATCAAATTAAAGTAGTAGCAAAGTCCCAAAACTTGTTGACACCCCCAAAAAGTCATATTATCGGCTTTAATGCAACAAAAATATCTAAATGATAAGTGGGGAAAAAATGAAGATAATATAGTGCCATACTTATTTGATGTTTGATGTGGCTTCAGAACCGTCTGAGATACAAGCTGTGATACTTTGGGTTCTCTGCAAGCTGGGAGACAATCATCCACATCATTGTTACGTCAGTAGGCTAGTACACATACAGTAAAGCTCAAAGCACAGCACAACGTAGATGTGCAATAATCCAAAAATGTATTTGTACAAACAGGGTAAATATTTTTAATTTTCTTCTCTCCGAAATAGGATTTTTGAACAGCCAATATAAACTTTGTATATGCGTTGTCAGGGCTTGACACTAACACTTGCCCACTTGCCCGGGGCAAGTAAAAAAATGCTCAGGCAATTGAATACTGCTACCTGGTTGCCCGATCGGGCAAGTGTCTGACTTAGTGCGCTATAACACAACACAAGATTTTGTCCTGAAGGTGGTCATTGTGCTCTGCGTCTTTCCCTGCTTTCTAGCTATCTCTCCCTCATCTCTCTCCCAGGTCCATTTGGTTCCAAACTATCATTTTGCTGGAGTCACGGATCCCTGAGACTGTGACCACTATGGGAACCAGTGATTTACACTGATTTACAAGTTGAATATTTACTGTAGTGACTTAAACAAAACAGTCTTTAACTGCACAAGGAAAATGTTTAAAGCACTAAGTAGAAAGTAAACTTAAACAGAAAATTTACGATATATTTTGGGGGGCAAGTGACCATGACCTGAGGCCTTGTAGACCTTAGTGTCAACCCCTGCGTATAAAGTGCTTACAATGATGTAAACCATGTAAATGGTGAAGGGTGCAGGGAAGCCATGGAAGGCTCCAACCTGCGGATTGGCTGGTCTAACGACTACCGGCCATAGCCCAGCAATCAGAACCACTATAAATGAGGTATGTAATGTAATGTAAAGTTCATTCCCTTGGGTCAATAGACTTTTTTTGTTTTGTTTTGTGAAAGACAGCAGCCTACCTCTAACGCACTGGGGTGGTCTGCTACTCCATGATCCATTGGACAGACAGGTAAGGGTGGGCTCTCCACTCAGAATGTAGGACTTTTTACAGAAGAACTCCATCTTGCTGCCGCCGCTGCTGCCAGTTCTGGCAACTACAGGTTTATGATAACCATTCAAGATTTTGGGCGGTGGAGCACAGTGCCCCCTGCTTACTACTGGAGACGAAATGAGAGGGAAAGAGAGAAAACGATAGGAATGTTGAATGCAAGGGAGAGAGGAGTGGAGACAAGAGAAGAGAAGTTTCAAAAAAAGGCAAAGTAGTACCGGTAATTTATTTCAGTCAACAACAGAGGCAACGCAACTAATAAATCAGGCTTGGGTACCTTTAACACACTTAGGTTCAGTTCCAGTCCAAGTAGCATTAGGCAGACATGTCCTCTGCTCAGAACCAAACAGGGTGAAGGTGGGGTGGCACACATAGCTGACAGAGAGGAGGCGTTGTCCCGGCCCATATACAGGCAGAACATCCCCATTGACTGGTTTCTCTGGAGGCCTACACTCTACTACACTGACAGCTGGAGCAGTGTTAGGGGGGAAATAAAGAAATACGATTACATTAAAAATTACAACCCCAATTCCGTTGAAGTTGGGACGTTGTGTAAAATGTAAATAAAAACAGAATGCATTGATTTGCAAATCGTTTTCAACCTCTATTCAGTTGAATACACCACAAAGACAATATATTTAATGTTCAAACTGATAAACTTTATTGTTTTTTGAAATTATACAATCTTTTGCAAATTGATCCCTGCAACACGTACCAAAAAAGTTGGGACGGGGCAACAAAAGACTGGGAAAGGTCATGAATGCACAAATAACGCCTGTTTGGAACATTCCACAGGTAAACAGGTTAATCTTAAACAATTTAATATCGTGATTGGGTATAACAGGACCATCCCAGTCGTTCACAATCAAAGATGAGGCGAGGTTCACCACTTTGTGAACAATTCTGTGAGAAAATCATCCAACGGTTTAAAAACAATGTTTCTCAACATTCAATTGCAAGGAATTTGGTGATTTCATCATCTACAGTCCATAATATAATCAAAACGTTCAAAGAATCTGAAGAACTTGCTATACTAAAGCGACAAGGCTGAAAACCAACACAGAATACTTGTGACCTTTGATCCCTCAGGTGGCTCTGCATTAAAAACTGACGTCATTGTGTAAAGGATATTACTGTGAGGACTCAGGAACACTCAGAAAACCATTGTCAGTTTACATAATTTGTCGCTACACCTGCGAGTGCAAGTTAAAACTCTACCATGCAAAGCAAAGCCATACATCAGAAAGGTTGGTTTGAAAAACAACCAGAAAAACAACCAGAAATGCCTTCTCTGGGTCCACTATCATTAGAAATGTGGACTAATCAGACCACAGCACACTTTTCCACTTTGTGTCTAACCATTTCAAATGATATTGTACCCAGAGAAGGCATTTCTGGTTGTTTTTCTGGTTGTTTTTCAAACCAACCTTTCTGATGTATGGCTTTGCTTTGCATGGTAGTGTTTAGGAGTTTTAACTTGCAATCGCAGGTGTAGCGACAAATTATGTAAACTGACAATGGTTTTCTGAGTGTTCCTGAGTCCTCACAGTATTATCCTTTACACAATGATGTCAGTTTTTAATGCAGAGCCACCTGAGGGATCAAAGGTCACAAGTGTTCGGTGTTGGTTTTCGGCCTCGTCGCTTTAGTATAGCAAGTTCTTCAGATTCTTTGAATGTTTTGATTATATTATGAACTGTAGATGATGAAATCACCAAATTCCTTGCAATTGAATGTTGAGAAACATTATCTTTAAACCGTTGGATGATTTTCTCACAGAATTGTTCACAAAGTGGTGAACCTCGCCCCATCTTTGATTGTGAACGACTGGGATGGTCCTGTTATACCCAATCACGATATTAAACTGTTTAAGATTAACCTGTTTACCTGTGGAATGTTCCAAATAGGCGTTATTTGTGCATTCATCATCTTTCCCAGTCTTTTGTTGCCCCCGTCCCAACTTTTTTGGTACATGTTGCAGGGATCAATTTACAAAAGATTGCATAATTTCAAAAAACAATAAAGTTTATCAGTTTGAACATTAAATATATTGTCTTTGTGGTGTATTCAACTGAATAGAGATTGAAAACGATTTGCAAATCAATGCATTCTGTTTTTATTTACATTTTACACAACGTCCCAACTTCAACGGAATTGGGGTTGTACATTATTACATTCAAACTTTTTTAAATAAAAAATGGCACATGTGATATTTTGGAATGGCCAGCATTTAAGGGCTCAATGGCTCCACAGACACTTTCCCGGGTTACAATCAGTCTATAATCGGTGTCACTACCTGAACTCTGCTGATAGTGCAGAACAAAGCCGTCCAGGTTGGTGTAGCCGTCTGAGGCGAAGAGAATGTGGAGCACGTTCCCTGTGGTCCTGACCGGAGGAGGAAGCTCTGGTCCACAGTACCGGCCCAGGACTGGCGAGGTCACACTGTCCCCGTCACGCAGCTCAATGTAGTCGTAGCCACAGTGGTGGTCAGACTCCATGCTGAGCACTGAAAACCTGCCAGGTCACCCCGACAAAAAATGTCCATGTTATAGATCAGGGGTTTTCAACAGGTGGTCCGGGGACCACCAGTGGTCCTTGAGAAGGTTTCAGGTGGTCCCCAGGCTAAATGATGGAAAGTTGGTTAACCAGATGTAACTCTTGAGAGTGTAAAAATGAAACCAAATGGACCCTTGCGGGTCCATTTGGTTTCATTTTCACACTCTCAAGAGTTCAAATATTCATCTGAATTAGCACCACTTAATTAAGAAGTTTACACTGTTTTTCCAGCCTGGAATTGTGGACAAAAGCAAAATAATTCTTTAATTTTAGGTCTTTGGTGTGAAAATGTCCTCAAATGGTGGTCCGTGGCTCAAATGCCGAATAAATGGTGGTCCCTGGAGTCACAAAGGTTGAAAACCCCTGTTATAGATTGTCCAAAATTGTTTCTCGCATGGGAAAATGTTTTGTGACAGGGAATCCGAGAAGAATACAGTAGATTAGATCAAGATTTTACGTAAAAAAAGAGAGAAGATGTGTACAAACTCGTAGCATAATACCATGTTTGATTGCAGTATAGGGTACAAGTGACACACTGTAAGATTGTAGTAAATATTAGCAAATGTATTTAAATGTACCAAAAGTATTATCGCGTACCAGTTAAGCCTTACTTTATTATTAAAATAGCTGATTTACAACTTTACAGACATGAGCTTGTTGGTCTGCTATTTTCTGAATTCAATTATTTTATTAAACAATTTGATTAATTAGTATTATCTAAATCAGCCAAGTAAATTAACGTGTTGCAGTCGTGGCAACAGTCAGGTCAGACATCAAACTAAAATCTGTAGTGGGAGCAAGCAGAATGGGTCTAGAGTTTTGAAAGAATGTCCAACCTCAGTTCAATGTTGTGTCCAGGGTTTACTTGCACTCTCCATTCACATCGCGCGTTGGTCGGGTAGCTTTCTAAAGCCACAGTTCCATGGGCCCGTTGAAGGACTCCTCCACATGCTGAACAAAACACATACACATATTGGTATAGAATTTGTAGAAATGTTATGGTATATTTATTGCATGTGTATTGTGGATTTGTTTCAAGACAGGATCATTGAAGCATTAGTTTTATTTTTTCTCATGCTAAACATTATAAACGCGTCACTGTACTTTTGCAGTCTCCTCCACTCCAGCCCTGACGACAGTCCCTACAGAACGTCCCTCTAACAAAGAAGTCATCGTTCGATTTCCATGTGCCATTGTTGCAACTCTTACAGTTTTCAAACAGACTGCAGCCTGCAGGGACAAACAGACAGACAGTTATTGATGACTACGGATGGCAAGTAAAGAAAGTCCAGGATGGACAATATCAAGGAAAAGGCTGGCTCTAGTTTCTACCCAAGACAAGCACCATGCCATAACTGTGGGTCTGATATAAGGGTCATATAAGGTCCTATATACTGTATGTGATCAGAGTATACCTGGGTGAATGATACAAGGGTCACACTGGTCCAGAGCGTTGCGGCAGCATGGCACAGTGTAGCCCACCCGGACCCTAGGCTGGGCAGGACACTTGCACTGGATCAGCTGGTACTCACAACATGGCCGACACATGATGCTCCACTCTGAACTGGGACAACTGCCCTCCTGGTCTGACACTCCAGACTCTATAAGTAGAGAAGACCTCACTTTACTGTAGGAATACACTTGGTTATAAAATCAATTATTATTATTATTGATTATTATTAACCAACTAGTATTATTGATGCAACAGGAATGATGTCTACTATACCACTTTTCAAGGACAAAAAGGCTGTAGTTTCTAATTTCTATTAGCTTGGAATGACCATCGATTATGTCATTGGCAATAAGGGATGGGTTTCTGAACTGTCAATACTGTGTACAGTACAGCCAAACTTATACTTGGGGCGGAATTACTTCCTAAAGTTCACAACAATAAATTAAGTTGTGCTGGTTAAAGTGTGAAATGCAGGATTATTGTGAAACCCAATAAAGTGTGTTTGTCAACTACACCACCTCTTTTTATAGAAGGTCCCTGCTGTTTTACAGTTTTTTCACAAGGACAAAAGGTTTGTGGACCGTTGTGCTGTGGTTTCTAAAGTGCCAATAAAATACAACTATACAATCCTACCTAGGCACCAAAACTAACCTTAAACCTTAAAACATCCTTTAGAAACAAGAAACAAATAGTATGTGCGGACAGTCAGCAATAATTTAGAGGATGCTGTTCTGTGGTCCAGGGCTGGGAAATGCTAGGAAATTGTGTATTTGATCTGAAATTACAAATAGAGGCCTGTTTATCTGTTCCTTGCAGCATGGTGTAGGGTCCATTTACAAAACCGATCTGTGAGGGAAAAAATAAAATCAATCATATGCCCAGGTATGGCAAGCAGCTGCCATACCTGAGCACTCAGGGGGAATGTGCTGTTGCAGCAAAAGGGCGCGTAAATGCACAAATTACCACACAAATGGAGGAAAACAGGCCAAAAAAGAGGCAAATAACCACATGCATGTTGTGAACTTACCATACCTTAGCCTTTGCTAACATGATGCTAAACAGGCGCGCTCTCTCTCTCTCTCTGCAGTGTTATGTTACCTAACATGTTTTTTTGTTCTCCCCCCTACAGTGTTTGGCTGATTAAAAGCATTTCACACCTTAAAACTAAACACTTAGGAACAATTTATAAGGTTTGCAGACACGCCACTGAGGAGGTGGAGGATGGATGATTTGCTATTGCATGAGCTTCCTGCAAAACATAATTTCTCTATGAACTGTTCACACACACACACACACACACACACACACACACACACACACTCACACACACACACACACACACACACACACACACACACACACACACACACACACACACACACACACACACACACACACACACACACACACACACACACACACACACAGTGAATAAAATGAATTTCTATGTAAATTTGATCTAATGAATAAAGTATGCAATGTGCTGGACCTGCGGGGTTAGGTTCCCCAGGAAAAGTGTAAAACCATTTGTTTAGTTTTTCAGATTAAACGCTGTCACACAGAAAATAAAGTGTGATTTATATTGTGCTTTGTAGTTTTCTTTACTGAACCAAATGCACAAAACCTAGTTGTTAGTCCATATTAAAGCTGAGCTGATGTTACACACACACACACACACACACACACAGACACACACACACACACACACACACACACACACACACATGCGCATGTGCACATGCACTCACACACACATTTTGTGTGTGTCATGACATGCTTGAATCTGAATAATATCCACTTTAATACATACATTGGGCCAGAACTATGCATAAAAAATGTTTGTTTGTCTCTGTATATTAGTTACTTCGGGATCTATGTTATTTTCTTTTGGGGAAGGAATACATCTTTAAAGAAGAAATCCACATCAAAACATGTACAACGAATTAGCCTATAATCCTGTGCCAACAATATACAAACATACATGTTGGCCCTGAATTGCTTCATAGATTCTTTCCCACTGTAAGATTCAGCAAGGATGGTAACAAATCGTCTCCAACACTGTTGAGGCTCGAGCTGCCATTCATACAGAACACAGTCAGGGCTGGGCCTTCATTTTCAGGCCCGTTGAGAACTCCATCACTGGGGTCTGTGCTCACATTAGGATGAAGACTATAGCTTTCTACCATAGTTTATCCACTTTTTATGATATTCTGTCTTGCAATGACTTCAACATGGCCCATGGGAAGTTTTTAACTTAAACAGTGTGAGAGAGAGATGCTGTTTACCACTGCGGTTAGCAGCGTGCCCTGGCCTATACCTACAGTGAAAATAGACAATCTTGATTGACTGGCTATTTTCCAGCAGAAATCCAGTGTAGACTTTAATCCTAGCATAGCAGCCCTGAGTTACCCCAAATAATTAATTATATAGGGTTAAAGGAGTAAAAAGAAAGATAAATCAATAACGTTTAGAAATCAGTGTTTCTCAAAATGATAAAATTCAATATTCAACTCCCCCACCAGTCCAATCACACTGAGATTCTTTGCTTGTGATGAAGTGCAATCAAAACGCTATACTTACCAAGCGGCCAGGCTGAGACGTGAAGGTAGACCGTCAGGAGCAGGAAGGACAGTCTGGGCTCCAGAGAAGTCGTCATCAGTGCCATACTGGTGTGTTGAGCCAGATGGCGTAGTGTTGTGAGCAAACCAAATTTTATAGTTGTGACAATCAAAACTACATTTTAGGCATTTAAGCAGAACACTCTTATAACTCCAGAATAACTACAATAAGCAATGTAAACAACACATACATCAAATAATGCATAGACAGTACTACATGTATAGAACAGTAATTGGAACAGCACTACAATAGGCGACTTACCTTTCTGCCTGGGTCTTCTTGTAGTGATGCAGCTGTGAACAGATGATTCAAAGCTTAAATGATAAGAGATCTTTAACTCTTTCCTCCCTGCATACACAGACACATACACCCTTTGTGGTGAGCGTGGAGAGCAGCTGCTGTAATGATCTCTCTCATTCTGTAGTTTTGTAATAGACTCCTCCTTATGCCATATGGGGGAATGTCTCACTGGACGTGGCTGTGGAAAGTGCGTTTCAGGGCATATCACGGCCCGGCAGCCCCATTAAATGGGAAAAGCAGTGACGGGAAGCAATGGAATTCCAAGGAAAGGAATGTTTTCCATTCATTGCAATATAGTACGTCAGGGAGAGAGCTTTGAATTTGGAACGAAAGTGCAATCATATTTGTGGTTTGCACGGATCACAGCAAGCTGAATGAATTGTTTCCACTCACTGTACAGAAAAAAATAGTCCCATGCATGCCAGCACTTAACAGCGGTTCTGCATGTTTGATTTATTTGCTTTGTCACCTCCGATGCCGGCTGTCAAAGCCCTTACATTACAAAGCTCCCAGCAGATGTGTGTTTCATCGAGCCTACGCAATGTTTATGGCTTGCACTCTTCTGTGTTTGCCCAGAGCCATGGATCAGAGCAGCCCTCTTTTACCAGCGCATTTCAAAGACAGTTGTTTTCCATTACCTTAACATGTCAACTAGGAGTTTCCATGGTTCCTAATAAATAAATAATGATTATTGTGTTCCCGTTTAGATGTTTTTGGCCCAAGTACATTTGTAGGCACAACAAAATCTTCTGCATTTTTATGAGTGGCATGCCATGGACTGAACATCGCCCCTTCTGACAGTAGTTGCTTGGGTACATAGCCTTGTTAAAGGACATGAGCCAGCCAGCCAGGGATCGAACTGGGAACCTTCGGTTCCTAAACAGTAGTTGTACCAGTAGTGGTCAGATACCGTACAGTCGCAGATACAGTAAGCAATCACTGGATGTATATGCAGTTGAAAAATAATATCTGAGGCTTATATAACGCTTTTCATAGTACTCAGACACTACAAAAAACCTAATGAGAAATGTGTCAATAATATTTATACTGTATCGAGTACTGTGATTAATCAAATGAACTCCTCCTCCCCAGGCTCCATTTCCATAGATTAGGTCCAAGTCTTCAGCTTTTTCAGCCCAAGGACCCCTAGTCGATCAAGCAGATATAATGAGATGAATCAGTGCAAGTCTTATCTGTGTACATGATCTGCTCTTTTCTCTGAGTCCACCAAACACCTTTGCCAAGAATAGCCAATTTTGCCCTAAGTTCTCCTTAGGATAGGGATGCTATAGGGTCCAGTGGTTAATAATGTAAATAAATATATCCGATCACAGAAAGATTAGCCTAACCTCCTGAAGTAATTCTGACCACCTGTTCAGCGGAGCACTTGATGGAGGGGAACTAGTTGGAATTGCGGCTTCCTTGCACTGCATGTCCTGGAGGGGAAATCCCCCAACCCCGGCAATCTGGTAAACCATCTGCAAAACAAAGGGAAAACAATGCCTCTTGATTCAACAGTCTGTCTTAAGAGACTAGGTGATAAGAAGCGTCCTGCTCACTCCTCATGCACTAGATAGCATACTAAGTAGACTTAGATAGCAGATACCATTATAGGATTTCAATAGTATTACCAATGTAAATTGTGAAGTAAAAGTCTGCTTAAATTGTACATTGTCAATCTGTAAATTCAATCTACAGTATATGTATACAATGTATTGCAATGTTTTTACTTAATGGATGTCACTCTGGAGTAAGAGCGTCTACTAAATGCCTAAATTGTAAATCGTAAATGAATTGATGAAATACATATATGTATTTGATATTCTGTTGCTATTCTGTTATATCGGTCGGGAGTTTTGGGGGCAAATTTGGGGCAACTGTTGGTGAAAATGGGTACTAAAATCATGGGGTATTGTTTTTTTTTTTCTTTTTAAATAACTCTGCCTGAAGTGACAAGTGAACAACCCACATCTTGATAGCTCTCATGCTGGCTCTGGCATTGGATTTGACCTCAGGTGCTCATTAGCAGGGGTGGAAAAAGTACCCCCTTTGACATTTATTTACATGTAAAAGTTATGATTTATTTTTGTTTCTTTTAACAAAGACTGCATTTACTTGAGTGAAAATACAAAAGGTAGCCTATATACATTTGTATACTTTTTAGTGGCACTAGCTTCTCCAATGCACAGCTTTGTTTGTTGACATCAATTTGTTACTTACACCACTGTTCAGTCAGTGCTCCTTAGTGAGAGGTGAAAGCGTCTAAGCGCTTAAGTACACAACATGCACGCACTGTTAATTCTCAAACTGTTTTCTGTCACAAGGAGATCCACGTGGAGAGTATGCACATGGGGGTGTGTCCCCTGCCCTCAGCGTGACTGAGTGGCAAAACACCTAGCTCTCCACAGAAATACATTGTTGTGGCTAAACACCATGAAAAAAGGCTTTTAAAGGACAACTTAAGTTTTTTCAACAGTATACTTAGAACTATTAGCCTGATCTCAGTTTGAATTGTCATTTCGTTTTATTTCATTATGCAGACTGAGGTCCCTCTCTTCCACAGCAGTTTCCGGGATGGGCGTGGTCAAAGCAGCAGCCTTAACGGTGATAGGTTCATATGAACCCCTAAAAATATAGGGAAAGCAGACGACGTTGGGGTCAAAGTGATTGACAGGGCTGTTGATCAATCTGGGATGGGATTTCCAATCCGCACAAACGGCCCCCAAGGCAGAGAAGGCAGTCGTTGAATCACAGGGAAGAAATAAGGTAGTATTTTAGTATTGATATGTATCAGAAAATGTTTTTCTGCCTTGTACAGATTTTCTTATTGATTTTTTGATTGATTTTTTTATTTCAGAAAATGTTTTTTTGTCTTTCTTTTTTGCCTTGTATGTACAAAACACATTATTCATTTCTATTATTTTCAAAACAGTGGGAATACATTAGATGACCTACAAGCTTACAACATTAAAAAGATCCTATGAAATTACATCTGGCCAAAATTATCACAGCATATTGTGGAGGGAGTTACTGTTGGAGGAATGCCATACTGTGTTGTATAGCTCAAAAAGTCAGTTTGTCACCCCCTTCACTTTCAGTAGATCTAGTAAATCTTTCATTTTCTAATAACAACCTGGGTTAAAAACCTTGGTTGAAAAAAAACTTGTCATTTAAGATTCAAAAGAAAACAAATAACTTTGTTAACCCATCATTAAAATAAATACTGGCTATAAAAGCAGACTAAAAGCAGTAAAAATAGAACAGTAAACCAACGGAAAAGGGATTGTGTGAAGGCAAGTCTGATGAGGTGTTTTAAAAGAGTGAGACTGGGGGCTGCTTTGATGTGGGTTGTAAGTGAGTCCCACAGACAGTGGATGGCCACAGAGACTGCTCCGTCACCTCTGGTTCAACACATGACCAGCATGAGGACCTTCGAGGAGGTTCAAACTTCAAAGCGGTCACGCACATACCTTAAGGCAGGTGATGGACCCACGACCAACAGCGATCAAAGGCAACAAAGGTGTTCACACTGCACAGGAGGTCATGTCCGAGTAAGTCATCTGTGAGGTAGGATAGGGGTACATATTGGGAGTATACTGAAGAAAAAAGGTCTCCCGTCCTTCAATGACATCATCATTCGGCAGATTTTTTTTTTCTTTTTTTTTTGGGAAACATTATGTTTAAAAATATATATTTATATTTTTATTATCAGGAGAAGCATGGCTGCCATTTTTGCATTGCGACTTTTCACGAATAGAAAGCGTGCAGTTTCTATTAGGTTGGATTTGTAGTGGTAGTAATGCACATTTGGTGACAGTCAGCAGGGCACTGCTGTTCTCCTCAGAAACTATATATAGTTATACAACAATAGTAGGTATGGTATGCCATATAGTATGTTGTTGTTGGTGGTTTTCTTTTTGACCCTGTGTCAAAATGTAAAAGTTTCATGTAATTACAATTTCCAAATCACAGATCAAATGAAATTATAGTCAAAGAGGCAAGATTATCTTGTTAGTCTAGAGCAGAGGTCCCCAAACTTTTTCGAGTAGGGCCACATAACTTTTCCTCTTTTGTAACAGAAAACGTGTGCCGATCGCAGGGGTGCCTGTTCAGCTCAGATCTTTTACCTTTTTTGAGAGGTTGTCTGCTCAAATTTGTCTTGCCAAGCCTTGAATACTTGTAATGATGCTGCAATGTAATGATGCTGTACAGAAATAGCCTGAACAATTGTTTATTAGCATTTAAACATTTTTGATTTTGTAGGCTACTATTTAAACACATTCTATCTGCCCTTTATCATTTTGAAAGAGAAATATTGACCTTGTATATAGCAGACTGTCTTTCTCTCTCTGGAACCCCCATTTGCTTTTTATTTCTGTCAATTTATGCATTTGTTAAATAAGGGTCCACTATTTCAATTTTGCAGCACTGGTGCTGAGCTCGCAGCTGTTTTTGCAGAGTGCATGTCGCGGAAACACTGATTTCTAAACGTTATTGATTTATCTTTCTTTTTACTCCTTTAACCCTATATAATTAATTATTTGGGGTAACTCAGGGCTGCTATGCTAGGATTGAAGTCTACACTGAATTTCTGCTGGAAAATAGCCAGTCAATCAAGATTGTCTATTTTCACTGTAGGTATAGGCCAGGGCACGCTGCTAACCGCAGTGGTAAACAGCATCTCTCTCTCACACTGTTTAAGTTAAAAACTTCCCATGGGCCATGTTGAAGTCATTGCAAGACAGAATATCATAAAAAGTGGATAAACAGGTACTAGGTTTCTGCTTAAAGGAGAACTCGACTGGCATATACAGTTATACCAACTATGGTAGAAAGCTATAGTCTTCATCCTAATGTGAGCACAGACCCCAGTGATGGAGTTCTCAACGGGCCTGAAAATGAAGGCCCAGCCCTGTTCTGTATGAATGGCAGCTCGAGCCTCAACAGTGTTGGAGAGAAACTTCAAAGAAATTTGTGTGTGTGTGAGTGCATGTGCGCATGTGTGAGTGCATGTGTGTGTGTGAGAGAGAGAGAGAGAGAGAGAGAGAGAGAGAGAGAGAGAGAGAGAGAGAGAGAGAGAGAGAGAGGATGGAGGGAGAGGAGTGGAGTGCTCTGATGATCACCCTGTTTAGAAAGTATCATTAGCCTACGTTACGTTTTAATGTTGTTTTTGTTTTTACACCAGCTCTGTCTATCTGAAGCCTGGGGATCGAGGCTAGACGATCTGTGCGACAGATTTCAGGTGTGCGAGAGATCAGTTTGCCATGTGCGCAGGCTAACAATGCAGGGGGTGTCTGGGGGGCGGGTAAAATGTGATGGCCAGTCCGCGGGACAATCTTATAGGCAGGGCAAAAACCATAAAAACCTGATTAAAGGGTGTACCAAACTTTTCTCAGTTGTTCCTAACATGATTTTTAACGTAGAATCCAATTCTGCTTGATACATTTTTGTATCACGCATAGTTAATGAGATAATTAGCATAATTAATCAAATATGCAAATTATCTCATTAATTATGCAAATTACAAAAATGTACTTTGCAGAAACGAATTCTACGGGACAAAATACATAAGGATCAACTGAGAAAAGTTCGGTAAAGCCATTTATGAATTTATTATAGATTTTTTCCAGTTATTTGCGCCCTTGTGTCAAGTAAATTGACATATGGGATAAAATAACAGGGAAAACCCTCTAACTATTCGATACTATTCTATTTACCAAACTTTTCTCATTTGATATTTATGTATTTTTTCCTGTAGAATCCATTTCTGCAATGTACATTTTTGTATTGTGCATAATTAATGAGATAATTACCATATTTGACACTGTGGTGGAAATACTGTAAGAGAAAAACCTAACAAATATGCAAATTATCTCATTAATTATGCAACTTACAAAAATGTACTTTGCAGAAACGAATTCTACGGGACAAAATACATAAGGATCAACTGAGAAAAGTTTGGTAAAGCCTTTTATGAATTTATTATAGATTCTTTTCCAGTTATTTGCGCCAATGTGTCAAGTAAATTGACACGCGGGGAAAACACTCTAACAGGGAAAACACTCTAACTATTCAATAAAAGGCTTTTTACGACACTTTTCTCAGTTGATATTTATGTATTTTGTCCTGTAGAATGTATTTATGCAATATACATTTTTGTATTGTGCATAATTAATGAGATAATTACCATATTTGACACAGTGGTGGGAATACTGCAAGAGAAAAACCTAACAAATATTTGTGGAAATTGGTGTCAGAAACTGGTGGATAGAAGCAGGAGCAATCACAGAGGGATCAATTGTACAAGCTGTAGAAGGCTCTCACTACTTCTGTGGAATTTGACTGCATAGACAGTAATTTGAGGCATTAAGATACTGAATCCTGACAATGGAAGATGACTTGTTTGGAGCAGAATTCAGACATTCACTGGAATTTAGACTAGAATTCGAACGGCCTTCGGCCAGTCTCACCCTAGCGCCACGCCATCCAGGTGGCTGGTGTACTGTACTGTACGTACAGTATGGTGTGTATATAGTACAATATTCTACAGTAAAGTATGCTACATTACACTACAGTGCAGTCTAGTACAATACAGCATGATACAGTACAGTAAGCCCTGATGCAGTACAGTACAGTACAGTAAGGTACAGTACAGTACAGTAAGGTACAGTACAGTAAGCCCTGATGCAGTACAGTACAGTACAGTACAGTACAGTACAGTACAGTACAGTACAGTACAGTAGGGTACAGTAAGCCCTGATGCAGTACAGTACAGTACAGTACAGTACAGTACAGTACAGTACAGTACAGTAGGGTACAGTACAGTACAGTAGGGTACAGTACAGTATGGTACAGTAGGGTACAGTACAGTGAGGCCTGATGCAGTACAGTACAGTACGGATTAGTACTGTACTGTACTGCACCTTACTGTACTGTACAGTACTGTACTCCTGTACTGAACCGTACTGTACCCTACTGTACTGTACCTTACTGTACCTTACTGTACTGTACCTTACTGTACCCTACTGTACCTTACTGTACTGTACCTTACTGTACCCTACTGTACCTTACTGTACTGTACTGTACTGTACTGTACTGTACTGTACTGTACTGTACTGTACTGTACTGTACTGTACCTTACTGTACTGTACTGTACCTTACTGTACTGTACTGTACTGTACTGTACCTTACTGTACTGTACCTTACTGTACTGTACTGTACTGCATCAGGGCTTACTGTACTGTACCTTACTGTACTGTACCATACTGTACTGCATCAGGGCTTACTGTACTGTACTGTACTGTACTGTACTGTACTGCATCAGGGCTTACTGTACTGTACTGTACTGCATCAGGGCTTACTGTACTGTACTGTACCCTACTGTACTGTACTGTACTGTACTGTACTGTACTGTACTGCATCAGGGCTTACTGTACTGTACTGTACTGTACTGCATCAGGGCTTACTGTACTGTACCCTACTGTACTGTACTGTACTGTACCTTACTATACTGTACTGTACTGCATCAGGGCTTACTGTACTGTACCTTACTGTACTGTACTGTACTGTACCTTACTGTACTGTACTGTACTGCATCAGGGCTTACTGTACTGTACCTTACTGTACTGTACCTTACTGTACTGTACTGTACTGCATCAGGGCTTACTGTACTGTATCATGCTGTATTGTACTAGACTGCACTGTAGTGTAATGTAGCATACTTTACTGTAGAATATTGTACTATATACACACACCATACTGTACGTACAGTACAGTACACCGGCCACCTGGATGGCGTGGCGCTAGAGTGAGACTGGCCGAAGGCCGTTCGAATTCTAGTCTAAATTCCAGTGAATGTCTGAATTCTGCTCCAAACAAGTCATCTTCCATTGTCAGGATTCAGTATCTTAATGCCTCAAATTACTGTCTATGCAGTCAAATTCCACAGAAGTAGTGAGAGCCTTCTACAGCTTGTACAATTGATCCCTCTGTGATTGCTCCTGCTTCTATCCTCCAGTTTCTGACACCAATTTCCACAATTATTTGTTAGGTTTTTCTCTCGCAGTATTCCCACCACTGTGTCAAATATGGTAATTATCTCATTAATTATGCACAATACAAAAATGTATATTGCATAAATACATTCTACAGGACAAAATACATAAATATCAACTGAGAAAAGTGTCGTAAAAAGCCTTTTATTGAATAGTTAGAGTGTTTTCCCTGTTAGAGTGTTTTCCCCACGTGTCAATTTACTTGACACATTGGTGCAAATAACTGGAAAAGAATCTATAATAAATTCATAAAAGGCTTTACCAAACTTTTCTCAGTTGATCCTTATGTATTTTGTCCCGTAGAATTTGTTTCTGCAAAGTACATTTTTGTAAGTTGCATAATTAATGAGATAATTTGCATATTTGTTAGGTTTTTCTCTTACAGTATTTCCACCACTGTGTCAAATATGGTAATTATCTCATTAATTATGCACAATACAAAAATGTACATTGCAGAAATGGATTCTACAGGAAAAAATACATAGATATCAAATGAGAAAAGTTTGGTAAATAGAATAGTATCGAATAGTTAGAGGGTTTTCCCTGTTATTTTATCCCATATGTCAATTTACTTGACACAAGGGCGCAAATAACTGGAAAAAATCTATAATAAATTCATAAATGGCTTTACCGAACTTTTCTCAGTTGATCCTTATGTATTTTGTCCCGTAGAATTCGTTTCTGCAAAGTACATTTTTGTAATTTGCATAATTAATGAGATAATTTGCATATTTGATTAATTATGCTAATTATCTCATTAACTATGCGTGATACAAAAATGTATCAAGCAGAATTGGATTCTACGTTAAAAATCATGTTAGGAACAACTGAGAAAAGTTAGGTACACCCTTTAATCAGGTTTTTATGGTTTTTGCCCTGCCTATTAGCCATCGGCATTATATTTAGCCATTTTAGCAATCGGCATATTTAGGATTACAGCGCCACCGCTGTTGTTCCTTCCTGTCTTGAGAAACTACTAGGGGACCCTGTCCCCTGGTCTAGAGTTTTAGCCTAGTGGGTTACCTTTTTCTCTGCAGCTTCGACGGTTGACAGCTCTGGAGGATGGCTCGTTAATTTGGTAACTTTAAGTGCAAACCGTCCAACTAATTTGGACGATTGGTAGAATAACATTAATAATAGTTACATTAACAACAGCGTGGGTACTGTGCACGTTCATGACACGTCATGACGTTGTCTCCCAAGACCCCCCCCCCCCCCTTAGAGCGTGTATTCAAACCCAGAGTATGGTTCAACCGCATACACACAGGTACTGACGCTACCAAGAGAAAAAAATACATTTTTACATGTAATGTAGGCTATGTATGACCGACTGAATGAACCGTGAACCACACCCACGTCATAATTAGTCATACCCCAGGGGTGTGCCTGGATTCACAAGGTTTATATCCTGTACCAAATCTCTTAGTCACATCAATATTGTTCATGTGAAGTGATTTGTTTATGCTTATTTTGTTGAAATGAAGAAAATTGCCATGGTGAATTACCACCCTGTGCTTGGCTGACTGCCAGGAAGAAGCTAAGATTATTCTACCTAGAGGAAATGGCAGGCACATACAGTGCAGTGCTCATTGACCATGGGAAATACAGAGCTGTTGCGGTGGAGTGTTCTACATAAAAGCTATGATTTTTTGAGTGCTGCATGGCCGGATGACAGTCCATTTATTGGCTGAAATTATTAGCTTTTAGAAACAAGCTGGCTCACAGAACTTTGAATTCCCTTTGCCAACAGCTTCCTTCTGTGTACAAAATACTGCAAGTTTCCGTGTATTTCTTTAAACAATAATTGTCCAAAAGCTGCCGAGCTGGCAGAGAAGGCCGAGGGAAATAATCACCCATGCTCTGGTTATTGAAAAGACACACCACATTACACAAGGATTCTGGCATGCACCTCCAAAGTCCTCAACAAACTAAAACATGTTCCAAAACTCAGCTGTCCATCTGCTCAGCAGTACACGCTCAGGAGACCGCATTACACCTGTTCTCTATGACCTATGGCTGGCTCCCAAACAAAGCACATATGAGCTGCCTGTAGGTAGCATTAAAAGAAACAAAAGCTTTTGATAATCTACTCTATCATCACATGGTGAACAAAAGTCACACTCACAAGAGCTGGTGTGCAATGAAATGCGCAGCCAAGTAAAGGGTCCGATTCTCTGCATCTCTCTTTCTCTGTGCGATGTAATAATTAATGTAACCTTTATGATATACTGGGGCAGTATACTGTATTAATAGAGTAATGTGCTTCAATTTCACCTGCAGCTGTCAAGGAGGATCCTGAGAAGAATGAGAAGCAGTTGTCCTGCTTGTCAAGTTATCAAAAAAAAAAAAAAAAAAAAAAGGTAGTGAAACACCAGTTATGGATCTCAAACCTAATTCAAGTAAAAGCAATTCAAATCTGGTTTAAAATTTTAGCTTGAAATTATTTTTCCTTAATTGTTTTGCAGTGAGTTACTTTTTTTTTGTATTGATGTTAAGTAGATAATAAATAACCCTTTTTACTAATGACTGGAACTGAAAAGTTGGCCATTGGGCCTGCTTGCTAAGGGGATACATTTCTTGACCAGGTCAAAATTTGTGTCAGATCAGTTCAGTCTATGTGAGACATGACCTAACGTCTTAATAGAACAACAGAGAGACAAAATACAACCAATTGTAGATACATTATATTTTATTAACATTGTCTAGCATACATATTGGACAATTGTGGTACACAGGCATGAGTGTGTACATGTGTGCATACGTGCGTTAGTGCATCTGTGCCTGCTTATTGTTGGTGGTGATTTATTTCTTCTTGCTTTCAGGAAGGAATTTCCACCACCTGTACATGTTCTGTAAACAGAGAATAGAAGAGATTAGCACCTCAATTATGTTGTTGGAAATAGCAGTAAAAAGCAAATATTTTGCCTTTTAATAGTGGTGCAATTGAGAACGAGTACACCAGTAAACACCAAATAAAACAAATCCATGCTGGACACAAACCCTCTTGAGGTTCTGTAAATTATGTACAGTATTCAAAAGATGGAAGCTGCTATAGCAGGGGTTTTCAACTGATTGTGAACGAGGGACCACCATCCTGCTTCAGAATTAATCTGGGGACCACTGTTGTGTTGTGTGGGGATCATGTGTGCTGAAATTTGTGCTTTTATGTCACTTCCTATGCAAAGCATCCAATTGTTTCTCAATCATTGGTACTAATCATTTCTTTATAATAATATGACTCAACTAGACAATCTATTACATGCCGCCCTTGAGATTTCTGTTGAATTTCTTGACCTCAGTAAAATGACTACCGGTGCATGTATGGTCTTCTTCAGAAAACCTAAGGTCATGATTTAGAAGGTGTTTTTTTGAACCAGCCTATAGTATTTCAAACTAACCAATTACTGCAATACTGTATATCTTTTGGAAAAGGTTAAAATAGCAAAAATAGCTAAATCTCAAGCTCACCACAGCTTGATGCGACATGTTATAAGCTTGTAGATCTGCTATTTTCACAGAAAATATTGAATAAATAATGTTGTAACAACACGAATGTCACAAAATGTTTTCACTTTGACTTGAAAACAGTTCCTTGAGAACCGATGGATTTGGACCTACATTCTTCCCCACCAGGGACTTGGATTGCTTGGTCTTTGTGTCATCCAGGCTTTCGTAGGTGTTGTCTTGCACAGCTGGGATCGGCTCATAGGTGTTATCCACCAGCTGGTGATTAGGGACCATCTCGCTTGGAACCTCTGCATACATGCAGTCACCCTGCACTGGCAGTGCACCGCTGTCACCCTGGTCACACCACTGGTACAGCGGATTATTCTGTTCCAGTCTGTCATCACCTGGGTGGCAGGGGTGGAAGACAGACAGTTTTTAATTGTTTTACTTCAAAAAAGGTGGCGAGGCTCACATCAAACATTTAGTGTACCTACTGTAATAGACCCCCGATTTTTAATAAAATCGCTCAAATAAATAAATAAATATCTGCCAAAGGTGTATGGTAACTAACTTAAAAGCACCGTATGTGTCAAAAATCCACAATAACCATAAAAAGGACGACTTCACCCATTTTAAACCAATATAATTGGTCCTCAATAATGTTTGATAAAAAGGTACAAGTTTATCGTACTGTGGAAGTAAAGTAAGTAAGTAGCCTTGCCAGGCCATGATGTCAGGAGGCCCGGCTGAGCCATTGAGGCCCATATAGGTCAGGAGCCTATCTCCTGTTTCTGTAGCGTGAGGCAGCTTGATGTACAAGTACACCCCCTGGACATGACGCTAGTATATCGCAGGGACTGTGGAAGTGTTACGCCTTTTTTGTTTGTTTTTACGTAGCAGTGTGTGTGTGTACAGTATGTATGTATGTCCGTTCTAGCACTAAAAGCTGCAACACTGCCATGGTACTCTGCCCACAGTTTTTGCTACCCGTACATGAGGCATTGAAAAATTGGATTCATGCTATTCGTGCTATATGTTTGCTAAGAGATCCATTGTAGTGTAATTGATAATAATTAGCACATTAAATTCCCCCTTGTACTTCCTCCGAGACCATAAGGGCAAAAGTTACAAGACTTGGGGGTGAGGTTTACAATAATTTCTAAAATGAATTAATTTATTAATTACATCAGTCGGCTTCATGGTCGGCCTACAACCTTTAAACCGTCAGTCGTAAAATCAAAACTCTTCCCAAAACATGATTTTGGGGGTGGAAAAAGACTTGACATTGTAATTGGCTGCTATAGATTCCATGGAGAAGTTCCCTGTGTAGTTGCACCGCTCACTTCACACAGGTGTGATTTTTGTTTATTACTGAATCAATAAATACCCTAAATAACAATAAATAATTGGTTGAAAATGGTGGTACTTTTAGTTTAGCCACTTAAGTAAATAGGCCACGTAGTTACTTTCCACCACTGCTTGGTGCCCCGCTGGTGATGTAGTGAGACGGTGTCTCATGGCGTCTCGGGGGTCATGGAGGGAGTACGTTTGGCAGGTTACAGGCCTTTTGGGGGAATTGGACGTGGCGGATTCTGTGAAACTAGGGTAGCTGAGTTGAGCATAGGAGGAGCTTCCTTCCGCTCCGTCTTGATCCAGTTGCGGAAGAGACCTGCATCTACTGTCCATCACTTTGAGCTCTGAGTATGTGACATTGGATGTGGGAACAGTGCGGTTGAGATGGGCGTAGTTATTATGATGAGGCAGTGATGATGATGATGATGATGGCTGGTCCCCTCTCTCCGGGCTGGGACGTCTCGTGACCGTTCTGCCACTGTGGTCCACTAGGGCGTACAGCATTCGGCTGGAGGGATGATGGGAGGTCTTATCAGGCAGAGTTCCACTCATGGAGTGACTCACAGTCAGTGGAAGGCCTCTCCTTGGTACTGGAGGCAGTGCCTAGGGTAGAAAGTACAAATATGGATTGGTGGAAAGCATATTTTCTCAAGTACTGTACTTACTGTGGTGAGGGATTTATTGTGGTGATGGTCTTTGTCAGTGCACTGGCGACACCTGGTGGTTGGTCACAGTAGTGTCAGGTTGAACCACTGCTGTACATTAACACCTCTTGTTCTCAAAGGTCCCTTTTCCACCAAGTTTGAACTAACCTCGTAAACCCAGTTCTGTTATATTTTTCCTGCAACTTTTTAAAACAGTTCCACTGAACATGAATATGTTCAGCAGAATCATAAAAGTTGGTTTGGAACTGGAATCTACAAAGGCTCCCCTGAACAGGGAACCAAAGTGGGAATGTCACTATTGTACAGGTTGGAAGATGCAGATGTGATATGCAATGGAATAACAAAGTGAAAAATCTTCGACTTAGATTCAGGCCTCCTATATTGCTATAGCAGGTCTAAACCTACAGTAACTGCTCCTCTTTATACCACCATGACAAAACTCCAACAGACAGATAATCTGTAGTATTAAAGTTCTCACAATACCTGTGAAGTGTCTACAGAGACTGTTCCTTTTAGTTTTCTGTTTTTTGCTGGCAAATCGGGTGGAAATGCACTTGGCACTGGAGGTGGCAGGCTAGGTGACAGTACAGGTGAAAATGGGGGGGCATCAATTTTCTGCTGGATGATTTTGTGATCAAACCGGTCACTCCTGTGGTCATTGGTGTGCTCTGTCTTCTTGTCCCATAAATTCCTCAGTGCTTGGACACTCACACCAGTCTTCTCCTTCGGTCCACATTTCACCACGTCATACAACTCTACTGAGTTGCTCTGAAAAATTACTGAAGATTACTGTCAACTTTCTTATAAAGCCTCCAATGCTGTATTTTCCATGCATATTTTAATTTTAATAAATAAATTGTACATGGTGCCCATATAGAGCTGCGCAGCCATGCCCCTTTCATGACGTCACCCGTGTTCCAGAAATGGAATCCTCATTCATTTTCCTCATAGACTTTTTGAAAATGGTTAATAAAAACATGACATGGCAGACAAAACCAACTTGGGTTGTGACAAATCATGACAACAAACACAATATTATCATATAATATCAAATTAGCAAGAAGTGGAAAACGACAGCATACAACAGTTTTAGTTTTTCATCTTAGAAATTATTTGATTGTCCCAAAAGATTCTGTGTGTCATCATGATTTGTCACCACCTGAGTTGGCTTTGTCCGCAGTCTACTCATCTTTATATGAATCATTTTCAAAAAGTCTATGAGAAAAATGAATAGGGAATCAGTTTCTGGAACAGGTGACGTCACTGCACAGCTCTATTACAATTGCTTTACATCAGTGCCTTTACTCAAGGACACTTCAACAACACTAGTCACAGAGACCACAGGCGCAAGGCGTTTGGTTTTCAACAGAAGGATATGTGGCATACTAAGGTATCAAGCAGTATTACCTCGTTGTTCCACCCGGAGGTCAGACATTCTCCAAAGGGCTCAATGGGGCTGGTCTTGTAGTGCTCTATGAGCTCAGAGAGGCTGCGGTGAGCCTGGCAGTCTCCTGTGATGATGAACAGTCCCGCTGGGTTCTGGTTGATCACAAAATGGCGGCATCTGTCCTGACCCCTTCACAGGAATTACAAGGGCAGTGAAATGAGGGACCATGGTAATAAAGGACTGTATTGTTGCTTGTTGTTCAAATTCTGAAGGAATAGGCTTCTAACAGTACTAGTATTGTCTCAACTTGCAGTTCATTGAATGCAAAGCTCCTACTAGTTAACTACATTTTCAGGCAACTACGGATCAAACTAGTGGATCAAGAAGGTGGATCCCTTAGAGCTGTTCCTTTCAAAGGGACATTCAAAAGACTGGCTCATTTGTACTGTATATTTGTATAAAAGTATTTGTCGTAAGCCTTCCAAATTGCCTGGTGGCACCCAGTGTTGGGCAGTAATGGATTTTAGATTACATATTACTGTAATATTATTACTGTACCTCCAAAAGGTAATCAACTGAACCTCCATCCTTGTTGAATAAGGGTGGTGGTTCAGTTGATTACCTTTTGGAGGTACAGAGCTTTGTTAAGTGGTGTGATGAGAACCACCTTGTACTTAATGTCAAGAAGACACAGGAGATGTTATTTGACCCCAAGAGTATTGGTGACCACACGCCTGTGGTCATTCATGACTCAACCATCTCACAGGTCTCCTCATACAAGTACTTGGGCATCTGGATTGACAATTCACTAACATGGAACACACATGTAGACAGTCTCTGTAGCAAACTACAGCACTTTCTACGACGCCTCAGGGTTCATGGTGTTGACCAAAAATTTATGTTAGTGTTCTACCGGGCAGTACTGGAAAGCCTGGTCAGAT
Organism: Benthosema pterotum; assembly: GCA_039105355.1. Lineage (NCBI taxonomy): Eukaryota > Metazoa > Chordata > Actinopteri > Myctophiformes > Myctophidae > Benthosema > Benthosema pterotum. The sequence continues at coordinate 38,062,337 of CM076966.1, forward strand.
TTGGTAATGTAGTTTGGTTTGGTAACCTCTCAGTGCAACTGAGGTCCAAATTGTTCAGCCTGGTACAGACAGCAGGGAAGATCATAGGAGTTAGACAACTCCCCTCTCTGAAGTCTATTTATGAGCAAGCCACTTTAAAACAGGCTAACAAAATTGTCAGTGATGTTACCCATGTTTTAAACCATGAGTTCATACTTCTGCCCTCAGGGAGAAGGTACAAGGAACCTAAGTGGAAGTACATCAGGTTTAAAAAATCGTTTGTACCTGCGTCAATTAAAATGTTGAACGAAGCTTTGAAACATCAGTGAATGTAAGAGGCCAAATTTTTACACTGTAAAAACAATGTACAATGTAATATATTACTCTTTGATTCCAGTAATGAGTAAAGTAATGATATTACTTTAATATTTGACCAACACTGGTGGCACCACATTCCACGTTGCTCTGACAGCGGGATTTTGGTAGTTTGTGGTTTGAATTATTGACATTTTGCAGAATTTATATTTATTGGGTACACCTTTCATAAAATGTGTGTAAATGCACAAAGCTGTCTGTTGATTCTGACAAAAAGGAACAGCTCTATACTGTAAACTCGATCCAATCGTTCATTTCAAAGAGCTGTTCATGACTCGATTCGTTCACGAAGGTCACTATAATCCACTGACCAGAAAAATGGTCAAGCAGTCAATCAGTATACACTTGCAGCATCTAGATCCACAGTCATACCTGTGCAACCTCCTTTTCTTTTTTTCTGTTCAACATAATTGGCAACCTCAGACACCTCAGATGCGTCTGCCAACCCCTGTAGATGGGCTCACCTGTAGGACAGAATGTATCCAATGGCTTTCTCACTGAGGCGGATGAGAAAACAGCCCAGGCTCCTGTCTCTCAACAGCTCCTCTGCATCCCTGCACCAACACAGTGAGACACAACCATTTACATGACGGCAGAGGCAGGCACATTTGCCTGCCTCTGCCGTCATGTATTGTAAATGACCCCCCCCCCCCCCCCCCCCCCAAGTGCCCCCAAGAAATACTTGTGTACTAACCAGAGACACTGAATATGCACAGCTGCATGCAATAGTTGTTTGGACTGATGATACTTTACATTTTCTATACGTTAGAATGAACATGGGTACACCTGCTTGAGTAGGCATTGGGGGGGGGGGGGGGGTCTATTTTATTTTGTAAGAATTGTATTTTTATGATGTGTTTTGCTTTTTCCAAATAAAATAAACAATTAAAAAACACGCTCTCCCACCCCATCCCTTCTGTCTAGTATGTGTGTGTGTGTGTGTGTGTGTGTGTGTGTGTGTGTGTGTGTGTGTGTATGTGTGTATGTGTGTGTGCGCGTGGTAGATGTGTCTATCGCTCTTTCTCTTTTCTCTTACAAAATCAAAACCAGACAGGCTGACAATAAGATACTGAAGTTTCACTATTTTCACTATTTGAAGTGTAACATAGGGGTGGGTGAAGTTGTTGATATACTGTATAAAATAAATAAATTAAAAATAAACATTTGTTCAAACATTATTTGCAAAACTAAAATCATTATAGTAACAGCCAGTATTCACTTTTCCACAAATCATATAACTGTGAATGTTTGGCTCTTACTTTCTGGAGGTGAATCCTTGGAACCAGTCGGGGACGGAGCCACCAGGCAGGACGCGTGACGCCTGGGTGTCAGTGAACCACCTGTGCACTTTGTCCCTCATCATGTCGCCATCCACAGCTCGCTCCGCCACCTGTATCATGTCCTCCTCCAGCATCCTCGCTGCTGCGGTGTCAGCGCACACAATGAACACACACACATACTGTACACACACACACACACCTCACCGTTTCCTCCCATGACGTTTTCTACTTCTTTGTATTTTTTTTTAATCTCCACTTTGGTTTTCAACCGCTGGCCCGTGGACCAACTAAAAGCCACAAAAAGCCACAAACTACGGACAAAAGCAAAGCAATTCAAAGCAACCAAGAACATCACTCCAAAAATCCAAAAGAACCAGAACAAAATATGCAGAGTTAAGACTGGAGAGCTCAAGTGTAATGAGCTTTTGCAGCCTAGTTTTTGTGACTTTCAACCTTTTTAATCCTCCACATTTTGGCATGCATTACAGTAGACCATTACAGTTGACTCCACCTTTTTTTTTGCAATGTCTGCAACTTCATTTTTCAAAAATCCTAATAATTCTAATTTGGCAGAAGTACACAGACATTACTGAGCCATATAGGGGTCCATTTAGATGATCCCTACATGGGTCCCCAGGCCCTGTGTTGAGAAACAGTGTTTTTTTTTATCTCAACTGGAAGAGCAGGGCTCCTCATTTGACTGTTTCCGTTATATTTGGACTGCTGTGAACAGTAAGTGCTATGTGTCAGTTTATCTGCATGACGACCATGAACACTCACTGCACTTCATTTTCATATCTCACTTCCTCATCCCTCATTCTGCTGTGAGAACCAGTCTCTTAACAATAACACACAGCCGACACAAAACATATTGTAGCCTAACAGGCATGTTACTCTGTTATGTATAGTATAAAGCAAATTATCAATACAAGTTTTTGGAAGTACATTGTGCTACAATAATCATAACAATAGCGCATGCACACACACACACACACACACACACACACACACACACACACACACACACACACACACACACACACACACACACACACACACACACACACACACACACAACTTGGTTGAAGTATTTTATATAGTATTTTATATCATAATGTGTATTCAATTATTGACAAATTGTTAGTTTTCATTATAAAAAATATGCTTGTGCTTGTATTCTTGTAATTAGTCTAGTGGGCTATATAGAGAAAAGTCAGTCTGATCACAACACATATAGTGAACATGTTTCCCTGTTTTTGCTTATCTATCTGTCCGTCTGTCTGTCTGCCTGCCTAGCTGGGGCTAAACCAAACAAAAGTACTTTTAGAATGCCATGTGCATGTTGCACATGGCATTCTATGCAGCCTATGCTGCCACTGCCAGTTGGCCAAATGCCTGCACACATTTCCACCACATTTAGAGGCTACAGTTTGTATATTTCTATAATATTTAACTTAAATGGTTGGGTGGGTGTAGCTCAGAGTAGCCTAGCTCAGCATAAAAGCCGAACATCTTTCTTGTCTTCGCTCAGGGGTAAAACTAATACAAGTGATAATATAAGTAATATAAGTGGTTGACCTTTGGCTCTTCACTGTGTTTGTCTAATCATGGGCGTTGCACACAATGCACCATGCAAGTTAATTTTATGTTGTATTCACGAGATTGACCAGCAGATGGCAATAACGTGCTATATACAAGGCACAAAGTCTGTATTTATGCAATACAATTTTCAATAAAAATGGACAACTTAATTGATGATAGAGAGGGTCACTAAATCAGCCATGGTCAAATTATTTAAATGTCTCATACTCATCAATAAAAAAATAAAAGCTGTAAAAGACACAATACAGCAAAACATACTACTACAGCAACAACTACAACAACAAACATTCCAAAAGCAACCTATGGACAAAAGCAAAGCAATTCAAAGCAACAAAATCCAAAAGACCCAGAACAAAATATGCAGAGTTAAGGCTGGAGAGCTCAAGTCTAATGAGCTCTACTGTAATGTATAGTAGCCTAGTTTTTCAGCAGTCTCTGCAACCTCCTTTTTTTTAACAAAAACCTAACAATCCTAATTTAGTCAACGTACATCTTTGTCCCTACCCTCACCTATGGTCATGAAGTGTGGATCATGACCAAAAGCATGAGGTCACTAATATAAGCGGCTGAAATGAGTTACTTCCGATGGGTGACTGGCGTCTCCCATAGAGATGAGGTGAGAACTCGGTCAGGCATCTGATTAGGATTCCTCTCAAGCGTCTCCCTACGGAGGTCCTTGATGCACGTCCCACAGGGAGGAGACCCTGCAGACCAAGGACTAGATGGAGTGATTACATCGACTCTCTGGTCTTGGGCTGTCTCGGGACCCCCCAGAAGGAGGTCGCTAATGTTGCTTGGGACAGGGAGGTCTGGAGCTCTCATGTGGAGCTGTGGCCCCACGACCCGACCTCAGATAAGCGGATGAAGACGGATGGATGAAGCACGCATCCCCAGTGATCATGTCCATGTTCCCTCAGCTCTGTTCCCTCAATCCCTAAGAGTTAAGGTTCGGTTTATGTAGGTTTACTGAGGTTAAGGTTAGGTCTAAGCATAGTTTTACCGAGCATATGTTTAGGAACAGGGTGTGTATTAATGACTAAGAGCATATTAATATCTAAGTTTGTTTATGGTTTTGTGTAGGGTTTAGGTATATGTTTTTATGTTAGGTTAGGTTTAGGTCTAGTTTTACTGAGCTTAGGTTTAGGTCTACTTTTACTGAGTTAGGTTTAGTTATAGTTTTAGGCTGTCTAGCACAGCGAGAAAATAGAGCTTAGGGAACATAGACATGACCCTAACTGGGGATGTATGTTTCATCCATCCATCTTCATCTGCTTATCCAAGATCGGGTCGCGGGGGCAATAGCTCCACCAGAGAGCTCCAGACTTCCCTGTCCCCAACAACATTAGCGATATCCTCCTTGGGGATCCCGAGACGATCCAAGGCCAGACAGTTGATGTAATCCCTCCATCTGGTTCTTGGTCTGCCCCGGGATCTCCTCCCAGTGGGACGTACAGCGAGGACCTCCCTAGGGAGACGCTTGAGAGGCATCCTAACCAGACGCCAGAACCACCTAAGCTGGCTCACCTTATCTCTAAGGGAGATGCCAGCCACGGAACAGAGAAAACTCATTTCGGCTGCTTGTATTTGTGACCCACTTCTTTCAATCATGACCCACACTTCTGACTATAGGCCAGTGTAAGGACTGGAGTGCAACAGTATAATATTATTTACAAATTACAACTTACCGGTAAGTCATTAAGCAGATACCCTTAATCCAGTAGTAGTTAAAGGGGAATTCCCATGGTAACCTACCTCATAATGTGGATTTTGACTGTATGACTCCTGTAAGGCAAGCTGCAGGCCCTCCCGATCCTGTTCCAGGGGCTCCATTGAAGTACTTTTGCTACTCGTGTAGGTCCCATTTTGAGCTGTGAAGGAGATAAAATCCAACGCCAAAACATGTTTTGTTTTCAAGGACCGTCTCCAAATGGTCTCCAGCAAGCCTCCGATGCAGTGTTAGCCTAGCATTAGCCTCCAGGGTTGGTACTATACAGGTAGCCTGGCCTAACCCGCAATGATTTTGGCCTTGGGGGGGTGCCGTGGGATCCACACGGCAGATCGAGCTTATCTGATTTGATCTCACAAATGTGTTGTCATCCCCGGCCCCTCCCGCGCCTGTCCACTGCTGTTCTACGTCACATCATTTAGAGCGACGCCCACTCCGGAAGGTTGACTCCCCCCTCAAGGCCACTTCGTGTAACAAGTTAGTCCAGGCTTTCCGTTTTCGCGCAACGCGAACGAAAATGAAAGCCTTGGTGTCGAGGCTACTATACAAAACTACTCCTGGACGAAATTCTGGACGAAATTCTGCTCCTCCTCGCTGTTTTTTCCACTTTGCCATCCATTCACAGCTGTACAGCAGTCACACTGTCTTTGTTGCGCTGGAAAGCATGGAAATGGTCCCAATTCTGAATCCACAGAGGGCTGAGAGGGCTGTTTTGGTCTCATGTCTGCTCTGCCAGCTAAAGCCACTACTATCAGTGTTGCCAACTGCCAAAATTCAGAATGCACTTGTGGCACTTCTAAAATCCACTAGAATGCGCTAGAGCAGTGGGTTTTCAACCATTTTCATACCAGGGCCCACTATTTATTTCACGGACCACCATTTGATGTTGAGTTTAGTCTCTGACTAATTTAGGAGAGATAAACTGGCAGAATGTTTGTCAAAATAGAAATTCTTCTACATTTACTAAATGTGTCGATTCTTGAAAATTAGGTAATTCAGATTTATTTAAATATAATTGAAATCTTGAGTGCGTAAAACGAAACCAAATGGTCCAGTAAGGTTCCATTTGGTTACCAATGGTCTTTTCTAGGAAGGAAGGAGGACTCTATCATAGGAGGATAAAATGAAAAACAAGGGCTTTATCTCTGGCACCTGTCAATTTCGCTCCAACTCACCAGCAAAAAAGCACTAGATTTTCCGCCAGGAGTTTTTCACTAATTTTGGCGCTAGGGGGGTCTGAAAAAAAGCAAAATATAGTGACAAATGCGCCAAGTTGGCAACACTGACTACTATGCACTATGTGCAAGGGCGTACTCAATGCTAATGGTAACTACTGTATATATTGCATAGGTGTGTGTCTGTATGCGTGAAAAGGTGCGTGCATGCGTCGTCCTCCCCCCTCCCACATACACACCATCACTTGCTGTTTGAAAAGGGAACAGGCTTAATACATGCTAGGAAACGTAATGGCAGAGGAGAGGTGCTTCTTTTTTTTAAGATTTGTTTTTGATCTTTTACGCCTTTATTGATAGACAGTAATTAGACAGGAAAGGGGGAGAGATGGGGAGTGACATGCTAAATCCGCCAGGCTGCAGAATCGAACCCGGGGCACAATGTCAGGCTGGCTTGGCAGCCTAGGTGCCCAGACGGTTGAGCTAAACGCCTGGGCAGAGAAGTGCTTTTGATTGAAATGTTTATTAACAACTTGGAGATGTAGCCTACTAACTAAATACAAGGCTGATAACTGTGAATTTTACAATGGTAATTGTAAATTGTTCATTTCATTTAAGACTTTTACAGATAAGGGGGTGGGAAACGTAACCATGTGAATACTTTAAAACACCTTTGACTGAACAAATGTCACACTTTACTGGTAAGCCTGCAGTTCTCGATCTTTTCAAGCAGCAGGTGAAGAAGCATGTGGCGATACTGCGTGTGCAACTGGTGTGTATCAGTGTATAAAATAAGCACTCCCCCTCAGCTCTTGTTTTCAAAATGGCAGCCATGATGTTTGTTGAGGAATACCCAGGACAGAAAGTAGCTCATAATATGTCTACGGTGGATTTTTATGGCACAAAAGATTTGCAGATCGACAGAGGATGTATCAAGCTTTCTCTACAGCTGCAAAGTTGGTGAGTTTGACGTTGTTTAATACAGGCAGATCACAGATGACATTGCGGCTAGTTTGGGGTCTGATCACTAAACTCAACATCAAACATAGCCGCATTGCAACTCCAGATTCTTTTATAATTGGAATTTATTGCATCTGGAGTCGCATAGCACTCTATTGACTCTCCCATTGCATAAATGTCACCAGTGATCTGCTTGTATTCAACGAGTCAAACTCACCAACTTTGCAGCTGTAGAGAAAGCTTGATACATCCTCTGTCGATCTGCAAGGGTTTTGTGCCATAAAAATCCACCGTAGACATATTATGAGCTATTTTCTGTCCTGGGTATTCCACAACAAACATCACAGCTGCCATTTTGCCAAACAAGAGTTGAAGGGTGATGCTTGTTTTATACACTGACACACACCAGGTGCACACCTGGTCCGTGCACACGCAGTATCGCCACCTGCTGTTTGTGTGTGTCAGTGTATAAAACAAGCACTCCCGCTCTGCTCTTGTTTGGCAAAATGGCAGCTGTGATGTTTGTTGTGGAATACCCAGGACAGAAAGTAGCTCATAATATGTCTACAGTGGATTTTTATGGCACAAAACCCTTGCAGATCGACAGAGGATGTATCAAGCTTTCTCTACAGCTGCAAAGTTGGTGAGTTTGACTCGTTGAATACAAGCAGATCACTGGTGACATTTATGCAATGGGAGAGTCAATAGAGTGCTATGCGACTCCAGATGCAATAAATTCCAATTATAAAAGAATCTGGAGTTGCAATGCGGCTACATCAAACAGTGGTCTGTGGCTAAAATGCAGAATGAAGAGTGGGCCCTCGTATGAAAAAGGTTGGAAACCACTGCCATATTAGCCTGGCTACTGCTGTATAGTATGGAAGATTAACAGAGAATATACAGTACCTTTTGTAACAGCCCCTCAGTATGGTAGAACGTTGAAGGAAGAGACAGTAGAGTTCCTTACTGATGCTCTTTTATTTACGATGAGACACCATAAAGCACCGTGAAACTGTGGGAAATATTACAAAATAATCAGGGTTCAGTCAACTATAATAAAATCATAAACCTTGCAATTTAGCCAAAATATGTTTCAAACTGGAAAATAAAGTAAGTCATACCAGCACACATATCAGCACAAAAGAGCCATTATTGGAACTATAAAATGGCATTAAGTTTACAAAAACATCTTTTAAACTACATTTTACACACACACACACACACACACACACACACACACACACACACACACACACACACACACACACACACGCACACACACTTTGCATTATGAAATCTTATTCTCACAAACCTCTTTCCGTCTTCCAAGGGGTGTTAGAAACATTAGAATGAACTTATATTTTTATAACAAGACTGACAAAAGTTCGTTATGGACTGGCTGCGTCCATCTTGGTTTTTTGTATGAACTCTCACCTCTCCCGCAAGGTAACAATGAAAGGACTAAAATCACAGAGAGTATGGGCCAATGTTGCCACCTAGTGGACGCTTTAAATCACACTATCAAAACTGCCTAGAGACAGTAACCAAAAATCAATTCACAAACAATAAGGATGAACAACCATAAGATCTTGAGAGCAATAATTGTCCCTGGTTGGTGGTCATTTACACCTTTATACAGTGAAATAATCTCTAATCATCATCATCATGGTTGTAGCTTGTAGGGGAGAGACCTAGAGAGCTCTCCCCACAGTAATCCAAAGCAATGCCTATATAAATATTAATTAATTATATTGCCATATATTACATCTAGCTCCTCACAAGTTATATTAGTGTAGTGTAAATTCCTGTTAAACTAACACACAGCTACAGGGACCACGACCACACGACAGAACGAGATCAAACAGAGCTTCAGTGATCTCAGAGGAGTAAACAGTCAAAATTACCGCTCTGCTCTGGGCAGGTTGTCTCCTCCAGGTCCTAATGTGGGAGCCAGGTGCCTAATGTCCCACTGTCACATATGAAGGCTACGCTTCTATCAGGGGTGTAGTGCAGGGGGGACGCGGGGGGACGGCGACCCCCCCCACTTCTCATATCTGAAATATTTTTGGGGCAAAAGTAGGCCTATGTTTTTTTGTCTTGTCATTTACTTTTATGGATACAATTGTAAACAATGCATTGTAAACAATCTTTCTCAATATGCTATACTTTTAATAGCATTTTTATAGCGTGTCTGTGTGTGTGTTGCGCAGGCGCACGCAAATGCGTGTGCAACACGTGTCCATGCACGTGTCTTAAAGGGGAATTTCGCTCATTTTCAATATTTTACTGTCATTATTATACCTTATAGATGTTGTGTGGACATGATAAAAAAGGTTCCCCCAGTTTCCTAGAAATGCAGGTCTGAAAAAAATCATTAGCATGGTGAAATACATCAAGATGTGTTTCACCATGTTAATGAGTTTCCTTTTTTCTGAGAGTGTACAAATGTTAGCGGGTCCATTTGGTTCACATTTGTACACTCTCGTCCCCCCACTTCTAAAAGTACCACTACAACACTGGCTTCTATAGTGTTTTTCCTTCCTTGTTGCCAATCCCTTGACATGAGAGTGTCAAGGGATATGCATGTTTTAATGACTGTTGGTAGGGCGTTCCACATCTTGGTGGCATTTGGTGCATATATTTAATTGGATGATTTGCAAATTTGATTAAATGAGCTATTTAAAAAAAACTGTCCCCTCATGTCGTTTCACTTTTCACCTCCTGGAATTAAAAATGTTGTAAACAAACGTTAAAAAAAAAATAATAATAACTAATCAGCAATCTGTGAATCTTTGTGAATTTTTGTGTTATTATTATTATTAAATTGTTTTTATTGATTTTTTCACACAAAACATAGACACATATTGCATTACATCATTAGAAATGACATGGAATGGTAATGCGTCTGTATACGTTCAACCACCTTTAAAGTCCAATAAGAGGCTGTAGACATAACTTCTGTGGGACCCAGACATATTTATTTTCTATACAATGGGATCGACTGTATCCCTCTCATGATAGGAATATGAACAGCAAATGAACATTATATGATTGAAAGCAGATACGACCTGTTATACTGCGAACCAAGATTCACATTATATCAGCTCTCTGGCCGGGGCGCCCCTCAAAGCACAGGTCCAACGCTGTGTTCGTCCCGGAGAATTCTGCCTAGCCCGTACTCCGTCCCTCGTTGTACCCACTGTACTATCTCTGATAACTCACTATCTCGCTGTGGCCTTGACGTGCTATGCTGCACATTCTTACAAGACATGGTGTGAGCTCAAAGCTCTACTTTCTATCTCATCACCCCTCCTTCTTTGCGATTTTAAAGAAGCAAAGATCAAAAACCCAAAGTAGATGGACAGCGTATAACGTTCGAGGGGTGCCCCAGGTGCAACTTAAATTATTTCAATTTATGCTAAGCTTGCCTGGGGTAAGGGAAAGAACCTGCAATATTATCCTACCACCAGTCTGTGACAGTTCGTTCATCACGCCAGCGGACCAGGTGCCAGGTATTCTAGTTAGGAACAGCTCAAAGCCAGGCACTAAGTTCAATGCAAAGGATTTATACTATTTGTGTAAATCAACATAAATTCAAACTTAAGTACAGCATTAGGTGAAACGATTCTCTCATCTATGCTAAGGGCAATTACATAACTCAATGTTTTGTTTTTAACTAAAATGAAATCATTACAAAAAAACGTGTAATAATACTAAATCGGAGTTAATACTGACAATGCTTCTGTGTCAAAACAATTAAATAATAATTATGCTGGATCTTTAAAACATTTCGATGCTTTAGAAATAAGTTGCCTTGTAAGAAAAACTGTAATTTTACAAATCAGTACAATTGGTTAAATGACATTGCAAAAAAGATCTGTGTTTTTACTTCAGTTGGATCATAAGATAAAAGGTAAACTCACATTGATTATAGGGTACTCCTTGCCTCTCAAATAGTAAAAAGTAAAAGGTTGTTACTCCTGCCAGTCATTAGAACAGCCGTGGACACATGTGAGGTAGGGAAAACCACCTTTTCTGTTGTTATATATGGAAAAACCTGTTAGCCAGGAAAACCACTTTCTCTGTGATGTTATATGTGGGAAAACCTGCCCCTATGGATGAGGGGTCCCAAACCCCATCCATACCATTTGGCCACGGTCCACCTCTGGACAATAACTGACATTTGTAAAATGACACGGGAAATGAGGGTCCCATATAACCCGGACACAATTTTTTCTCCTCCCCCCCAATGGGGTGTCTTGGCTTTTGATGTTGAAATAAGCCTGCTGTTTTATAATGACCAATGATAAATTGCCTGATGAAATCCTTGGAAAAGTCTATTCACATTATTCAATACTGCTGAAGGATAAAAATGCATGCCAGTACCGCAGAGGTACAGTGCCTAAGTGAGTTCTTTGTTTTTTCCGCTGCAACTGATCAGTGAGATCACCCTCCTTGTTCCTCTTCTGCCAGGGGCCCTTGATGAAGGTGGGAGGCGTTGATTCTGGATGGACTGGTCAGGTAGTCTGGCGATTCGGAGCACCACCATATTTTTAAAAACTAAAATTTGGCCTATTCCCGAGTTACCCAGCCTTTGTATCAAAATCATACATGTTATCCCCTCCTTAGTTATTGCTTAAATCTAAGCAATAACTAATTAATAGTCTCAGACACTTTTGTCTTATACCTTATTATTTGTTTGGACAGTCTAATGGATTAACCTATACTGTAAACTAGGCTGGTGGTGTGTCCTTAGTTGCGGGTCCGCACCCTGAAAGCTGGGGGTCATGAATAGACAAACGCCCAACCTCCGAGGTGGGAGCCCCATCCCATGGGCTGCTGATTACGATCTTGCTCTTCCATGCACAGGGTTGATGGGGGCTCTTGTCTTCTTGGGGGTGTGTGCAATGTGTAGTAGGTGGTGCACGCCATGTGTAGAGGGGATGTACTGTGCTGCATTCTTGGAGGTGTGTGCAATGTGTAGTGGGGGATGCATGCCGTGTGTAGAGGGGGATGTACTATGCTACAGGGCTTGTATAGTGTGTTTGGTGTTCTGGCCTCCATTTAAGTCCTTTCGCACTAGATTGTGAGTGTAGTGTAGCATGTAGCAGAACTAGTCAAGTAGATGGCCATAATTACATGTTGGATGTAATTTACAGAGTCCAAAACTAGATTTGTTAGGCTGATGTTTACTGTTAAATTAGTGAAATCTTCACCCCCCTTGATATTAAACTGAAAACATGTAATCAATACTAATGGGTTTTGATTCCCATTCAGTTGGGTGGAACCCCTACCTATTGTCAAGAGAATGTTTTAGTGTAATGGGCTGCTACTATATGGATGTTTGAAGTTAAAATCAGTCTATAGTTGTTTTCCTGGCCATCTGCAATGCGTTGGGTAGTTTTCACTTAAGAGGAGCCATAGCATGCGTAATCAATCTATACAAACACTCTAATTGGGTTTTTATTAGTCTGTTAGTGCGTTATTTCATTGGCATCGGGTTTGATTGACACAGACAGAATCACAAATGATCAAAAAGTTATTAGAATTGAAAAATTAACATTATTCTTGATTTCTGACAAACCATCCTCGTCCCTCCTAGATATAACCTGGAACGTGTCCTCCACCTTGCCCTGTAATTGACATTAGTAACCTTCGGATACGGGCTATAGATGTCGCTTACCTCGCAACTGAGGGTCTCTCGAGCCGCTGTACTGTGAAACTGTTAGTTTAATACTTTGACCTCATCCCGGAATAAGATTACCACACATGCACATTTGGAAATTTGTCCGTACATCCAAACATTCTCCGCTCCTGTGGGAAATGTGTTACAGTTATGAATTGGACACCCCTCCTTGATATTCTGTTATTGCACACCATTCTATTTGTCCTCTTACTTTCCCTCCTTAAGACAATCCAAAGTTGACATGACATCATATTATGTACTATACAATATGGCTTTGATTACTAAAACACTTTGGACTTTTAGACCTCCCTCCTTGTCTGTAGACCTGTTCCTGTGGGGTAAACATTGTTATGGTTAATTTAGATTTGACATTTATACATTATCTCCTTGCTTCTCGTCCACATTTGGATAAAATATTCATTCCGGCTTGGTACCACTCACCGTGTTAGGGAAATTTGGTCACATAGGTTTGAACAATGTAGTTTCCTGTGCGATTTTAAGACCCAAGTTCTGCATTGATATTGAGCATTTATATTTTATTTTGTCAATTTATTTATTTATTTATTTAATTGCAATTGGTACTCTGCTGAAGCAGTATTTTGTGGTTTGTATTCCATTAGTTTTATATTTTCTGTAATTTCTAATTTCTGTAGTTTTCTGCATGGGATGTATTCACTGGTGAGTTGCACTGCCTTATCCGTAGCGCCCCACCTTTGTGGTTGAAATCTTATTACTTCTTATATTTTCTCACTGTTATTTTACCAACCAAAAATTTAACTTTTTTCCATTCTTAATGGGATTCTTTATTAGATGAAATACATATTTTGATTGCACACACTCTATACGCCGCTTCCAGACTAATGATGCTTCAAAAGCACATCTGATCACCTGACTAGTGTTGGGACTAGGAATGACAGGACAAACGCATGATATTTCTTAACCGTCCTTCTCCCAACGCCAAGGCCTCCTGCCCAGGATATCACATAGTTGTCCCCACACACCCAACTGCAATATGAGGATGCCATACAATCAAACTACAACCAACCTGATACCCTAAAACAGCATGACCTACCTATCCAAAATGGAAATATATGAGTGACCCGTTTTTTGTAAAACCGATAAACTGCCAAAACCTAGAGTGAAGCATAAACGACTCAGAATTCGGTAGACTTGCAAATCACCTGATAACGTTACCCCACAACAGTGGAGAAAGTATGCGCCAGTGTGTTCGACTCTAATTAGGCCCGAGGGTCTGTGTATGGTACAAGTTTTGACATCATAAAATGGATTTTGGCTATACTAACCTGGTCAATGATTTGGAGGCATGTGGCATCGTTCAAGAAGTGAAGAAAAAATGCTAAACAACGTTGCATGATGTTGTGCTGCTCACTGTGCCTATATGTAAGTAATGGTATCCCTCACTAGTAATCTAAAATTTCTCTTATCTAAACAAATCATTAGTTGTCCAACATGTACTCCTAGTAGCTTGTAGTGGCAATACAAAATGTATTTATTTTCAGGATAATTAATTATCTAATTTATTTTGCAAGTCAAATGCCCCTATAGTTTAAACCAAGAGTATAATTTAACCAAATTAGCAGTCACCCTGTGTCTTATTGCCTTGGTCATATCTTCCTGTACCAGGGAAATGCCCTTCAGATTTAGCTGAGTGTCTTGAGATGTGTGTCTGCTACTATTGTTTTGTGCATTATAGTGGCAGTGTGAGCAATGTGTCATGACTGTGAAGTCCTATTGTATTTCATAATAGTAACTAGATGTTCACTTCCGGTTGATGTTCATTCATGTGCCCTGGGCCTGAACTATTGTTATTAGCAGAAATGGAATGCATGAGCAGGGACAATTAAGGTATACACACGAAACCTTAACTTGATGAGATACATTGTATTGTGTACAGTGTAATAAATAGTAATTGCTTAATTTCTTCTTTAGGTGCAGCCACGGTTGCTTTGTTAGATTGAATTTGTCATTATTGTTTCATTTGGCATCTGGTCAGTTGACTTTGGGGCTACTTGTAGTAGCACTTTAATTTCCCCGTACTGAGGCTGTACTTTAATATTGCTACTGCATTTAGGTGATTTTCCTTGAAGCGTAATTATTTGGACACTTTTGAATTACCTTAATTAATTACTTCTGGCATTGGTGTTATGTATTCATTGTTTGGATTAGCTAAGTGTCATTATTTTAAGACGCTCCAATATCAATATGGCTTTTTTATGGCCTATATGGCCCCCTGATTATGCTAGTGATTGTAGCAGTGTGCATTAGCAGACTAAAGGTTATCACTTAAGTTTGTCAAACACTATGCATTTAGTTCAATTACTGGGTTTAGTTAATTCCACCACCACTCAACCTGTGCGATGAGATAACATTTGAAAATATATATATTTTGGTTCTAGAATTATAATTGGCCGGTTCAGCTGTGTGTTTGTAGTGTTCAATCGTATTATTTATTTATTTTAACTTCATTTAACTTCACTATGGTGTTAGTAACCAGATTTGGGCAGTAACAAATCGCATACGGTACTAATACCCTAATGATTTATTCTATCAAAATGGGTCATATAACTCCATCAGATCACCCCTCATTACCTACAACTAATGTGTTTGGTGTTGTATGTGAAAAGAACAGGTTTACAAGCTGTCAACAGACCTGTACTGTAAGTTTGTAGATCCTAATCCACCACAGCGGTCTACACACATGATGTTCTTTTGTGGATGGGTGGGGGGGGGGGGGGGGGGCGGGCATAAGTCCTTTTCCTGTAGGGGACGCCAGTTGTTGGTTGGTGTTTGTACCAATGTTGCTCATAAATTTGCATTCTCACCTTATTTGATTGTTTTGTTTGACCTGAATTACTGAAACTTCAACTGTGGCAGGTCCAATATTTGACTTCAAATGACTCCAGCCTTGCGTGTGGGCAGAGGTAGTGCAGGCGTTGCACTACAGCCCCATGACCTTAAGTGGTGTGGTCATTTCAGTCTGTCTGAGTGAGCGTCTCCCCAAACACTGGAACAGTTCTTTTACTCCATCACTGTGTGCTGGTTGTCTGCGGCCTGCCTTGTCAGTTCTGGTTGTCTGCGGCCCCGTCAGTTTGTTGGTGCTCTCGTTGTTGGCTTCTCAGTTGCCTCTGATGAGTGTCCCCCAAACACTCGGAACAGTTCATTGTTTGTGTCGCTGCACTGGATGGTGGATTCCAGTAACAGCAACAATGTCTCTTGAGTGGAGCAGGATGTGCGGCAGTCTTTGAACAGACAGCCTAGTAGGCTGTAACATGTGAAGTCAAGTATTGTCCTGCTGTTGTTGTTGTTGTTTTTTAGACATAGTTGGATAATATAATTTTGACAATGTCTCCCTGTTGCTATTGCTCCCCTGTTACATTGTTGTACATACCTGATGTACCTTGCAATATTTTTGTGCAACACTGGTATTGATGTCTGATGGATCTGTACTACAGTACTTTGTTGTGAAACTGTGTCACTATGTCATTTTTCCTCCTCGACTACCACACCTGTTTGTTAATGTTCATATCCTGTACCTGGCAAAATTTGTATGTCCACTAGTTAGTGTGGTTGCCTGAAAGGGCAACCAGACTGTTCTAATTGTTACACTTTATTCCGGATTATTATTCTTTTCTCTAGGTAACTAAGTTTGGCCCCCTACTCCTCCATAGTTTAAAATTTTGCGCACATATTATCTGGAGCTACCTGATAAAAGTGACCTGACACAATGTTTATTATGCGCATCGTTTGCCCGTAATTCGCTTCCAAAGTTATAGGGAGGGGTCTATTTTACAAAAAAAATGCAACAAATCAATCACCAATTGTCCCAACCTCCCAAAATTTGAATCACATGTTGTGAGTGGTGGCACCAACAGGGAGCCAAAATTATTTCATTTTTTTTCCATAGGGGGTGCCACAACAGTGTAAAATGTAGCCAATGCCAAAAACATGTTTTGGGCCATATACATCCCCTCCTAATTGCATATGATCACTGGGTTGAATTGAAAGTCGACATCATAACTGACTGCCAAAATTAATGCAAGGGGCCAAAACAAGCGACTGCGGCAATCACACTCTACATTTTTTTTTTATTGCAGTATTTCTAGTTAGCATGTTGGTCTTGGGTGGTGGTGGGTAGGGTGTAGACAGTTTTTTGTTGTTGTTATTTTCGTGGAATTGCTGTTTATTAGGTGTTATCTGTACCGTGTCTAGGGTTAATATGAGTTAAAAGCATACAGCATACTAATGGGCTCTTGTTGATGTCCCAATCAACGTCAGATTTTTGCCGGAGCACCCTTGATCACAAGAGCAACACTTGATCAGGTACATAAATATATATTTATTGTATAATCTTTTGTATATTGTCATTTTGCGTTTACTTACTATTTACTAACTCAATATTTTGTTTCTCGTTTGAGGCTAATACGTTGTAATATGCGAATAGATGCCCATTTATTTAGATACTATACACTGTATATTTGTTTAGATGCTGTACATTAGTTAAGAGTAATTATTAGATAATTCTCCCTCAACTTAAGTATTTCAGTGTGTTTACATACCTTTACTTCCCATTTCGCTGCATGATGTGAAGACTGTAGTTATGGTTTAGCCAAATTATAACTATTTCACTTATTCACTTAATGACTGTCCAAGTCGTCATGCTGGCAAACTGTGTCAAATATCGTGTATGGGGAAATGGGGACATACCCATGTATGCAGTATTTAATTTTATACACTTAGTGTTGGTCTGCGTCATTGTGTCTCTACGTTAGTGCAGACTGCAGAGCTAATGAGTCTTTGTCGTGTCATTGCACATCTTACTCCTACGTCATTGCAGAGTGAATGCGGTCATTTCTAATTGGAATGTCTTGGATAACCCTACCCTAATATCCTACCAAGGACGTCGGTGCAAATGCCCAGTGTGCCACGTTGTGCGCCAGACGGTGTTTCAACACACGGGTACTAGTTCTAATAGTAATTAGATGTGTTCCTGCGGGCCTAAGGAGATTCATTTAAGGGTGTGGATTTGAACCCGCAGCCTTGAGTTTGACATATATGTCCTACACTAATCTAGATCTTAAAAGTACCAACAATTAAATCAGTGACTGCGAGATTGGAGTATATATTTGTCTGTCTAATAGGACTTTTGCATATCCATTGTTATATTATCCATCATTAGATTATCCAATATCCATTATCTATTCTGCGTATTCTGAGTCTTTTCACCGTTCTCCAATTGTGTAGACTTATTTTAAATTACTTAAGGGATGCCGATGTTTAACAATTATGCCTCTGCCTTTGGCGCAATCGAACCACTTGGCTTTTGTTTTTTATTGCGAGTTAATCGCGCACTAATGAAATTGATCGAGTTAACTCGTGGCTGAGTTCACTCACGATTAACTAGTTAATGCTGACCGCCTTAATTTTTTATATATATAAATGTTTTTTGCTTGGGTACCTTATAAAGCCACATGAGAATTTTGTCAAACTGATTATAGAAGCAAATGAAAACTTATCTAAGCTCCTGTGGATTGGTTTCAGACAAATAAGCTACCACTGAAGGTAGATAATTAATTTTATTTTGTACTAATAGTAGCAGGTGTTCAGGGGAGAAGGCAAGTCTGTCAACCACGGTACAAAAATCAATCAAGTTGCCTCAATGTTATTAGGTATCATAATTGATGATAACTTAAATTGGAAAAAGGATAGTTGTTTCTTACACTAGTTTGAGTTTCTTCCTTCCCCATCCTATTGTAACATGATATGGGCTGACCCTCTGTTTATCTATTCCTCAAAATAATTGTTTTACTTTAAACTAAATTGTTAGCATTTAAGTCCTTCTCGTATTGAGTCGAACCATCTGCTCCCCCTTTTTAGAAACTAAGCATTCTGTCTGTCTTGCCGGTAAAATCCCTGCAGATATTTATATTTGTGTACAAAGGCCACTTACGACTCTTATACACTTCCAAATGGTTTCAATTTTTTTTTCTCTAATTCAGATATTCATTCTTATGTCCCACGCCAAGCGGAATATTCGTATATACCCTATAGCTTTTCAATAAGACAAGAGTAGAGGATCTATTCTTTGAAACGCTGTTGATTCTAGGACACAGACTCTTCAATCTCTTTCTCAAATTTCAGACCAGCCCATTAAAATGATCTTGCAGTAGAATAATCTCTGATTGGTTATTGTTTTGCTCTGAGTCTGGTCTGTAAACGGACTAATTGTCCTTGCAATACTTGTCTTGTAAAGATATTTATATAAGATATTTCTGGTATTTGTTTGTTACATTTGTTTTGTTATATGGAGTAACTCTTTGTTTAAATTTAAGATTATTATTTATATATATATATATATTTTGTTACCGTATTCTGCTACAGTGAACTATATTAGAGTACAGAATTGTATGATTCTGTCTGCTGTTCTGATCAACTTTAACTTCCTCATACAGATGTAGACCTATACTGGTCTATATAAACAATAAAACTTATGGTATGTAAAACAAACACCACGGTCTCCACAACTTAGTGTACGTCTACACCAAGCTGTATCAACTACATGGCTGTTTTCCATGACATTGACACATACAACTTCAAGATCAGGCTGTCAAAACAGCCGTTCACAAGGTTATACATAGAACCATTCAAGCCACAGGCCCACGGCCTAAGTCGGTGTTGTCTGCTACATTCACTCCTGCATTCATTCAATGTCTTTACTTACCCCACACGTGAGATGATATCAGTTCTGCTGGCCCGTAAACCAGGCCTTGGCCACAGGAGCAAAATAAATAAATAAAATAAAATAAGGTAAAATAAAATAAAGCAAAATAAAAATAAAATAAGCAATTGCAAGATATTATGACATGTCAGCACTCTCAGGGGGATTACTCTTGGCTACCAAAACTCGCGTCTTGTGTACAACCAAGAAATCCAAGCAGCTACAAAAGCTGATTGACTAACCCCCTGCTTGTTTTTTTTTTGTTTTGTTTTGTTTTTTTTTTGTTTTTTTTTGTTTTTTACATGAGTGTACTCTCAGTCACAGACTGTAGTGCCATCTCATACATTTTCCATTTAACATGTTAAAAACCGGTTATTTATAGTCGACTGCCCGCCCTGGGGGTCTTATTCAGTGTCCCACGACACGAGATCATGCTACAAAACATGGCCCGCCATGGGGGTCTTACTCAGTGTCCCACGACACGAAATCATGTTACAAAACATGGCCCGCCATGGGGGTCTTACTCAGTGTCCCACGACACGAGATCATGCTACAAAACATGGCCCGCCATGGGGGTCTTACTCAGTGTCCCACGACACGAGATCATGTTACAAAACATGGCCCGCCATGGGGGTCTTACTCAGTGTCCCACGACACGAGATCATGTTACAAAACATGGCCCGCCATGGGGGTCTTCATTCATACACTATACACTATACAATACAACACTATACAACTATACACTATACAATGGTGGCGAGTGCACACTGACCATTGGAGGCAATTTGGGGTTCAGTGTCTTGCCCAAAGACACTTCGACATGTAGACAGGAGGAGCTAAGCTTCGAACCTCTACACTTGACAACCTGCTCCCCCTACCAATCCACAGCCGCCCCATTGTTAGTATCACCCTTATTATAAGTATAACAATAATAATAATGCTAGCTCCTCACTGGCCAGGTGAGAAATTGGAATTACCGGCATTGTGCAAATTGTGTATATATATATATATTTAAAAAGCAGCATTTTTTCCTACAAAATTGTTTTTAATGTACCTTTAAGGAGGATATGCCTTGTTTGTCAAATGCCACATATACTATCACTTACCATCTTTAGAGTGTAATCGTTTTAGATATTTCCTTTTAATATAGTTTGAGTGATTTTCAGCTATGTGGATTTAAAAAAATCTAAATCATTATAACTCTAGCTCTATTTTTAGATTTGATTTGGAAATTTAACTTTGGTCAACTATTATTCTTATTCTTTATTATATGATTATTATTAGGTCAATTCTTCCCACCTTTTGACAATACACACATTTGTGCTATATATACTTTAATCGTTCACTTTGTATGCATACAACTGATTTTTAAAACTAGGAGTATTTTGTCTATAATTTCAGTTAGATTATTTTAGTTTTCTGAAGACATAATTACTTGAGTATTGTGATATTTTTTCCCAATTATTATTATTATTATTATTATTTTTCCTTTCCTTTATGTTTACCTTAGTTACAATTAACTTAAGTGTTTGTTTGTTTGTTTGTTTGTTTAATTCTATGTTTCGTTGTATTTATCCATTCTTTAGTTAGTTAGTTTTAGTTAATTATTATTTACCAAATTCCATGTGGTCAATTGCTGCAGTAATGTTATAAATGATTTTCAAATTTTTTAAAGATGCTCTAAATTTGTGAGATATACTTCCGCCCCTGGCGGGGAAAGTGTTAACACTTCCCATTGAAATCTAGAATCCAAGTTGTACTCTCATTGTCTAATGTATGTGCGCACCAGTGGCTTCACGTGCTCTGGGACCGGGAGAGGGTTTGGGTGGGGGGGGTGGGGGTGGGGGTATGACAACCAACTGACCTTGCTTCCTCAGTCCCTCTCCCTGTCGGGTGGCGTTGGGGGGTGGAGGGTTTGATAAGGTGCCGCGTGCCACTGGTCTTGTTCCCCGGCAAACAGAATTGTTATGGGATAGTTTAGGGTTGTCATGTCTTAGAATGGAATGTCCGCACCAGATATACCCACCTATCTTAGATAAAACACACTCCCACTCTCTGCCTAGCGTTATCTTTCTGCAACCGGACCTCAATCTGACTCCATTGTGTGAACGTGTTAATTTTGTTGTAATATATTAACGCCTTAATGCATAGGGGGGGATTTGGGTATTAGGAATGTGTGGAGGGGGGGTTAGGTGGACCTGTCTCCCGCAATGTCTCACTTTTCTGTATGCGCGCACACACACACACATACTTGTTTTTGTTACATGGTGGGACACCCCTTTCTACTCTCTTTTCTATGGATTTAAATGATCCAAAACATGGTCCCCACAAGGCTTGATATCCCTACGAGGTTACAGTGTTGCCAGACATCTGTCCCCACAAATAACAAAGACCCACGCACACACACACTCACCCAGCTGTTAAACCCTTTAACTCACTAAGCCTCAAACTAACAATTTTATACTAAGAAGCGGCTCCGTGCCTGCACACACACTCTCACAGACGCACACATCTTCGCACACCCGCACACATTTAGGATGAGATAGCATAATCAATAACAAAAATTAGCACGCATATGGTCTACGAGCAAGCAAGCGGTAACCCCACTGTTCAATATAACCAGTACGTTCCCACAGCAAACATCGCTACAAGAGTAAAACACACCCAGTACCGAGGCATTCGCAAGACTGTCTAGAGACACAGCGCGAAGCGTATAGCACAGCCATAGCAATTTTTTTTCCAAATGCTGTTCATTTCATATCACATAAGTTGTTATTCTGAAACCTACAAAAGCATTTTCAAAAGAAAACAATCGTCACATAGTCATAGCGTGGTAGATCTGCATAACAATGCATATATTTTTTAGGGCCCTGTCTACCACCCCAGAACCATGGGAAAACTGCTATGAACGGTCAAAAGGACCATACAGCCTATTGGACAAGGATCGACACGACGGGGTCACCATTAATGCGTCTGTATACGTTCAACCACCTTTAAAGTCCAATAAGAGGCTGTAGACATAACTTCTGTGGGACCCAGACATATTTATTTTCTATACAATGGGATCGACTGTATCCCTCTCATGATAGGAATATGAACAGCAAATGAACATTATATGATTGAAAGCAGATACGACCTGTTATACTGCGAACCAAGATTCACATTATATCAGCTCTCTGGCCGGGGCGCCCCTCAAAGCACAGGTCCAACGCTGTGTTCGTCCTGGAGAATTCTGCCTAGCCCGTACTCCGTCCCTCGTTGTACCCACTGTACTATCTCTGATAACTCATATCTCGCTGTGGCCTTGACGTGCTATGCTGCACATTCTTACAAGACATGGTGTGAGCTCAAAGCTCTACTTTCTATCTCATCAATGGCGACAGTGACAATAAAATAAAATAAAATAAATAAACAATATAAAAAATACAAGACCAAGACCGAGACAATAAAATAAATAAAACAGATCATACAAGAACTATTATGATATATCGTGTTGCACCACTCTGAAGCAGATCACCACCTGCTTTACAGGTAGGCCTACTGTTCAAACTATGGAACCCGCGTCCTATACCTGACCATCTTCAGCCGGGAGCTTTTGGTTAAAGTACACATTTTTGTGTTGAGTTGTGCTTGAAATGTAGGCCTGTAATTCTGTCAATCAATCAATCAATCAATCAATCAATCAATCAATCAATCAATCAATCAATCAATCAATCAATCAATCAATCAATCAATCGACATGCAACACCACTTGTACATCACATACAATGATTACTATCATAAATTCCCAATATAGAACTTTAATTCAACAAAAATGTGGGTTAATCAAAATCTAATGGGCTTTGACCCGAAGAAACATGGATCATGAAGAAACATGAAGCAAAACATGAAGAAAAATTAACACTAGATACGGAGTCACCTTATGACGCCCTTGTATCGGAAATAAATTGGCCTACCTTGCAAAGTGACAAATTCTGACAATTCTGACAATCAGTAGTAGGGACTGTAGGGGAATTCCACCCATTTCAAGTTTTCAAGTTTTCTTTTTCTTTCTTTTTTTTGAGACCATACAAATGCGGAACCAATTAAATTAACTTGATAATCTCATCAAGAAGTGTTTCACCATGTTAATGATTTTGTTCAGACCTCTATTTCTAGGAAATACAGAATGGAGGAATTTCTTTATATGTACACACAACATCTCTAAGGTATATTAATGACATAGTAAAATGCTGAAAATGGGTGGGGATTCCCCTTTAACTTCATTTTTTTTTTTCTGACAGAGGCAATACTATAATACTTCAAATAGTGAGGTAGAGTCAGGGTGGGGGAATCGAGTTAGCTTTTGTGCTGTTGGCCTGTTGCACTTCCCCCCACTGTGTGAGTGTATGCATGTGTACATATGCTCCTTTAAATATTCTGGTCTGAGTGACACCTTTTTTGCCAAATATGTGTATTTTGCCATTTTCAAGCTAAAAGCTCGATTTTAGATAGTTTTGTAGCTATAGTACAACATCTTTAGTTGTTACTGTATTATACTTTAAAACAGTTGACGCATGCCTAAAATAGCTCTTGTTTGCGCCACCCTCGTCCCTATTCAGGCTGCATGAATAGCAGCTTGTGCACTTCCGACCCCTCAATGTTGCAACTCTTCCACTAGATGTTTCTGTTCCATTGGCTGGTGTGTGACGTGCATCTGTAGGCAGCGTCTTTTTTCCGCAAGGCCGTGCGTCCTTTGGACGCAGGTCAATTGACTTTATTGTCATAAAGAGCCTATGAATATCAGTAGTTCAGTAGCAATACGGCTCAAACAGATCTGTGTCTGCATGGTCAGACACAGCATGAGTGGGTAGGAGGACGGAGGGACGGAAAAGTTCAGTGTCAGGTCAGCGTCTGGTGGAGACGTCTTATCCCAGTCATAAACCGGCCACGTACGTTCCGTACTGTTCGCACGTTAGCCTTACGTCTCAGTGAGATGGAGACGTTATGTAAGCCAGCGGTTGAATCCAGCATACAGGTATAAGGGGTTGAGAGGTGCTCCTCTAACACTTTCTTGAAGATTAGAGATGCTGTCATTTTTAATGTTACACCATCTGTCCCTCTGGAGTGGAGAGGAGAGGAGAGGAGAGGAGAGGAGAGGAGAGGAGAGGAGAGGAGAGGAGAGGAGAGGAGAGGAGAGGAGAGGAGAGGAGAGGAGAGGAGAGGAGAGGAGAGGAGAGGAGAGGAGAGGAGAGGAGAGGAGAGGAGAGGAGAGGAGAGGAGAGGAGAGGAGAGGAGGAGAAATGTTCAGTATTCATTCTTAATTGTGTTTGTGTCTACTCTATTTGCTTGCACTCATGCACCGGCCCATCCAGTGTGTGTGTGTGTGTGTGTGTGTGTGTGTGTGTGTGTGTGTGTGTGTGTGTGTGTGTGTGTGTGTGTGTGTGCGCGCGCGTGTGTGTGTGCGTGTGTGCATGCGTGCGTGTGTGCATGCGTGCGTGTATGAGGAGTTTACCTTGTAGAGTACCTTGTAGAGTTGGAGTACACTGTTAACATGGTGTTATCATCCACAAATGAGTCTCCATTTATCCAGTATACCTCATCAAACTCTGAGTCCAGGACAGCTTCGCAACCAATCACCAGCTTACCAGCACCTGCGTGAAATTCTTGTCCGGTTTGAGGTGAGATAATTCCTGGAGGTTGTTCGGACTTCCCTGTTCAATACGGTAAAGAGAAAAAGGGATTTAAGAAAAGCATTTAGTTTATTTTCTTTCTTTTCTATGAAAACCTGCAAAATATCATAATTAAAATAATAATAATAAGTTAAATCTTACTGTTAATATTGACAGTCAGATCAATTGTATGGGTGTGATTATACAGCTGATCCTTATACAGGTAAGACCTGGTACAGGTGAAAAGACCACTGTCCTTCTCTCCAACTTCCCCTAGGAAGTAGCTATAAGATGAAGATGACAGTGACATATTCTCCTACAAGAAACATTTTTAGTATTAATACAATGCAATAAAATACATAGGCTTGCATACTGGATGCTGCTATATTTGTTTTACTGGTGCTTCTTTATACAAAATACTGTACCTTGTGCCAAGCTGTAATGTTCCTGCTTAGACCGGTGATATTTAAATGAGCTGGGCTTTTTAACATGCAGTCTCTTCCCTGATAACATGTTTGAGGGTAATATGTTTGCTCTACACAATGGGAAGTCGCCGGTAACTGTTCTGAGCACACCGTCAATCGCCAGGTATAGGTGGAGACATTCCTGTTATAACAAAGACAGGTCATGGCATTACAGATGCAGTAAGAGATATTTGTTGTCAAGGCAAGAGGTATATACAGGTAGTTCTCTATTCTAATGTTCTACAGTATATGATATTTTGATACAAACTAGATCATCTCTCGGTAGAGTGCATACTTGCGCGTTGCACACAAGTAGGCCGTGGCCTACTTGTGCATGAGCAGAGCGGGCGGATCAAGAATGAACAAAACAAACGCATTCCTCTGAAATAATGATGTCACACTCATCATCCTCCAAACACCCACAACATTAGTCATGAAATGTGGGTATTTCATGACTAATGTTGTGGGTGTTTGGAGGATGATGAAGGCCTCGTAATTGCGTCACCATTTCTCCATCCCCCAAATCAGTCGAAAGGATAACCTCCTCCATCTCCCAAACCGGCCAATCGCCCCGAAGGACGCCGACCACACACCACCACGCACCAATTGCTTAACTTGCGCCCGCTCCACCCACGCAAGTAAAAATGCTATAAAGTGTTGCCAAAGAGAGGCTGTGCAGAACTCATGCATAACAGGATACATACTGGAACTGAAAGTGATGACACAAATAAATGACAAATTTGGATGTCTGAAATGTATGTCTGTGTGTGTGTGTGTGTGTGTGTGTGTGTGTGTGTGTGTGTGTGTGTGTGTGTGTGTGTGTGTGTGTGTGTGTGTGTGTGTGTGTGTGTGTGTGTGTGTGTGTGTGTGTGTGTGTGTGTGTGCACACAAACGTACAAGACAACCATACCCGAGTGAACATGAGTAGTCCCCCTGATGAAATGTGGAAGTTTTCAGAACAATCAGGTACATCCCACAAGTCAACACATCCATATGCCCATACTTGGCCGCAGGATATTTCCACTTTGGTTCAACATCATGGTCTGAATGGAGAGGGCATGTAAGCACCATCATCTCACCCTCTTTCACATTCCACTTTATGCTGGTCTGCCCGGCATCTGCAGCTTTAATTTAAGACACAATTGTTTGATTCATTACCAGAACCATTATATTCACAATGCTTACACAAACAAACACAGGTAACTTGGTGACAATTAATGTGGTCCTTGTATTACAAGGCAATACAAGGTATGAAAAGAAGGAAAACCTATTGTGGGCCAATCAAGCACACTGAGCACGGTAATAGGCCTTCCATTGCACTTCATAGACCGGTATGTCTGTCAACAATTCATGTAAGGTATATGTCTGTCATTCTTGTAACCTTTTCCAAAAGTATACATTTCTGTATTCTTCTGTTTAATTATTTTTTACTGGCTGAAATGTTGGGATGTAGTTTGTGCTACATGTTACAAATAATATATTCAAGCAAGAAAATTAAAAAATAGAATAGAATGACAAAAATGACAGATACAGTATGACAAAAATGACAGATATATGTCCAAGCCATGCTGTAGCTGTTATCAAGTCTTGAAATATTTGTGTGTATAGGCTGAATTATAAATATATAAAAAATTCACTTTTTCAATTACATTATGTGTGTGTGTGTGTGTGTGTGTGTGTGTGTGTGTGTGTGTGTGTGTGTGTGTGTGTGTGTGTGTGTGTGTGTGTGTATGTGTGTGTGTGTGTGTGTGTGTGTGTGTGTGTGTGTGTGTGTGTGTGTGTGTGTGTGTGTGTGTGTGTGTTCTCTCCTACCTTTAAATGAAACAAGCAGAGCGATTAGGACATGGATTTTCATTTTCACATCCATTAACTGGCATGGCATCGTGGTACAGCAACCTCGGCTCTAACTGGTGCAACCTCTTTTAAAAGGCATGATGAGTCAGCGATGACATGCACGTGGACGTGCCTAAAACAATGTGGCCTTGTATAAGAATGACTCACACTTCCCCCAACTATAAGAAAAGTCTCCACTCATAAGAACTATAAGAAAGGTCTCATAAACGGAATATTCCCTGATATTTCTTTTAAACGGGTCCAGCAGGATACATTAAAAGCATGGCCGGATCTAGAGGGGGTAGGGGTGGGCAGAGCCCTCAGTGGTTTTCAGCCAGTGCTCCGGGGACTATCAGTGGTCCTTGAGAGGGTTATTCCAGGTGGTCCCCAGGCTAAATGGTGGAAAGTTGGTTAACCACAGATGTAACTCTTTGACAGCGTAAACATGAAACCAAATGGACCCTTGCGGGTTAATTTGTTTCATGTTTACACTATCAAGAGTTAAAATATTCATTATCTCAATCAGCCCAATACACAACTAGATAATGTAGAAGATTGATGGTCATTTATGATCTGTATGTTGGGCCCTAGTGTCAAAAAGTTTGAAAACCACTGCTTCATATGTTTCCCACCCTGCCATTCTTCCAGCCCACCCTAGTAGGGCTGGCTAAATCCGGCCCTGATAAAAAGTGAATCTCAAGTCTCGGTATGGGGTGCAGTGATTTATGAAATGTGACAACTGAACTGACAAGTCGAGGAGCCCTGCAAAAATCATGAACCGCGTGCATGGGGACGCGCTGCGCACGGCAGCAGCAGCAGCTTTGTGTCCCAGAGATGATAGGCTATAACATTCACTCGCCAGAGAAGCTTTGCCTTTACAGTACACGGGAATAGTCTTTATAGCCTACTGCACAATGAAATGGAAAAAATGGAACGGGAGAAAACGAATTCGAGCTCCACTCTGTTCCACAATTCATGCAGCGCTCTAGAATTGGACGCAGTTGTCAATGTGGTCGGCGTTGCCATCGCTTCGGTTTATGGCGTCATCATTACCATTGGACTGATCGGAAACGTCACTCTCATCAAGACGTTTAGCTCCGCGAAATATAGGCCTACTATTCGGAATATTCCGAACCTCTTCATGAGCAGTCTGGCGCTTGGGGACGTGTTGCTCTTGGTCACCTGCGCGCCAGTGGACGCAAGCCTCCACCTGGCCGAGAACTGGCTGTTCGGTAGACCGGGCTGTAAAGTCATCCCTTTCATCCAACTGACTTCTGTCGGGGTGTCCGTGTTCACTCTGACGGCGTTGTCGGCTGATAGGTACTGTAGACCAGGGGTGTAGTGGAGGGGGCCGGGACGCGGGGGGACGGCGTCCCCCCACTTCTCACATCTAAAATATTTTTGGGGGCAAAAGTATAGGCCTAATGTTTTTTTGTCTTGTCATTTACTTTCATGAATACAATTAGGCATTGTAAACAGTCTTAATATGCTAGCGTGTCTGTGTGTGTTGTGCAGGTGCACGCAAATGCGCATGCAAATGCAAGTGTGCATGTACATGTGTTAAAGAGGAATTCCACTCATTTTCAATATTGTACTAGACTATATGTCAATAATATACCTTAGAGATGTTGTGTGGACATGATAAAAAAAAGGTTCCCCCATTCTGTGTTTCCTAGAAATGGAGGTCTGAAAATTTTTAACATGGTGAAATACATCTTGATGACATCATCAAGGTGTGTTTCACCATGCTAATAAGTTTCTTCGGTGGGTGAGCCACTAAAGCAACCCAGATATTCTAAAGTCTATAGTGTAACAATAATAATACAGTCTTTGTTTATCAGGGACTAGCAAAACAACTGAACAGAATGATGCACCATGAGGATACAAGAATTTCAAATGTCACTAATTTCCAAAGCCGTAGGGCAATTTGGAGGAATAATCATTCACTTGCGGATACAAGTGCCAAAATTGGTACACATCCTCTTTAGGGGTTTCTCTTTTGATAAAAGCTTGTGGCCAAGTAAAAATTCAAGAGGCCGGACCCCAAAACCCAAGACGTCTGCCCAGAAATGTGTTTGGTACCAAATCGTCCGTAATGGCCAACATTGTATTAGCATTCAATAAATTTATGGGGCGTAAATTCAATGCACTTCAAGTTATGAAGGAAAAAACACATTTTTGGGGGCATTTCTGGCAGACATCTTGGATTTTGGGAGCCGGCCTCTTGAAATTTTACTTGGCCACAAGCTTTTATCAAAAGAGCAACCCTATGTGTACCAATTTTGGCGCTTGTATCCGCAAGTGAATGGTTCACCTATATTTTGGCTCGAAATTGCCCTACTAGCCATGCCAGCAGCTTTTAGGGGAATTGCATTTGGGAAATGATACTGTACTCATAGCCTATTACTAGGGGGCCTGAAGAACATTGTGACACATATCATCCAGTAAACAGACAGCAAACAGAACGAAAGAACAAAACTAGGCCACTGTGAAGTTGTTTTCAGGTTGAATATTCAACCAGATCGATATTCAGTAAACCACAACAGTAAGCTACAGTAAGCCACAACAGCCCCGCCAATCGGGCTCAGCCCTATTGGCGCGACTTGTTGTGCGTTGGACTGGCGAAAAACATATTTGCAAAAACTTAGGTTTTGCAAATATGGATAAAAAAAAATGGATAGGTATATTTTTAATGCAATATCTCATAGAAAAACACCTTAATAAGGGAAATATCTGAAAATCTGGGAATTAATTCGTTACCAAGCAAACTCTTCACCAATGTGTTTCTAAAGGTGTCTAATAACCTAAATAACCTAAATAACCTAAATCTCCTAAAAAGTTGGAATTCAACTCCTATATGGGAAACCGAATAAAAATAATTGCACAAAGTTGGTGTACCAATAGCCGATTTTCTAAAATTCAGAAATGTTTAAGTTACTTGTGAGGAGTCAAACTAGGGGTTTATCATCATTCTAAGTTCATTTTGTTTTTCACTACAACCATTCCTTAGTGGATAACTGGCCCACACCTTATTACATTTACATAAACTTGTATTTTATTACAATTCGTTTAACATTAGTCAGAGCAAACAGTGATTCCACTTTCATTCCATTTTCAGATATTTCCCTTATTAAGGTGTTTTTTTCTGTGAGATATTGCATTAAAAATAGACCTATCCATTTTTTTTTATCCATATTTGCAAAACCAAACCTGAAACCAACTTCACAGTGGCCAAGTTTCGTTCTTTCGTTCTGTTTGCTGTCTGTTTACTGGATGATATGTGTCACAATGTTCTTCAGGCCCTTCAGTAGTACAGTATCATTTCCCAAATGCAATTCCCCTAAAAGCTCCCTTCTGGCATGTTCAGTTGTTTTACAAATAGGTATAGAGGGCAGGGACTCAAGCCCCCTTTCTCGTATGTGTGCTAGTCCACAGGGTGAAATACTGTAATAAATATAACTTTATCTAAATGTAATAAGGTGTGTGCCAGTTTTTCCACTAAGGAATGGTTGTAATGAAAAACAAATTCTGTAAATGAACTCAGAATAATGAAAAACTCCTAGTTTGACTCCTCACAAGTAACTTAAGGCCAAGTTAAACATTTCTGAATTTTCGAAAATCGGCTATTGGTACACCAACTTTGTGCATTTTTTTTATTAGGTTTCCCACAGGAGTTGAATTTCAACTTTTTAAGAGATGTTATTAGACACCTTTAGAAACACATTGGTGAAGAGTTTGCTTGGTAACAAATTAATTCCCAAATAATATCTGATAAAATTCCCTCATTATCTGGACATTCATCATAGTGTTCATTAGCAAAATAAATGCATTTTCATTGAATTTCTGAAATCTAGAAATTGGCAGAACTTTTTGGTCACATAACCTTTTCTTCAAAATCATAGTTCAAATAAACTGTCCCTCACTCCTACATGGTGCACACCTTTTATTTTGAAGTTTTGCCTCAAAATGCATTTTTATCCCCACTCTGTGTTGTGGTGGGACTTTTAGAAGTGGGAACGCAATGCACTCAGACACACTATGAAAACAATGTGTCTACTGATGGTGGGAGCTGAGCTGACTATAGCCTACAGATTATTTGAACTGGTCAGAACTTTAAATCTAACTGAGAACTGATCTTTCTTTTGTACTTTCTTTCTTTTATTTAGAGAAGTAGACATAATAGCAATCATTATAGTCAGCGATTCGAGGATGACCAAGAAAAGTCTGTAGGCTTATTTCCACTTGGGTCTCTACAATGAATATAAAGTTACAAAATTACATTACATTACCTACATTACTCACAATACAACATAACACATACAATACATACACCCCAAATCCCAAAGAATCTGTCCCTCTATCTATGCTGACCCTTTATAGGGGAACGTTTTCCATTAACCATATAGTCTTCTGTTTAAAGGACCTCAAATTAGAGGTCAATTTTACACTAGTTTCCAGGCTATTCAACTGTGTGGCTCCTATGTACATAAATGAGCCTTTGCCCACCTTACTTTTAAAAGCCGAAAGCTTCAACCGCCAAAACTTGCATAGGAATGTTTTAGTTAGACAACAATAACAACAACAATTATATAGTATATCAAATAATCATAATAACAATTAGGCTTATTGTTGTTTTTGTTGTGGTATTATTATTATAGATGTTATTATTATCTTAAGTATTTGTACATGAATCCAGTATCTAAGTTAATCTAGCAGTCTCTTTCCCTCTGCACTGGGTCAGGTACAGAGCCATTGTGAAGCCGCTGAATGTCCAGAGGTCCAACGCTACGTCTGGCACCGTCCTGCGGGCAGCTCTCATCTGGTTGTTCTCCATGACCCTGGCAGTGCCCGAGGCTGTACTCTCTGACCTGCACACGTTCAACATCAGCTCCACCAACGAGACCATAGTGACCTGTGCCCCTTACCCACTGGCAGGGGAGCTGCTCCCTAAGGTCCACTCCACCATATCCTTCCTCATCTTCTATGTCATTCCATTGTCGGTCATCTCTGTCTACTATGCCTTCATCGCCCGCAGTCTTCTCAAAAGCACCTCAAATCTGCCGAAAGGAAACATCTGTGCCAAGCGACAGGCAAGGCACAACTATTTTTTCAACATCATTTTCTTGTTGACTAACACATGATTTTAATCATGGATGGCATCAATACATGTCAAAGCCTATTTCAAGTTTTGAACATATACAAGCGTATCATACAAACAGACCATGTGTTAAGCTTCACAGGGTGAGTTTATAAGTCACTGTTATAATTTTGTTCATGAATAAATTTTGTCTTTTAATCTGGAACAAAGTTAAGTGCGTTTTACATCCCTACACCCTACGGCCCTTATGACCTATGCCATCATTGAACATTTATAGCATAACTTGCATGGAAACTTGCCGACAAAGTACTGAAAGACACTTTTATGGTATAGTTGCAAGCAATCATGCGCACACTGAGAGACACAGAACAAAATGGTAACAAAAAGTCAGTACAAAAAAACATGCCAGTGTTGAAATAGGCATTCGCATATACTATTTTTAAAATCTACGGTAAAAACTTTATGGCTAAAAATATTACTTTCCCGGTTTCAATGGGGTTAAAAGAGAATTCCACTCCAAAAGGGTTTTTTTTAATCTTTATTTGCAGTTATTATTTTTTTTATTTTTTAAAAGTGGTTCAGCTGTTATTTTGTGAAGACACTCGTTAATGGCTGTTTTCCATATCCCAAAATAAGCTTATAATGGTGCTAAGGGGTGTTGTTCAAGTTCACCTATATACATCGCAAAATGCAAGTTTTTGCTATATATTGTCTCTCCACCATGTCAGTAGAGGGTTCACACTCACACTTTCACTTTCGTTTCAGCAGTGGTTCAGCCATAAACCATGTGCCACGCCCCCACCTTTTGAGACAGCTGAATCACTGCTGAGCCAAAAGTGAAAGTGAAAGTGAATGTTAACACACTACTGACATGGTGGAGACAATATATAGCAGAAAATTGCATTTTGGAGCGATGTATATAGGTGAACTTGAACAAAACCCCTTAGCCCCATTATAAGCCTATTTTGGGATAGGGGAAACAGCCATTAAGGAGTGTTTTCACAAAATAACACCTGGACCACTTTTTTCTACTAATGAATTCTCCTTTAACACTATCCTTCATTTTATTTTGCACATCTAACAGATGGAATCAAGGAAGCACTTGGCTAAGACTGTTCTCGTCTTTGTGGGTCTATTTGCAGCATGCTGGCTACCCAGCCATGTTATCTATTTGCATCGCTCCTACAACTACTCTGAGGTACATATCTAATTATTTATACTTGAATGTTTTTTCTGGCATGTAACTATGGTTTTCATACTTTGTGTGGCTGTATTGCACTTGTTTATGTCCTAAAACAGGGGTGAGGTTTGGATTCCATAGGGTGTGCCTCATTTATCACTGCTAGGAAAGAAATCAGTCATATTCACACGTCCATCCACACACCCATTTTGATGATGTGTTGGGGCAGGGCTACATTATTGGTGCCAGTGTGCTTAAGGGTATTTTTTTTTTTTTTTTTTTTTTTTTGTTTTTTTTTCATGGTTTATAGGTTAATTGTACAGATAAATTAGAAGGTAAATGTGCAGTAAAAAGTAAAATATATAACTTTCTGTTTACCTCCTGCCAGGTGGACATCTCATTGCTTCACTTTGTGTGCAGTGTGGTGGCCCGCATCCTGGCCTACACAAACTCAGCCCTCAACCCCTTTGTTCTCTACCTGCTCAGCAAAAGTTTTCAGAAGAAGTTCAACCAGCAGCTGTGTTGCTGCTGTCCTGTAACCCTCAAACACTCCTCACAGAGTCTAACGCCATACAACACACACATGACCTCCATTCGCAGCACACATCACTCCATGGTCAGTCTGAGCTTAATCAATGGCAAGCAGGTCTATGAAGAAGACTGTCTTTAGAGGAGCTGTCTGAATGTCTTGATCAAACATGGGGCACACAAAGCTACAATACAGACAGTGTTTTCTTCAATCATTTTATCCACTTCAACAATACTTTACTGCCAGATGACTTCTTTTCCATGGTTGGAGACTCTGCAGATTGCTAGTTGACCAGATAGGATACAAAATGAAAAGATTGTGTCAATTATCTTTACAACCATGTCATTTTAATTTGGGGTGGTTGCAGTTTTGGCACATGAGCTACTAAATACAACGTATGTTTGGACTGTATCTCAGTAGCAGCGAAATATTTTCATCTTTAAATAATTAAATAACAATGCCATAATAGTCTTAGCACATAAAGTAGGATACTTAGTGGTGAGATTTTCGTTACCGCTATATCCCTTAACTTCTTTGCCTTTTTAAACTATTAAAAAAAAACATTTCTCAGTAGTTCAAATGGCCAGTCTACTAGCTCACAACGTGTTAATAGATTGACATGTTGAAATAGTCCAAAAAAGTTTTTCAAAATAGTGAAAATGAAATAAGGGATATGGCATAAGGGGTTTAGCACATAAAGTAGGATACTTAGTGTGTTCTTTGTGCTCTAAACACAGACATCTGTAGTTGATTAGTGTTAATTACTGTTCAGTCATAGTGGAATGACTGTCCTTTGATACTGTTTGAATGTTTTGTCTTGTTGACCATGCATTTTTGATTTGTTTGTGATTTGTTTATTTCTTATTTGCTATTTGCTATTGACTCCATGAAATTACATCATGCACACTCAAGATCACAGGATCTTCTGAATGTGAAGGTAGTGGTACTATGGATGATGCATCAGTGTGTACTGTGTAATAGGCTCAATGATAGTTTGTCACACTTGTGATCTGTTGTCACCAGATATGATTTCCTGGAATCTAGTATGACTATAGCAAACAATACAAAAATAAATCAAAGCTTCTGAAGTTATAGGCCGTAGGCCAGAGGCCTCAAAATGAAAAACCGTTGCCATAAAAAGGGACAAGACATACTGTACCATTGTGTTACCATTTAGTTCATACGTGTAATAGCAGTTTCAAAAGGGTAGCTGAATATATGTTTTTGTGAAAGGCATAACTTGGTGACGAATAGGCCGGTTTGTGTGATTCTGACACCAAAGTATACATTTTTTGGTGTGCCGAGTTGAGGTGAGGTGGGGATTATTTTCTCCACCTATACCATTTGGGTCACCCCCCCCCCCCCCGCCCAAAAGTTTGCCAAAATGGAGGATTCTGAAGATATGGGCTCTCACAAAACTTGGTCTTAATTTGTGAAATGGTACCAGGGATAACACCAAATGGTCCTGCCTATATATTCACCAGCATCTAATTGCCCTATTGGGTGGGCCTTATCCTGAAGGGACAAACATTGCATATTTATTGCTGCTGCTAGGAGCTTGTTTATGCTCCTAGCAGCAGCAATAAAGATGAAATGTTTGTCAGGAAAGTGACAGGACTCATGCTTACTTTGGAGGACATCTTGAAAATGAAAAAGCCTTTCTAAAAGGTTTATTCTCCGAAATCTTTCATGTTCATAATGATAAGCATGTCTACAGGTACACTAATCAAGTGAAAAACCTTTTGTATGTGTATTTATTTTTATTTTATTATTATTATTTTTATTTTCTATTTAGATACAGTATAGTCGCTAAGCCTGTCATCTTCAAACTGACACTTTTCTGAACATATACTATTTTTTTAGGACTAGTATGTTCTTAAGCATGTCCAGAGGTACTAGAATAATTAGAAAAATACAAGTGTTTTCCCAACGTGGATTGAGTGTTCTGAACAACATGTATTGCATAGCTGGATGGGGGGCATGGATTACCAATCTCTATCTTTGGCACACGTTGGCCTTCAGCAGGAGACACCAGTGAAGCACATCTTAGGTCAGGTTCTACAGTGCGTGCATTTTTTTTTTTTACACTGAAGGGAATTTTTGTGATGATTTCAACAATGTTTGAAATGTCAGTTCCTTCATTTATTTCCTTTTATCACTTATAGTCTGGGGGAAATTAAATAATTTGTGCTTTGTCTGCAGACATCTTTCCTACAAAGTTCCCGTTATTCAGTTTCAGTGTTCAGTTTTTGCTGATGCTAAATAAGGAAAGTAGAATAATTATCAGAGAGCTCTCTCCAGTTCCATGGTACACTACACATGACTGAGATTTCAGTTCTTCATTTCTTTTTCTCACATTCAGTGAACGGCAAGTGGACGGCAGCAAAGAGCTCTGTTGAAGCATCCCAAGTTTGGCCAAGGAAATCAGAGCTTAACTTCTTACCTCAGTGCATTCAGTTTACCATAACGAGCAAAGCACTCACAGTGTTATTGTACATACATACTGTATGTGTAGCAAAATCACACTCTCACAGAGGTTTTGTGTGTGTGTGTGTGTGTGTGTGTGTGTGTGTGTGTGTGTGTGTGTGTGTGTGTGTGTGTGTGTGTGTGTGTGTGTGTGTGTGTGTGTGTGTGTGTGTGTGTGTGTGTTAATTTAACTCATTATTCTATCATGTTTAATTTCAAGGGGGAGCCATTGTGGGTTTGCCTGTTCTGAATTCCAGAAGTATAATTCAGTGTCTGTTAAATTAAGATGTTTCTCATGTCCATCCATGGTACAAACATCAGAAATGTTCATGCAAGTTAAATATTTTGGAGTTTAGACAACAATTAATTATAGTCGAGTATGCTATAGTTATAGCATATTCAGATTATACCCCTAAAACAGTGTTTAGCTACTCTTCTGAAACTGTATACATTTTCGCATTCATATGAACGTAATGATGCCACATATATCGATTCTTGTCCCTTCTGATGACAACAATATTTCATCCGGTCCATGACCTATTAGTCAGTTAGTCAAAAAAGCAAAGGGTGAAATGCGCATTTTTGATTGTGGTAAAACTGCCATGGAAAATTTTGCCAGAACAAGTCAGATGACAAGAGCAGCGAGGTAGCTGGAAGATTAGAGATGTGTAGTAGAGAGAGAGTTTGTTCAAATTTGTATTTTAAAGCATTGTACTTTCTTTTTAGCACCTTACTTTCTTTTTAGCACCTTAGTTTTATGCTGAATCTTTTTGGTGAGCCATTTTCTTTTTATTTATTAATGAACTGAAAGTGAAACTTGGTTGCATTTTGCATGAACAAATACATGAATTATTTTATTTCTGTGTCTGGCTGTCTTTCACAGCCTATCCCTCACAGGATTATTCAGGGACACATTACAATTCATTATCCTCACAGGATTATTCAGGGACACATTACAATTCATTATAGGGAGGGAAGTTACAGCTGGGCCTTTAAAGGCAACCTTAGTGTGTACAAAATCTGTGTTTGTAAAAGGATTTTAATCTAACTCTACCTCACCTCCACTCTATTGGCTCATTATAAAACTCTCGGAGACTGCTGCGCGTTCGATTAAAATGCCGTCACCCCACAGCCACCCTCCCCCCACAGACTTGCAGCGCCTGGCCCTGAACCTGACAAATATTTTGACAACATGATTTTTGACAACAATAAAATTCTGGACCGTCTGCAGGGCAAAGCAAGTGTCTGTCTGCAGGGAATCAAGCATCATAGTATGATGTAAGCCACATGGAGGGGGAAAAAGTTGCCTATAATGCCTATTAAAGATAAGTATGTGTCTAAACATAAACAGCACAGGAGTAGAGATCGATATGTCCATACTCTGGGTGTCTTTGTTCTTCATAGTAAACAGTTCATTTCTACATGTCGTTGATGCTGGCATGGAGCCGCTCCTCTCGTGACAGCCGCCCACCAAGAGGAGAAATACCTTCCATCACAAGGCAGTGGCATACGTATAAAACTGTTTCCAAACAACCGCTCTGTTCCTGGAGCCATCACCAGCATCCTGTGGAAGCATGCACCGAATGTAACCGCTCCCTTGCGTGCCAACCTAGCAGCAGAATGGGACCTGGTTTTAGGTCTGGATTACAATGTCTAGCTCTAAACATATAGTGAATCATATAGACTGGCACAGAGCTCTGGGCAGAGCTGACTCTTGTAGTCTCTGGAGCTGATTGCAGAGGCAGGCTCAGTTGAGATTGGAACTGGGAAACACCTGTGTCGTGGAATTTTCTGGAACCCTCTATTGGCCTACTGGCACAAAACATTCAGCACATGTGGAGTGAGACGTAACACTCTTTACATTGAAGGTGGAAGCTGGCTGAGGACAAATTTGTGCATTTCTGAAGGAAGCTTGTATACTTACCAGTTATCAAACTTCTCCCCCCCCCCCCCCCCCACAGATCTGATAGTAGGCTATGGACAAATGGACCCCTGCATGTCCATTTGGTTTCATGTGTACTCTCAGAGTTATAGACTGTAAGGGTCCATTTGGCTGATTGCTGGCTGCCACTGATGTCCACTGTGTTAGGCCTTGTGCTATATACACTGCAGGCATTTTAGCTTCTGTTCTGCTCTGCTTCTTTCATCAGGCCGTTAATCTGCATTCTGTCATCACATCACACCACATCCTAATTTGGTGCCTCACAGAGAAAAGAGTTATGCCCCAGGGTTTGATGGGTGAGCTCACTGTTCGAGTTGGCTGGGCAGTGTTTGTTTAATGGTAATATAAGAACCACGCCAAATATCTGTCCTGCATGGTGTCAACCATCTACTTAATATGTCAAATTTAGAGTCATGTGCTCATCTGGAGTAAGCTTGGACCGTCACTAAGGATTACTCATTGTTATGGCTTTAAACAGTGAAATCTGTTTATACCACTTAACAGTGTTACTAAAATCTCCAGACTCAATAAATATTAGTACTTGATGCAAAAACTGTCCAGAGTTTCATGAATTGTTGCCGTTTACTGTTGTGGAAGAAATGTGCATTGTGAATACTTATCAACGTGAAATGGTTGTCAGAGGTGTGGTAGCACTAAGATCATGTATTGTTATCTCAATTGAATTATTACTAATCCTTATTAATTACCATTCAAACTATGTCCAAAATATGCCTGTTTTCCTATAGAGGATTTGAACATTTAAAAAAGAAAAAGAATATGGGAAAAAGGTCTATAATTGCTTAAATATTTATTAATAGGTGATCTACAAACCCCCAATGCTTGTAGATCTCTCAAACTATACTATGACTCTGGTTACAGGGAGACACACAGCTATGCTGTATATCTCTGTAAAAGCGTGCTCTACCTATTTTTTTTTTTTTTTTTTTCAATGAGAAAATGCTCAGTGGGTTGAGTCAGTGTGCGCATGAGTTAATTGCGTTAACATTTTTAATCAGATTAATCAACAACATTAATTTAACTAACTCGTTATTTTCAACAGCCTTAATTGTTACTGTTATTAATGGAAACATGGTGGTTATTTCGCAGCGATGCTTAACACGACTATAGTGTGTGCGTGTACCTGCATGTGTTTCAAATTGTTGTGTACCTGCATGTGTTTCTGCAGATGAAGCATGTTTACACCAACACTGTTTTTTGCAGTAAGGTTTATTATAGTCCTATAGTTATCACCCTGCGGATCGGCTATTTTCAAAAGATTTTTATAATTGTTTTACATTTGAAAATTTCTACACATTGTACAATGGGTACTTTCTATGTGGTGCATTAGGTACATTTTGATACCAATACCTTATCCTGTGCAGACACTACTTTATCAACTGTAGGAGATTCATAAGACTCCAATGGTCATGGTCACATTCGTTTAAAAAAATATATATATTAATGGTGCATTATCGGTGTACAACCATGAGCAATTTGGGCTGGCATTGGCTTAGGAATGTGACAAAATCAATTCTAGGCTTTGCTGGGGGTGTAATTGATGGAAAATAAGAAATCTATAACTGAACTACACAAAGTAAAAGGTTAAGAGGGTTTTGAACAGGAGATGGTGGTCCTCAGGTTGATGATTAGTCAGGATGGTGGTCCCTGCTTTACAACCAGTTGAGAAACCCTGCTCTATAAGAATCACATCTTAAAGGAAAGAGTATGTTCTGCAAATTTGTTATTTGCATATCAGGAGGTTGTGACACAAATACCACCAGAGCACATTATTAATAATTTGATGGTTATTATTTTCAATGATACACTTTACCTTTACATGGTCACATTATAAAAAATATCAATCTTTTGTTATCTATCAAACTTAAACCTAGTGTTTGTTCAGTGCACAAAGGTATATGTATACAAATCAAATATTAAACATAGATTTAAACAAGAAAAACATGTTAAATTATTTATCAACATGGTCGTGTGAGTTAATATCTTATCAGAAAAAAGCAATTAGTTAAAATGATTTGGTATAAATAATACTAAATAAATTATATAAGCCTTTTGTCTCTGCTTCTGTGCTTCTCGAGCAAGCAGATTGTCATTGTATTCCCACAGTTGACTGGTATCACTTGCATCTGTGAAGAGTGAAAGAGGAACCATTGATCAGAATTGAAATTACAGGACTTTCCATGAAATACAAAGTCCTTAGTATTTCTAGTACCTTAGTCATGCAAATGCTGTTTATCTATACGACCCAGGGTTCAACGTTACTCAGGACCTATAGTGTTCCACAATAGCTAATGAACAGACATAATGCTACTGTATGTGGCTGTACTATGAGTCTGCAGGACAGTACCTGCATGAACTGTAGTCAAAGTGTTTTTTCCTGATGGCACAGATGGTAAAGTTGAGATAACAGAGGGGTTTGGATTTCAGTGGCGGCTGCGGACTAGGAAGGCAGTCACATCGCTCCACATCAATCTCACAGTCAGGCATCCATGTGTTCAGTGGAAACACTAAATCAGGAAAAAGCAAATGTTTAAATCAAATAATGAAGAAATATGAATATATAAAAAGGTAGTGTCCACAGACATCCGCTTCCAGAGAGCGGCAAGACCATTGATTGATGAATGAACTACCACAGTAGCCTGGTTATACTGTATATATCAGGATGAAATTCTGACTGTTAACCACATGAAGCCAAGCATCCCTATTGGTTGGAGGATTTATTGATTGATTGAGAATGTATTTAAAAAAAAGTTAAAACCACATGAAAGCACAAGAAATAATAAAAACACAAAATCCCAAGAGCCTTTTTCAGTTGTGGTCCTTTAATTTTGTGGTATATCCCTATATTCGCAGCATGTATAATCATCATCACAATAAACAAGCATCAATATTGTTTTTATTTTTTACCTATTTTTATAATCCTCCCTATAGAGGGTGCTGACCATAGTGTATAAGGAGTTTCCCCATGTTCCCAGTGAGCCCTTGAGGTCGAAAAACCCTAGTTTCGGTGTTGTGCAGGTGACAAAGCCTTCATCCAATCAGGATGAGAGGGGCCTTCCTCCATTCATGATGTGGGGCCTTAGTGTGCGTATTGTTAAGGCTCAAACATACTCCAGGGAAGTGAAATATTTTCACCGTTGTCCAGTACATGAAACCCATGCATTTCACCTAAAATGGTGAAAGGAGCTCCAGGGTGAAAGGGCTTGTCGGATAGTAAAAATAGAGAGATGTGTCTGTGTCCTCAGTGATAGATGATCACTGTGGCGAATAATATAGGTTGCAACATGTTGTAGTTTTCTAACCCTTAAAAAACTACACCATAGTGAAACCCTGAGTCACTTCACAGTGGAGTATGTACTGTAAGAGCCTCTAGAAATTGCCCCCATAGCGCATCTTGTTACCAAGGCAGACCGAGGGGGTTTCCAAATGCTCCTTTTTTTCTGAATGCTCCTTTAAATTATGCTTGGCCAGTCAACCTCTGTACACAAGCACAGTACATGGGCTAGTGAAACAATAAACAGGGCTTTGTAGAAAAGAGCTAAAGACCTACAGTATACCTGGTGTGGTAGAGGGGTAGGGTATACACCGTTCTTCCATGCAGTCCCAGATCAGTCCACTGGCACACAGTCTTCTGGGGTCTCCTGCTTGGTGGTGCCTAGGAGAACACCTGCTTACCCAACAGAGAAGAATCAACCAATATAGCTTCAGCATAATATGCTGAAGCTACAGTGCGAATTTGAATCAGTCGTCATATCAAAATCTGCTCATATTATGAGCAGATTTTGATATGACGACTCTCTATGATATGATACTCCGGCCTATAACATGCAGCTGTATAATGATATAGCAATATGGGCATTTGACAACCGTGAACTGAAATGTTAAAACGTTTCTTTGATATAATATGCTTCTACAATTGATGTGATTTATTTCAGAGATTCATTTTGAACTTGTGGACATCTATGTTTTATCTCTGAACTTGAGATAACGTTAACTTGAGTTCGGTTTCAATTTATGTTTGAATTCTTCCAGGTTTGAGCCTTCATTGTTTACAGCAGTGTTTTTCAACAGGTTGTCCATGGGAGTATTGGATGTACGTACATGTATGTGTGACAGTTGGGGTCAAGAAAAGGTTAAGAATTACGTGCTTCAGATTGTCTGGTTGAATCATTATTGTTATGAAATGGTTACGAGGCAATGGACTAATGGTTGAGGAACGGCAGCAAAGGAAGTGACATAAAAGCACTAATCATACAGCCCATATTATCACCCAACACAGCAGTGGTCAACAGGTTGATTCTAAGTCACAGCGGTGGTCCCTCGTTCACACCCTGGTTTATAGATAATCTTTTCATATCTTGTTTAAAAGTTTACAATGGTTTTATAACTTTAAGGCAAATCAAAGACAACAGTGGGTTTTCTTTCTGACACGGTAAGGGTAGTCTCAAATCATGCTATGAAACATTATAAGATATGAATGCACATTTGTATGAAAAGTAATAATGGCATATTGCCGTCGAATACTCTCTATTCTCGTGTATAAATGTTACATTCTCAATGACGAAAAACATGTTCTGGTTAGGCGAATGTGGGACTCACCCACTCCGCCTGTGGGGTTGGGCATTGCGTCGTATTATGGAGGGCTCCATGCACTTGCACTCTGTGTGATTGGCTACTTTTATCAGCACAGGCTCCGGTCCAAACTTAAATGGAATCACACTCAATAGCTGAGTGGGGAAGGACACAGGGACGTGTGCGCGCGCACACACACACACACACACACACACACACACACACACACACACACACACACACACACACACACACACACACACACACACACACACGAAAGAGTGAGCTTGATATACAGTATATCGTCAATGCAATATCCACTAGAGGCTAAGAAGATATTTG
Source organism: Benthosema pterotum (assembly GCA_039105355.1). Lineage (NCBI taxonomy): Eukaryota > Metazoa > Chordata > Actinopteri > Myctophiformes > Myctophidae > Benthosema > Benthosema pterotum. The sequence goes on from CM076966.1 coordinate 38,105,948, forward strand.
AGCACTCACCGTTTTATTGACATACGCGGTGGTTGTGTTCCTGCAAGTCACACCCTCATTGTTGCAGCAGCCACTGCACCTACAAGGAATTCAAAGTGCACATTTTGTATCTCGTTTGGGGGGGAAAAAAACTTACTGTAGATAAATACTAGTCTGCATTTTATGGCACTAAAACGGGAAAGTGTTTCTCAAGGGACCAGGGACACCTCATATTTCCTTAAGGGGAACTGAAATGGGCCCTTAAGGCTCCGTAACTCGGTTCTGATTCATTGTACACTCAGTTAAAACTTAAAAGTCAGTTAAAAGGATTTCACTGACACACTTTGGCTCAGATTGACCATAGACCATTTTGTGTAAAGCTTTTGCATGCTAGTATGGCTGTGTGGCTCTGCTCATGTGATGTCAGGCGATCTATGAACCGAGTCATAGGTCTGATATCATATTTGATATCTCTGATTATCTATGCACCCGAGACACAGCTCTGATATCAACAACCCTCCTGAGCAGAGCCTAACATAAGACATTACATCAACATAGTTACAATTTATCCAAATTCATTAAAACATTTAATGTTGGCTATTCAAACATAGCAGATTATGCTAGCTCACTGTAAACCTGTGGTTCTGCTACTTTTGATACAAGAATTGAGCATCGTTTAATTAGCAGCTGCTGTATTATTTCTGCAGAAGACTAACCCTAGAGCCGAGATAGCCAATCAGAAGTTGTCGATGTTGCCGAGAGACCAGATAGCCTATCAGGCATCATAATGAGTGAAAACTCACCTGTGGACAGAAACACATGGTGGTTTGAAGAACATGGATGGGTTGGTGCCCAGTTCCTTAGCCACATCAACACACGTTTCCCTGGGCATGCACTGAGTCCGCTGCCACTCCTCGTCTATGGCTATAGAGGAGACAGCATGAGACAAACACGCCAAAACAGTAGTAATAATAATAATAATAATAATACAATTGTTGTTGTTTTCATGTATTTGTTAATTAATTGGTTGAATGATAAATTAATTAATTGACTGATTGATTGACTGATTGATTGATTGATTGATTGATTGATTGATTGATTAATTCGTTCATTCATGCATTCATGCATTAATTCATTCGTTCATTCTTTCATCATTAAAATGCCAGTAAGGGAGCAAGTGCTGTAGAAATATTGTTGCAGACAGATCCTGTAGCCTATTTTATTTACCATTATTATTTTTTACGTTTTATTATTTAAGAAAATTAAAAACATGAAAAGTTTGTTTTCACTGTGATAGTGCTCCGTCCTTCCACAGCCGTGGTGGGCCAAAAGTGTAGTGCTACGTCACATCTTTTAATTGGAGCGACGCCCACTCCGAAACGTTGACTGTCCCTCTAGGCCCCTATGGGTAACAAATTACTCCAGGCTTTCGGTTTTCGCGCAACGCGGACGAAAATGAAAGCCTGGGTGTCGAGGCTAGGCCAAGTGGGACGAAATTACACAAAAAGAGATTTTCAAGTGGGCCCCGATCCTGAAAAGCAAACGCTGTCCTGACCTTTGAGTATCTCCAGGCTGTAGGATTCCGCAGCGTATCGAGTCGACCGATGAGATCCTGCTGAGGAGGAGGAGGAGGAGGAGGAGGAGGAGGAGGAGGAGGAGGAGGAGGAGGAGGAGGAGGAGGAGGAGGAGCGGTGCTCTGTCTGCAGGCCGTGTGGCTGCTGCAGCTGCAGGCGACACTTCCACAGCTTCCAGTCAGGGAAGTCTGTCAGCCTCAGCAGTTCATCTAGGCTGGACGCTGACCTTACCTCTCTCTCCCACTGCTCCCTGCTTAAAACCTGCCATGGACACAATATGTTATGGTGAGTTGTTGTATCATCATCAATGCATCATCTAAGAAGCTTACATTTAGCAAAAGAAAGACAAGAAAATGTGTATAATAGGCTAACCCCACCATACATGATAGATGATACCCCACATGCTGGCTTGCTGGGAAACGAACATCCTCAGATTTCAATTAGACTCAGATCGCCCCTTTGTGGCCATTCTAGAGAACACATCTGGTTGTGTCTCCAATATTATTATGTAGCCTAAATGAAGGATGGCAAAAATGTAAAATTAAAAGCAACAATAAAACACAGTTTGAACTCTCAGAGGTCCTTTGCACTGAAATTATACCTTAGCTGCTGATATCCATCTGCCTTGTGTGGTGTTTCAGTCCTGCCAGCTATAGAATGCAATTGCTAAATTAATTTCGCAAACATACAGATTTCTATATTTTTTTATTAAATCTGTAGTGTAGTCAAGAGCCAGTCCACTGCAATGCGTGCAACAAAACTGTTGGAATTGTATGCAGGGAGAGAAATAGGGGTGATACTTAATACCATGATATCAATATCGTATCGCCAGGTTCAAAATCGATATTTTTGATATTTATGCATTTAATAATTTGTTCATGTTAGAAACACTGACTGACGGTTACCTGGCTACATTGAACTGTATGATTGAATTTTTCATTTAATATATTGTTTCAAATTGCTTTAAAATGTTGTAGTTGATTGAACTTTTCATGGTCCATATTGTTTAGAAATGTTTTAAAATGTTCTAGTATGATAAAAGCAAAGCAATTTGTGTCAAAATACCACAACATATCGAATCAAATCACAACATAATTAATAATCGCAATAAAAATCGATTTGGCACCCTAAATATCGATATTGTATCGTATCGTGAGGTAAGTGAATCGTCCCACCCCTAGAGAGAAATAGCAGTCTGACTCTGAATTGACCCATTGCATATTGGTGCAGTTTGGGGATTCTGTTGGAAGTCCAATGCATGGTAAAGCATTAGTGGACTGGCCTCTTTTACGGTTAGTGATTTATCGGAGAGCTCTGGGGTATGAAGGAGCGCTTGTTTTATCTGCCGGCTACTACTAGTAGGGCGGGGCGAAGGAAGTTTTACTGAGGTTATGGTTAGGGTTAGGTTAGGTTTAGGCATAGGTTTACTGAGGTTAAGTTTAGGGTTAGGATTAGGTTTAGGCATAGCCTAGTTTTATTGGGGTTGTGTTTAGGGTTAGGTTGGGGTTAGAGTTAGACGATGCTTTATGCGGTTACTAACCCTAAACATAACCTCAGTAAAACTATGCTTCGCCCCGCCCTACTAGTAGTAGCCGGCAGATAAAACAAGCGCTCCTTCATACCCCAGAGCTCTCCGATAAATCACTAGTGGACTGGCCTCTTTTACAGGGGTCTTCAACAGTGATCTGAGATCCCTAAGCATAGGGGTTCCTCTTCCAGACCTCCATTTTACTACTGTCGCCAAATCTTTGTGTGTTAAGATTCAGAGGGGAGGCGAGGCTAGTCGTTGTGAGCTTTTTGTCAAAGCTGTGTAGACTATAGAGGGGGGAAATACCAAAACATTTGTACTACACTGATGACAGATATACTGCCATGTGGCATGTCTGTGAAATATATATAAAACGTTTCATCTCTATCACAGTCTCATACAATATGTAGTCCCTGCTTCATATCACCCTGAGCCTCAGTTAAGTATGCTCGAATAACAACGAAGACTTTGCTTTAGAATGAACATTCATTCTAAAGTTAAAACAACAATGCAGATGCCTCTCAGTCAGATGGACAGCTTTCCAAGTATACTGTGTTGCATGCCTTTCATGTTGTTTACACTTGAGTTTTTGTATTCATATTTCACTAAAAAATAAAATAAAAACACACCACACCAACAATGAAGGCCCAAACAACAAATCTCTCAATTCTCTTTCTCATGTCAGCCTATGTGCCTTAGTGTTTTGGTTCAGACATTTACTGCCATTTCTTGCTTGACCAAATAAAAAGTTAAAAGAGAATTCTCAGTAGTGCAGAGCAGCCAAGGGCGTGAAGTGGCTTAGTGGATGGAGTTGAACATGAGGACTTCCTCGGTTCGTTTATGAGGCTGAGAAAGGCCAAAGCCCAGAGACTGGCTTGTACTGTGGTTCAACTGCTGGGGCGGAAGGCAAGGCACGCAGGGAACGGCAATCATACAATATCACACTTGTCTGCGCAGTGCTTTATTTTCCTCTGGACAAATGTAACGACACAAGCCCCTCTGATGTGTTCAATATGTTGGGGGAAGACGAGGGTGGGGCAGACTGATCGGCTGGCTGGCTGGCTGGCTGCTTCCACTTAAATCAGAAGAAATAACAACAACAGAAAAATAGGGAGGTTTCCTCTACCGGAGAGACGTGCAGCTCTAATGAGAACCAGAGGGAGAGGGGGGGGGGGGGGCTGACAAGCAAATTGTGGAAAAGAGTGAAGTGTAATAAAACTGAGAGGAGATGGGGCATCGTTAACACAAACATAAGATATGAACAGAGAAAGAGAGATGATGCCGGCGAAGCGACATGAGAGTCAAAGAGACTGGATGCACTGTAATGCAGAACCAGTCACAGACACAGTACACACAGACACAGTGCACAGTACTGTTGCGTCATTCAGAAGCAGGCTGCACACATACTATACTCCACCATACACACCCCCCAAAGTGTGACAAGATGAGTGTTTTGGCCTTAACTCAAAAAATTGGAACTCAGGATTCTTTTTGGTGCACTAGCACACACATCATTACTGTGTGCACATTTTTGCACAGTTTGCAAGTGAGTTTTACGAATTAGAGAAACAACTCTAAATCTATTCAAACAAAAATGCTTTCAAAAGCTTTAGGACATTGTCACACCACAGTTTTATTCGCCCTCAGAATTAAAATGCATGTCATATAGTAAGTACTGTGGCACACTACAGTTGTGTGCTACACTGACATGCATTAGGCTAAACCGAGCATTTCATAACAGAATAGTTTATATAGCCACTTACCCCACTCCCCCCTTCTCGGTGCATGCTGTGGCTCACTTCCAGCCAGCTTAGCTCCACCACCAGCATCACTATAAAAGACACTCTGCACAGAGTGTGTTTGATCTTCATTATCAGCTCTTCCAGTTTGGTCTGTTCTTTTTCTTTAAATGGCAAAAAGCAATGTTGGCGTTTTGGCAGAAAAAAATAAAATAAAAAATACTTGATGCAGGCTGACTCTCTGAGCCTGTCCGTTTCCAAGGCTGTGCAATAAGTCCTCCAGACCACACACAGTCCGTCCTCTGGATGTGATCTATCAGGAGCAAAGGAGTATTAATGTATGTTTCTGAGCCAGATGCAACCTATCACTGCCACCCAGACAACCCCCCCTAGCCAAACGAATAGCAGAGAGGCCTTAAAACATGCACCTAGTACTGCAAAAGCTTTGATGCTGGTCCTGAGGTGTCCAGTTAAATAGGCTATACCAGGCAGCAGCCAAGCAATGACTGGGGGGAAAAAAGAGAAGGAAAAAAAGAAGGCGGTGTAAATCAGGATTCCTCTCCAAGCCTGTCAACTTGTCGACTGTCTTTTATAGATGCTCGTTCTCCTCCACTTTAATCCAAATGTGTCCCAGGGCTTAGTTTTTGGATACTTGTCAGGGGCCTTTTGTTAAGACGATATGTGGACACTCCTCTGCGTTCAAGACTCCTATTCATCTGTCTCTCTGTCCTCTCCCCTTTTTACTCCAACTCCCACCTCTAGTCTGGATCCCAGACTCTCCCCAGCCACTGGAGGAAGCTACTTCATACAGTCATTAAGGTACCCACCACCTATTTTTCACTTCTACATGTCCAGTTCACAGCTTCCCTGAACCCACATGTCTGTGTTAAAGGGCCCTGGGCTCTGACAGGAGCCACCCAACAACTTTCTGTACCTCTGGATGTGCAGCTGCACATCTGGCTGTCCTCCTGTCTGACAATGCCTTTTCTTGTGATCTTGTAACTGATCATCTCTCTGATCAAATATCTATATGACCAGTAACATCCCTTTATCTCTGCATCCAGAGCTGGTGAACTGCACACAGCCTTTGACGCAGTAGTAACATGTGTTTTAAATCTGATCCAGACCTCCGTAATATGCCAGGGAAACGAGAGGCCGACAACACCCCTGCACCATACCGTCACTCCACCCACTACACGTATTTTTAATCACTTGACTCTGTGTTTGCTTGGCTTGGAGCAGAGCAGAGGAGCGAAATGAGTGAAAATGAGACCACTATTGTTAATTGTCCCACACACAAATACGTTTGTCTGTGGCTTAGAACAGAACTAAGCCCTAACCTAAAGTGATGACAGTTCACAATGAAAAATGTCTTTCAATAATCAAAACTACAACCTATGTGGCCTTCAAATGTTAATGATTCAGTCGGTCAGTTTATGCAAAGTCTCACATGAATATACAGGTACCAGCTCATTATGTACAAATGTGGCAGTTCGCAGTGGCACTAGTGCCTGATACACTCACACACGCTCAAACCATCACACCAAACATTTGCACCACATTTTATCCAGGTAGCATGTGGGATTGTTTGGTGGGTGGGTGCACACACTAAACATAATATACATTACTCCTGTGCCGTTTCCCCTCACTAAAAGAATTAAGTTATGTCTTTATTGTTTCCTGTTTTTGTTGTATTGTGTTTGTATAGCATATGTTTGACTTCTGTTTCTGTCTCAACACAGAATATTCCCTCCTGGGTAGTGGCAAAGGACCAGCTAGAGGAGAGTGAGGCAGCCTTAAATCGTGCCTGACTGAAAATTGGATGAACATGATTGGTCCCTTTTGGTTGGATCATTCCATCTGTCTGTTGTGTATGTATATACACAGTATATATAATGTATAGTTAAAACTCACCATTATTAATATACTTATGAGGCTTAATGTCCGGTTTTGCTTTATTAGGTGGGTTAATGTCTTTGGACATTTTATGAAAACTGGGGGTTGAATTTTCACTCAGCGTTGGTACGGTTGGTACGGGCCTGGTCCTCTAAAAGGCACCTGCCACAGAAGTCAGTTTGGAAGGGACATTTTACTAAACAGAACTCAGGCCTACCTGATTATGTCCTGTTCATAGCCACACAGTTGTCCTGCCCAGTTGCCTTTGTTTACTTTCGGTGTTTCTTTCCATTTTGGGGGCTTTTCAAGAGGTGGTCTGTGGGAGTATTGCATGTGGTTCCTTACCATACTTTTAGTTTCTGTTCTGTTCTGGGAGTTTTCATTCCAAGAAATGGTAAACTAAGTGACCCCGTAAGGCGTAAGATGACCATCCATGCAGTCATTTTACTGACAGTTTGGGTCAAGAAATTCAACAGAAAAGGTTACAAACGCCCTGTGGTTGACAAACGGTCAGGAAGGAAGTATTGCATAGGAAGTGACACAAAAGCACTAATCATGTAGTAGCCCAACCCTCAGCCAACCCAACATGAAGTCATTTGTGTTGTTTACCTATTTCTAAAATATTAGAGGGGTCAAAATGAATCAAGGATGCACTGGGGGTTAGTTTTGTGAATTAGTTAAAGTACTAGTACTTGCCAAGTACTTGGCAAGTCTAGCCTTGGCAAGTACTTGCCATTAATCCCTTTAAGTTATGATGACCTGACCATATTATCCCCCACGCTAAATCGCAAAGAAAGTGAGAGACACTTTTTTATCCCTGAAAGCACACAAACATCTTGAGTTTCTGCATGATTAGGGCTACCCTTAATTAATTAGGCTACTCTACTCTGTATGATGGATGGCTTCATCATACACAGCACTAATGATGATATTTCCATACTGACGGCAGTGTTTATATAGAAAAGCATGCAATGTAGGGTAAAGTTCAGTTGTAAGCAGCCATGGAAGAAGTATTCACAGCATTTAAAAGTCAATACAAAATTGTAGAATCGCTCTCTTACCAGTATAAGTCCTGTATTCAGTATAGATCAAAATATAATGAAATTAAAAATGTACAATGTCACAGAGGTAGGGGAGTAGAAGTAAAAGAATTGAAATGTGGACATACTATATTATAATTCACTGACAGGGAGCTACAGTCAGTGTAAGCTGGAAATCATCACATCTGGAAGCGCAATGAATGATGGCAGCTGCTGCCGGATAGAAATCACTCACATGCTCCTTAAATTTGACGTTACACGCAAATAGAGAGGATGTGAAACAAGTAGATTGAGCAGATTTTATATAATCTTTGGATAAGTCTGTGCAAGTGGACATGGTCAAGTCTTGCCACAAAGACATTTATCCACTTAACCATTGATGACCTCCGCACTTGAGCCCTTCAATCTCTCTGCTGAACTACAGTATGATGTTTAGTGTCGGCTACTACAGTACAGCTTCCCCTCCAACTCAGGCGTATGGTGGTGGCTAATAATAAACATTATTTTCCGGTTAACAAACATTCTATTGATTCATTTTATTTCCACAATGGAAACAAGCTTCAGTATTGTGTATCAATTCGGTGCTTTTAATAGTTATTATATATTGTGTTATTGTGTACTTTTTAATGATGCCAATATAAATATTAAATTCTCTCTCTCTCTCTCTCTCTCTCTCTCTCTCTCTCTCTCTCTCTCTCTCTCTCTCTCTCTCTCTCTCTCTCTCTCTCTGTGTGTGAGAAATGCTGAGGCTAATAGTTTTACAACAGCAGAGAAATGCTAAAGGGTTTCCGTTTGTGATCCAATAATAGAGTTGCATGCCTATTTTAGATGAGATTTAGATCCCAGGGATGAATGTATTGTATTGTCATTGAGACCTTAATGGCTAGTAAAAGGCTCGGTGGGACTGTAACACACACACACACACACACACACACACACACACACACACACACACACACACACACACACACACACACACACACACACACACGCACGCACGCACGTGCGCACACACACACACACACACACACACACTATTTCTGTCAATAGTACCGTATATTACTACTGTTACTTATATCATATTGCATGGACATACATTACATGAAGACTGTCTTGAGCCTTTGGTGTGAAAAGGGCTTTAAATCTCATTGGTTCGACCTCCCATTAGTCCGAACAATACTAACCCTATCTCTAAAAAGTAAATCTAAACATAACCACAAGCACAGGAGCAGTGCATGTTCACTAGCCTTAATATGTTCGAACTAAAGGGACTTCGGATCTATGAGCAGTCCCCCATTAAGTGGTATTAAATAGAGGTCCCACAGCCCATTGCATAATAGGCTTGTGCGTAATTCCTTGAATTGAAAAGAAACAAATCAAAAAGAAAGAAGGGAAAAAAATGTTGAGAGAATCACTGCCTTCAGCTCTGGTCGGAATCGTTCCTGATTTTTCCCAGAGAGCCTTTCATTAAGGTTGTAAAGTCACCGCCGACATTCACATGCATAAAAAACAAGCAGACAAACACACCCAAAACCACAGACATATCATCACAGAACAACAGAGCAGTCCCTCAGAGGCTCGCACAAGCTGGTCTTTATTTCCTGTTTCCTTCTCTTCAAACAGACAGAGGCCTGCTGGACTGCGTGCTTCCCGGACCTCCCTGGACCCGCGCCGACCTGAAAATCTTCCAGAAGATTTGTTATGTGATCAGATGCGTGGACCATGTGGGTGGGCTGTGTGCTGCATTGATCTTAGTGATCGATCAATCGATTGTGTTCCAGCTTGGACCAGTGAAACGGTACACATCACAATTAATTGTGAATCGAATAGTATCAGATACTGACAATCACCATGACCAATGCGTAGCTAAGGTACGTCATTGTGATTCATAAGCTTCTACTGTACCTCCTCTCTCATACTGTATGAGCCTGGAAATTTCCACGGCCGTGGTGCAGCTTTCATTGTGTGACTGAATCCATGGGCATCTAGGCTTTTTTTATTATATAACAGGCTCAGTCTGTAATAAAAATCACTCTTGGCTGATTTTCAATGCAGCTTTCAGGTCTTAATTTAATTTTGTTTTATATTGTTTTAAATATCACATCTATTAACTTAATTTGGAATTGATATTAAGAATAGAACTGAGAAGTCCCGTCCCTTTCATGACAGAAATGAATTTGTCAGACATTTCCAAAATGATTCATATAAAGATGATTAATGTACGCCACAGACAAAGACAACTTGAGTCATGACAGTTATGACAACAGACACAATGTTTTGGGGGAATGAAATAATAAAATGAAAACAAATAGTGTTGTATCCTGCTGTTTTCTTCTATGAGTAATATGAATGGGCAAATAACCTCTGGGCCACGGGCAGCGTGGTTAGTGATAAAACTTACTTTTGATGCTTCAACATATAGCTGGGGAGCCGCTATAGAGGCCACTGTTCTCAGAGCCTCCACTGAAAGGACATGACATTCAGATCATGTTGATAGCTTGAGCATCTGCAGGAGGCCCACATCCCCACAGAGACTCCACATACATGCCTGGACACAACACCATTGAGCTGAGAGACGATGGTGTCACACGCCGAAAAGAGCCGTTTTACAAGCTCACGGCGTGTTGGGTTGGCATTGCATTGTGTACTTGCAGATCTGGTAGTTTTAGGAGTGAGACACACCGCCGTATGACAGAGCACAAGTTAGGCATAAACCTCTTCTGGATACTCGGCTGAGTCAGCAGGTTGTGTGCGTGTGTGTGCGCGCTTTTGTGCATGTGTTTGTGAAGCTTTATGATGATGAAAACACAGGAAACTACCCTCAGGACGTGATTCCCAATTAGTGTGAGTGCATAGCATTAGTAGTATGGTAATGGTCTCTCTCTTTCTCTCTCCCTCTCTCTGCATGTGTGTGCGTGCATGCGGCTACACAGCCTCCTTTTATTACAGGGAAAAGCCTTTGGTGCGAGTCCCACATGAGAATGAGTTTCCATTTAATCAAATCAACTTTTATGCTCAACACAGCAGTGTATCATGAGTCATGGATCATCTTGTACTGTAGCTCTGTAGCTCTGGGAACCTTAATGGACCCTTACGGGCCTGGTAGGCTACTCAGAGAGTGTACAAATGGACCTGCATCTGAAAAGGTATTACGCAAATACCAAAAATAGTAGTTTTATAAGCACCCAGTGTGCCATGAAGTGACACTGTGAGCTTGTAAATCTGCTAGTTTTGACTAGCCATCATATACCTGGATAATGCCCCCCAGACTACACTTGGAGAACCCATGAATGGACAGAGAGAGAGAGGCAGAGAAGATTTGCAAAAGCCATATTCTTGTTCACAATAATTCACGTTGCACCGTCACTCTGACACATTTGTGATGTTTCCACCTTCTGAGTGGTCAAACGGACGAGGCAGAGCTGAACTCTGTGTGTCTGTGTGTGGGGAGGGGGGTCATAGTTCAGGGGTGAACATCTGTTGCCAGAGGTGAACACGGACCCCTGCAGGGAGGTGCCTGTGATGTGGCCCCACAGCTGTGTGATCCCACAGTGATCACGTGACCGTAAGAAAACACACCTGTTGAAAGGCATGCCGAGAGAGAGAGAGAGAGAGAGAGAGAGAGAGAGGGAGAGAGAGAGAGAGGGAACCCACTAGCCTTTATGATGCTTCACCCACACTGTGGGAAGGAGGAGTTTTCAGCATCACCAACCACCAGTGTTGGAGTGACCAGAAAAGTGGCCAGGCCTCATGTTCAGCCCGAAGCCTGATTTCAGTGTTTGTTGGGGGGCCTGGAGGCATGAGGTTGGTGTACAGCCTAGCCTTTTATTGTTTTTTCCCAAATGTTTATTCAACTCATACCGGAACTATATGTTCAGGTTAAGGGAGGAGCTAGGGGTTATTATAGCTACAGTAGCTGTGAAATCATGATCATAAAAGTGGGACTATGAAGGGCTTGAGAGAAGGTGAAGCCTTATACAGTAGCTACTTTTTAGCTACTCTCTACTAGTCTCTAGCTACTACCCATATGGGAAATTTTATATATGCAAACTCTTGAAAGTGGCACTTTTAATACAAACCTCATATAAGAGAATAAAGTTAATATAAGATTCATAGTATTTTTTTTTAAAGTGAAACATATATAAAATATATATAATTTTGATATTTATAAGAATTATATATGGCATACAAAAATATATATAAGATCCATAGTATTGTAAAGTGGCTTGTATGAAAGGTGCCACTTTCAAGAATTCACATATGACATTTATATAAAATTTTCTCATATCGGTAATGGGTCATCCATAAACATGTACGGCAAAAATATGTACCGGTAAACACGCAAAACCCAATATGACGCCCACACGCGCACATGCACACACACAAACTGTTCTCCACAGTAAAAGTATACTGCATAACAGAAATGATTTCAAGAGGAATGTGCACAGTACAAAGTCACAAATAGATCCAAACTTTAGATTCTTATTTATGGAGCTTAGAAATTCTTCTAATCAAGGTGCATTGTGTTATTTTCTAATCCCATAGTTGGGAGGGACGGAGTTGGAATAACATCCAGATCGATGACAAGCTCTGCTGTGGGGCTCAGCCAATCCATGCATGGAGTATAGAGGTAGGTACAAATAATTTAATAAATAAAGCAATCACAGCAATCAAAAAACAAACCATACAATATAATGGCCCAGTATATGCCTATGTCTGGCCTATGTGTTAGTCCAGTGCTGCTGTACTTTGCACAGGTGAATGCAGAGACAGGAAGACCTGATCATGACTTTTGAACTTGCATGAGTATCCTGGAGTTTATAACAAGTTGGAAATATTTGAGTGTGGGACAGTCAGTATGTTCTTATGCTAATCTAATAACTGTGGTTGAGGAAGAGCTCCTCTTGGTGGAGACAGAATTCATTGATCTAAAAAACAGGAAAATAAAATACCACAAACATATTTCTGCAACACACATCAAAGGCTGATGGTGAAGTTCCTTGTTTATTGGCAAAGCTACGATTCCCCTTTTAAACAGGGGAACTTTGTGACTTGTCATCGTGAGATCTGTAATCCTAAACATGTGGCCTCAAATTGAGAGCTTGTGAAAATCCCTTATAACAATAGCTGCGTCCATAATTATTACTCTGCCTGTCTCTTTGGATCCATATTAATCCATTTATTTAAATCACATGGTATTTTATTTGAACAAGTTTCCAAATGGTACTGTATCTCAGATTAAGATCTTGGCTGGAAGATCTTTTAGTATTCCGTTTAGTATTCTATTCAAATTTCTCGTTGCCATCTGGTGATTAAATAAATGAATCCACCAATCTGAAATGGTATATGCCCTACAGTCACACTATTTCTATGCAAAAGTTGAACTGTTAAATACTGTAAATGGTGCATTTATATAGAGCCTTTATCCAATATGTTTTACAAAGTACATAGACATAGTTAAATTCGCCCATTCACACACACATTCATGATTGCGGTGCACAACCAGCACATCAATTTGGGGTTCAGTGTCAGGGACATACAGTATACAATGACATTAAGTATTAAAACAATTTTATCAGTGTATGTTATTTGCACTTTAAATAAAGTCAGTCTCTTGTGGAGCTCTAGAAACATGTATGTGGATGTTTCTGTCTTTTTGATGTTTGCCATAAAAAGAGAGCATTACTATCTATCTTCAGGCATTTAAAGCCGTACAAATAATAAAACCTAAAACAGTATATCCATATAAAATGTTCCCAGATTTTCAACAGTAAGATTAACATAGCCGGGTGGTTCTGTTTAATCTGTTTGTTGCCTGTTACATAACTCTCCCTTGATGACCCAAAGTCATCCTCATCATCTGTGCATGTAATTACCGTCTAAGCATATTTACAACCAACAAAAGTGGATATTGACTAAAAGGAGTAGCATATGGATGAAAGATTACACACACGGCTTGTGTGGCTGGCTGCTGTGCATTTGGAATGAGTGTCATAATTCACAACCATAAAAGGCCGCGCATGTGTTGAATGTATTCCTCGGCCTTGGGTTTTTCCGCGATCATCTCAGAAGCTTTTCCTGTGGAGTGCTGCTGCTTTCGGCGCTGCATGATATCCTTGGCAATTCGCATGCTTGCTGCTTGACCTCCGGCCAGGTTGACTGCATGAGGTCCCACCTGCGTTTGTGTGGAAATTTGAAGAAAAAAAGGATTCACAGAATTAGTAATTCCTCAGTATGTTTTTTTACGGAATAGATGGAACAGATATTAGAATATGAGTATGCATATAATATTTTATCTTGCTTTTTATCTGCTAGATTCTTCTCCCAGCTCGGCACAATTATACAGTACAATCAGAATTTACCATCAAGAGCAGGGAGAGTTGCTGCAGTGGCGTTGGGAGAAAACAACTCATAGCAGCAACCAGGAATGCAGAAAGATTGTAGCCTTGTGTGAGCTTAACCCAAATGGTAGGCGGGAACCCCTAGTGGTAGTTTTACCCTAGTTGACGGGAACACCAATATGCGTTCTGTACAGTATGTACAGTATCAAAAAATGTCAAAATTTGGTGATGTTACACAATAATTTGAAGTTTTCCAGTACACTTAGGTTAGTATTTCAGAGACATTTTTAGAATCGGGATAGATTGTAGCCTTGTGTTTTAAATACCTTGCCCAAATGGTCAGCTGATTGCCACAACAGTGTATGAACTCATTGAACTGTGGGATTGAATGAGCCCCTCGAGTATATTATATATATTATCTGCTATTTTGCTGGCAAAAACCCCTTTGAAACCCTCGAGGCTCTGGTGAGATCCCCATACCCACTTTATAGAGCCACTGCTCTAAACATGCACAAAATGCTTTGTTAAATATGTACACTAGTAGTGTGTAGAGTTACGGTACCTGAAGTGCTGTGTACTGTCCCATTAAATAGATTGGGCATCCTGGTGCCCACTGTAAGCTCTCTGTTATGCACGGCCAACCATCTATTACCTGCAACAGGCGAAATTAAGTACCTGCATGTTAGAACATCCTGAAATATGAACATGCTCAAAAAAAGGTTTCATTAGCCTATAGGCCTAGTTTGGAACTTTGGACACCATCAAATATACATAGTTATTTTACAGGGTATTTAATAAATCATAATAATGTAATAGTAATCTAATAATTAATTTTGAAGAACTCCCTTTACCGTGCATAAGTGTATTGTTTCCGTTTTGACTTTACAGTACCTGAATCGGGAATTCCTTCATTACTCCAGAGAGCAATGGATCTTGGTTGACATCCAGTTTACAACCTGTGGCAAGCCAGATCATATCCCCAGTCCAGCTGGCCCCAGTGCTAAGGGACACACTCCAAGCCTGGTTTCTGTAGCACCACCTGGCCTCATCCACCTGTTGATCAGTTATATGTGGTAGTGTTAATACTTTCAGCTGTGCAAATTACTTTTACCCTCATAGCCCAGCAGATGGCGTTATTTCACATTTATGCATAATGGCATAATGGCAATGCCTGCTTTAACTTTTGGTATACTTGTACATTTTTGGTTACATTTTGGAGTGCTTTTGTACATGTACTAGGTATTATTATGGTACTTTGTTGTATTTCATATTTCGCATTTGTAAAAAAAAAAAAAAAGAAAAGAAAAAAAAAAAAAAAAGAGAAGAGAAAGAGAGAGAGAGAGAAATGATGACCTGACAGTATGGTTTTACAGCCACTTTCCCACTCTGAATGAAAGGCTGGAGGAGAGCATACGCCTCTGGGGTGACGGCGCCACCTTTCCTGGCTTGCCGGATCATGGCCAGCCGCCTGTGATAGCTCCTCTCGTTGTAGAACTGCCTCAGGTAGGCCTGGCCGTCCAGCTTGATGCCGTGCTCCACGTGGGAATAACGTCCCACCAGGCTCTCCACATCGCCCACATCAAACTGCTTCAGCTGTGATAGAGAGAGTATACCAAGGGTGGGCAATTATTTTTCCCAAGGGGCCAAATGAGATGCATATAATATAAAATAATGTGGAGGGCCAAGACTAAAGGCTGAACTAAAGTCTGCATAATATTAATTTAATTTCAAGATAAAAGTAAGAGTAAGACTAACCATTTTGACACCAGGGCCATCTTTATATTCAGTATTTGAGCCACAGAGGACCAACATTTGATGATATAGCCCCACAGATCCCAAAACTAAAGATTTATTTTGTTTTTGTCCACAATACCAGGCTGGATTTCACAAACCATTCTTTTACATTCTCTGATTGTGTAGACTTTTGGCTAATTCAGATGATGAATATTTTAACTCTTGAGAGTGTAAACATGAATTTTACAGTCTCAATGAGTTGTACGTCTGGTTAACCAACTTCCATATTTAAGTGGAACTCTTTCAAGAATCTCTGGTGGTCCCAGGACCACGGGTTGAAAACCACAGTACTCTTTCAAGGGCTGGTCAGAGTCAGCCAAAGGGCCGCATTTGGCCCCCGAGCCACATAATAATTATGTGGCCCGGGGGCGAAATGCGGCCCTACTCGATACCTGGGCAATATGGAGAGAATTACCGGTATTCTCTCAATATTGCCCAGGTATATTGCCCAGGAGTATACCAAGTAAAGGAGGGCTCTTAAAGTGCCTAGGGTGCTTGTGTTTGTGTTTTTTTGTTTAGAATGTTTTTTGTGAGCTGACCTGGAGGTGTTTTCGCATGACCCATGTGACATGGCTGGCTCCTTGCTGCACAGCTATGGATACAACGTGAGCGCTGGACAGACCTCCACCTACTACCATCACCTTCTGGCCTGCAGCGCACACCACATGTGGTGACTTGCCTACGCACGCGCACACACACACACGCACACACACACACACACACAAACACACACACACACACACACACACACACACACACACACACACACGCATGCGCGCGCACGCACACACACGCACACACACACACACACACACACACACACACACACACACACACACACACACACACACACACACACACACACACACACACACAGAGGGAAGTATCCAGGAAAGTCCGTTACATCAGTGGTAAATTCTCTTGATTCAGAAGGGGGGGAACTGAGACAAAAGAAAAGTACATGCCCAATCCTTTATGTGATGTTGAAGTCGACACTTTCGTCTTTCATACCCCCACCCCCCTTATTACATGTACACACAAACTATCCACAGCGTACATACACATAAAATATGGACATTTTATCCCTGGTTGGCACAAAATATTCCCAGATTGCGGTCCACGGCCAACTAATACATACAGTATTTGACATGAAAGCCTTGCATGTGAACCTGAAGCCCTGTTCTCTAACTTACCGGGTGTTGGACAAAAGTCTTCCTGAGTCAGACAGTGTGTTTCCTGCCCCGGAGAGATGGACAGGCCATGCATGAGGTGCACCGTGTGTTGTAATCGCTCCTCAGGGTAGCTCTCTCCGATGTGTCTCACCCAGTTAGGGATGTTTGCCATCTGGACACGGGTTGGGCCTGTGGCCATGACAACGTGTCGAGCCTTTAGTGTAATTCCTTCCTGAAGACGGACTTTGAAGTATTTCACACTCCTCTCGCGCCCTCTCATCCCCTCGTACTCCTCTGGCTCCTTCACCTCTCTTCTTTCCTCGTCGTCCATCACTGGAGTGATGCAGTCCACTGTTCCTTTGACCAGCACTTTGTCCAGGTTGTATTTCTTCACCTGTGCGTTCACATGTACTCATAGCTATTCAATAGTAGCAACATTCTACATTACAAGGTTGAATGTTTGACCTTTATCAACAAATACAGTCCCATTGTTACAAAGAGGCACATAACCAATATTTAACAAAATGAACCCCAACATTATTTAGGTGAACATCTCAAAGAACAGTCGATCTACAAATTCACAAATTGTGAGTTGTTAGTGAGAGTGTTAATGTGAATCCTAGTATTGTATTTGTCATTTGACATCAAACGGTTGGTCACCCTTATTCCTTCTACTCAACTCTATGTTCCCTCAGTTTAGGCCTTGCGTTACATGTGCTGGCCTGTGTTTAGGGTTTGGATTGGGGTTGGGGTTTAGAGTTGAGGTAAAAGTATGATACTACGGAGCTGAAGGAACACCCATTATACCAAACCTATAGATAAGACACAGACAGTTTGAATGGTATTGTTTTAAAAAGCAACCTTGTAAAAGCATGCAAGTCCTGCTGCTGAGATGAGTACAGTATGATGCACTATTTTCATGCTTTGGAAACACATTTATTTTAGAAATACTCCTTGAAGACATGCTTACAAATCAATTGATTGAGAGGAACACAAACAAAAGATGCATTACAGAGATCTTTATCCAAGTATAAAAGTTCACTGCAATTAAAATAAAATAAAAAATATGCACAAATCAAATTGTGCAGCCAGTTCCCACAGCAACATACTTACAGTGTAATATTCCAAATATACAGCTACTACTGTACTCACAAACACAGTGCTGAAACTTTACCGTTTACACAAACGCATGCGTGTACACACACGCAGACGCACACAGTCCAAACCTGCTGTTTAAAGAAATCCACACTAAGCTTGGTCCCTGGCAGGCTGAAGTTCAGACTCTTCTTGAGCGTAGTGGCTACGTTTAGACGCCTCCGCTCCTTCTTGCCAAGCCGCGTATCGTTGAAGAAGGCATTGTCATCCAGAATGTAGACCTGGTCTGGAAGACTGTGGAGCTCTGCTGTACGATTGTGTTCCAGAACAAACTCCTGCAGCGCTTGCTGTCAAATTGAAAAGTCAGAAAGCTGCAACGTTAATAACAAGATGTGCTTTTTGCGGTTTTCTTTTTTATGTCAGCAAAGATTTTTCTTTCTTTTTTGACATTTTTTTTAATTAAATCTGGTAAGTGTGCTTACCTTGTTGAGAGGGTCAGTGTGCACCAGCGTGTGTGATCGTAGATGAGGGATGTTGAGAGCAGTGAACTGGCTCTCCCACAAAGCAGTCCACTCTCCATAGGAATCAACCACTTGGAGGCTGAGTGGGAGACAGCAGGGCCCGTCTGACACAGACAGTGGTGTTGGATGCTGCTCAATTGTCTGTTCTGGAAGACAAATAGGAAAATATATATAATATTCTCACTGTAGTCACTTTGCTCTCATTGATATTCAGGTCAACAACCACAACAACCACACAACAACAGATGTTATGCACCTGAACTGTAGGAATGGAAGGCGCATACTGGTTTACTTCACATGGAGGTGTGCAACTATGAAGCAAAATAATTCCCCCCATTCCTTATTCTACAAACTCACGAGGCATTCTCCTCCTGTCTTTCTTGGCCCTGCAGGGTATCTTGGGCATCTCCTCTGGGGACTGGCTGCACACATTTGGTTGGTCTGGACGAGCCGCTGGGAGGACTGAGCCATATGCCAGGCTCTGGTCAGAGTTAGTGTTAGGAGTGGACAGCAGAGTGGCCAGGGTCAAGGCATGGGGACCCCCACCGATTATTAATACGTCTAACATCACCATCTGGAACTTCAAACAAATAGCAAAACATACTGTATAGTTGTCAATCCCAAGCTTTTTTGTTTGTTTGTTTTTGTTTCATTGAATTGACTTCCTTGTGCCATTTCTGTGTAAGACTGCTATGGCTTCCCCTTTTTACCCATATACTGTATCATATGACATAGCACATGCATCCATTATCTGAACAAGTCATGATGAAGTCTGATTACAGTATTAACAGTAAGATATGAGAGATTTGTTGTGTATGTAACTGAGAGTTTCTTTTCTGAGTTTCTCCCAGCTATTTGGATAAAAATGCCTGTTTTTTCAGCCTAATTTTTACAACACAAACATTTCTCTCCTCTCACTTAATATTTTGCCATAACTCCAATATAATATTTTACTGCCAACCAATCAAAAGCTATCAACAGGACCACATAATTCAGTTTGTCAACAAACAAAGTTTGTCTATCATTACAGTACCTGTTTGAGGTGGGCTTCAATCTGTGTCAGCCCATACCAATTGTGAAATGGTTAAAAAGTGCACAATATCTAAACACTAGCATGTTGCAGTGTAGCCTACTACTGTATGTGGCAGGCCTGTGAACCTTCTACCGTGCTTCCCCATGTAACTCAATCCTTCTTGACAAATATAGATACAGTACTGCATGGCTCCATTGGCTAGCAACAAGTCATTGCTCTAAATAGCTGTGTGTGTGTGTGTGTGTGTGTGTGTGTGTGTGTGTGTGTGTGTGTGTGTGTGTGTGTGTGTGTGTGTGTGTGTGTGTGTGTGTGTGTGTGTGTGTGTATGTGTGTGTGCGCGCGTGCGTGCGTGAACTAGCTTTGTGAACCAGTAGATCACCTACTTTTTGCCAACATGATGCAAAAACAAATACGAAGACTGATATATTTATGAATGGCATTGCAAGAGGACTGAGGAAGTTCCTTCATATTTACATTGTATATAATACTGTTAAACACTACTAGAACTTCCTATTGGCCCTGTTCCTGTTCGTGTGTGTGTGTGTGTGTGTGTGTGTGTGTGTGTGTGTGTGTGTGTGTGTGTGTGTGTGTGTGTGTGTGTGTGTGTGTGTGTGTGTGTGTGTGTGTGTGCGTGTGCGTGCGTGCGTGCGTGCGTGCGAGCGAGTTACACAGTAATGATATTGTCATGATGAAAATGTCATCATATCTCTCTCCCTCAAACAGACCATTGTAGTATTCTGTGTCAAGTTCTGTTTTCTCACAAAACAAAGTGCCCATGCAAATGCAATTCCACAACATCCTCTTCTGTTACGAGTTCTCTGATATTCACATTCACTTCCTCTTCTATCCTCATAGATTAAATCATAAACTATAAGCATGTCATTGCAAGCAAACATTGGACTTGTTAAAAGACCCAGCCACTCTCAGCAGTCTAGAAAACACAGGCATCACCATGGAAGACACGGTGGGTGATGACTTCTTCCTTCAATGCAATTCTTAGAGTAACATACTGTAATTTTAACCTCTTAATAATATTTTTCCTGATGTTGTTGTTGTGTTGGAAACAGTTTTGGAGAGTAATATCCCTTACAAAAAGTAATACTATTATATTACATCCTTAGTTATATTAATCACTTACTTACTCCCTCCCGCAAAAGAATAGACACAGCACAATCTGTTTAGAGACAACTTGTAGTGTACGTCATGTGTGTAGAATGCAGTGATTAGAATCTGTGCATCTCTGTTGTTATCTGTTGATAGCTTGTAAATGTACCTTATTATGGTTATAAGATGACCCCCATTTTTAGAGACTCATTTGTGTAAAAAGAGCTTTGAATATCAAATAGGCTAATATAGTCCCCAAATATAAGACGACTCAGTTTTATTTATTTATATATTTCCTTTTCCATTGGGAAAAAATCTATATATTCAGGGAGGCAAATAGAGTAAATGCATACAGTAATATCTAATATGAAGTTAGATATGTTACTAGGTAGGTTAGGAATAGGTTAGGTTAATGTAGCTGTTCTGTAAGCTTGTTGCTTTATACAGTCAGGCTGAAATCAGAACTGCATGAGACCTGTGGATGGTGGACTTATAACTGTGGTTGTGGATGGATTTGGGTGAATGAAATGTATTATAGTTAATATTGGATAAACCGCAGGAGAAATAATGTTGAAATAAATGATGTCTTTTATAGCTAATACACCCACCCAAATATCGGTGCACAGTATAGAATGCCATCTCTGCTGCTTGTGGTTGGGTAACGGATAATGAATTTGTGGTTGTGGGTGTCAAAAAAAACATTCTCAGATCGCTTTGCAGTGATGATGATAATAGAGGAAACTGAATGGAAGTTGATGCTGTGCATTATATTATTTGTATGTGAAAATATGCTGTTTTTCTCTGCAATTAGTAGATTCACTGAAGTCTAGGTATTTATATATTTCTGTTGATATACCATTGCAAACCAACCCTCAACCTGTGTTTTTAACTCTAGTCTAGTGGGACAAAAGTGTAGCTTTCACCACATGTTTTCACACACACACACACACACACACACACACACACACACACACACACACACACACACACACACACACACACACACACACACACACACACACACACACACACACACACACAAAAACACTTTTTACTGTGGCCATAATTGTATGCCTTCACGAATCAGTACACAAAGTGTGTACAATGCTTTGTTCTTTCCCCTTTGCCTGCAGGCTTCAGTGGCAAGGGGAGGATTATCTATCAAACACCAACTGTATGAAGGCAAACACCAGTATGAGGTGGAGAATTCTTTCAAATTCAAGAAAGCAAATGGAGGCGGAGTTTTTGCCAGGTACTGTATCCCTCTATGCCAAACAGTAGCACTGATCTCTGTTGGTAACGTGATTAAAGTTTTTCATTGGCTTGCAATTCCTCCTTGAAGAAATGTATGTTCTGTTTGTCCTATAGGAAGGGAGACAAGCTTTTAATGGTTAATGATGTCAACCTACAAGACCTCACGCCCGAGAAGTTTGCACTTCTGCTCACAAAGGGAAATCCAATGCTGGTGAATTTGTGGGCTTTTTACTCAACTACAATTTGAGCAATTTGTACTTTGTCAACTTTTTTCCCTATTCACTGTTTATATAGTCATATAAAGTAGATAGATATACCAGAGGCTAGAGCAAATATACTTAACTGCAAATGTCTCCCCTTCCACTACCCCCATCCACCCTTTCCTAGAAAGTGCACCAGGCCCAAAAGGTGCCAACTGACCATGTGCACTACAGTGAGGACACCTTCAAGCCTATCTCCAAGGAAAAGACACAGCTCCGCTTCAGCCTAGAGTTGAAGAGAGAGGAAGACCTGGAGGCCTGCAATGAACGAGGGATGGAAGGGCAAGGCGAGGACGAGGAAGAGGAGGAGATCTGCCAGGGTGTGGAGAACCGAAAGGAGGGCGACTTCCTCATTGTGACCTTGAGGAAGACCAGCGTGTCTGTGGTAAAGGGACGGGGCCCTGCTACAGCTGGCCCCTGTCACGAGTGTACAGGCACTGGATGTGCCTTCAACGACGTCATTATGGTGTCAGACTCCAGCTCAGTGATCCTGGGTAATGAAGCTTCTCTTTAGAGCTCAAACCACCTATAATTTTATACCGTGATTCTTTTATTGATTACCTTGTAGCCCATTATGGCCTGAGGGTGACACATTCAAGTTTTCAAAATTGTACAAAAGAAAACACCAAATATAATACATTTGTAGTAGCAACACAAAGTATTCTAACAAAAACACATTATTTTAACAATAACACAAAAATCTAAGATGACACTTTTTCACAAATTCATTTAATCAAATTATTTATATTTTTTATTAACAAAACATTGTATACATCATAAATTGTTAGTCACTTGATCACTATTTTATACAGTGCCCTGCAGCAGCTTGTAAATAAGCTATTTTCAACAGCTTATTTACATCATGAATTGCAGCGTGCTGCAATGCAAAGCTTTGCTTGTAGATCGAAATTGCCTTTCTTTCTGAACTCCCTATTTTATATATATACACACAGGTTCCATATCAACATAGGGAATGGCCTGTTTTGACATCACAATGATAATAATAATGGATTGCATTTTTATATTTTCTATGCACTACATTTATAATCAAAGCGCTTACAATGGTCCATTCATTCATACATTGGGAGGTGAAGCGGCGAACAGTGAACACCAGCATCCTCACTTCCCACATTGGATAATGTGCTCTACCTCCTGAGCCCGAAAAATGTCTGACATCTGCCTAGACTCCCCATATTTGGGTATGCGTGAAAAAGATAGCTTGGTGGGGCATGCATTTCCAACTTACATTGTTACAAGTAAGCCCAACAGGCACCGCTTTAGTCAAAATTTAAAAAGGGCTGTATATAGCAATGTAACATACTAACCTACTTCTTTTCTTTCTCATTGAATAATGCACTGTTTTGTTTGGTCATTTCAGTACCAAGAGGAGGAGGATCTGGCCCTGGCAGTTTTATGTGTGAAAGGCAGCGGAACATTTCCATTGAACATGTTGTCACTCAACGATACATCAGCAGCCTCTGTTTACAGCACCGACCTATAGTGTCACCGAATCCTGGTTAGTCTGCAGAAAAACTACTAGTATTTCGTATCAATGTCAGTGCAAGTTTGATACTTAGAGGGATATTTCCGGACAATTTATTCAGTATTTAGATATATGTTTCAGTATATACTGTTGCTACATTTTCCAAAACAATATTTTAAAAACAAATGAAAACAGTGAATGTGAAAAAGTGAAAGATGTGAAAAAATATTGAATTTATCGTCTTTAAAATGGAGTTTTAATTTTTATTGGGTTAGTATAGGAAGGGGGCACGTTAGCTAAAATGAACATCAAATGAACATATATAAATATTTAAGCAAGCAACTACTAAACTCAGTAGGGTGTTCACATGAGCCTGAGTAGACGATTACATGAACAAGAATTTTGTTGAAATTGAAATATCCCTTTAAAATGTACTTGAACAGTACTCATTATACAGAATGTCCCATTTCACAAGTTTTAAAATCTATTCACTTTGTTTAAAAAAAAAGAAATAAAAATAAAACCACTTGAGAATTGCCTGATGCTACACATTGTAAGCTTGGAGATCAGGATCGGCTATTTTCAAATGTGTGAACAAAGTAACTACAATGTAACTAATTAAGTTTACAAATAATTGTGGTGGAAATACTCCAGTAAAGTTAAAAAACCCTCATAATTGTACTTAGTACTGTACTTGATTACTTTACACCACTGTATTGGTAGTTCATCAACTCAAGTCACCATAAATGGTGCAATATACAGTATAGCTCCTTTATTTAGTTGTAGTGCATTACATTCACCCATTCACACACCAATGTTGAATGAAACCATGCAAGGGATAAACCGGCAATTTGGGGTCCAAGTACACTTAGACAGTAGACACTGACTCTGCAGGAGACTTTGTTATGGTTACCATCCGGCCACTCTACCCCTGAACCACACCCGTTAAGCCTTTACAAGCAAGGCGCACATTATAAGCAAGCCAAGTTAATTTGACATTAGGATGAGTAACACTAAATAAGTAAAAACATAAAAACAGTATGTGAGAGAAAATGATATACCGTAAATGCTTCACATTGTTGACGAGTTGTGGGAAGTTGCTAGAAGTGTGTATGACGATAACAATTACGGTAACACGCTTATGACTATTTTATGTCCTTCTATCAAAGAGAATATCACCATATATTACTACAAGCCAGACACTCCTGAGATACCATTCAGAGGGATGCCAGTTGTCCTAAATTTTACTGACTCCAACTGCTTCCTCAAGTGCTCCAGGGATGGGGAGAGGATGCTCCTATCTGTGGAGGTAATGTACGCCTGTACATACTACATACCTGTACAGTATATTTGTACATATAGCAATACATCATGGTCATCATCAAAGTACTTTTCATCACACATTTAGACATGTCAGTTGAACATGGCTTCAGTGTTCATTTTGTTGAATAAAACAATATTGTGTTTTATTTATTGTGTTTGTTTATTTATTTTTATATATTGTGAATCAAGTATGGTTATTCGAATGGTGGTTGCCGTTGTTATCTAAAAACTACAGTAACTGGATGGAAAAAGATACTGGTACGCCTTGTCTTGCCTATTTCCAGCATGTAACCTAGTATAAAATCAGGCATTCTGACACCCTCAGCCTGCCAATATACCTTTTCTTTGACTAGATCAACTGTCAATTTAGTCCACTAAAATTTGATGATAGGGCCTACTTAGTCGATTAAAACTTTTCAGATTATTAAAATATGACTGAAACAAAGTGCCATGTCCGTGCATGAGTGCATGGATGGCTTACAGGCATTGACAAATCTACAGGGCTTTTTTCTTCCAGTTATAGTTTTTTCTAACGCACTAGATGTTCTAATCTATACGTTGTTTGTTGTTATTGTCTTGTAGACATGCAGCAAGAGTTTCCTGAAGCAGATCTCGAGGAGCGATGCCAGCAGGCTGTCGTTTGTCTTCTACATGAAAGCCACCCGCGACAAGCAGCGGCGCTTTGAGTCAGCCCTCTGCCCTGGATGGTTCATTCACGCCACAGACACAAATATCACAGTAAAGAGTGGTGTGGATGACCCCGCCTTCTTCTTCATCATCCACTGATGATGTCCTTTTTAGCACTTTTATTGTAGTTGATTTTTCAATCTATATTGTTATTAATGTCCTCTGTTTTTGCCTTATATTCATTGCCCCTTTGGCTATTATTTTGATTCGCGTTGCGTGATTTGCTTTCATTTTTCTCTACATTGTCCTGTAAAACACTTTGATTTGCATGAACTATACAAATAAAGTTTTTTGCCTATTGTTTGTGCAATTCATGGGATGGCTTCCAGCATGTATAGGAGCAAAAAGTCTGACTAACAAAAATCACATTTAAAAAACTAAAGACATTGAAAAGAACATTTGATCCAGTATGGAATTTTAAGCATATACTGTATTCCGATTATGAAAATATACATTTATTTCACTACAGTTGAATACAGCTGAATCGATGCATACATTATACAAGGGAGTTTAATGTAATTTATTGTAATAAAGCCTAGCTAAACAGGAATATTTACTTACTGTATAGTTTTCTGAGACTTACAAAACACTGTTGAACTTGTACACAATTTACATTTACTGTACAGTACATTAACAAGACCATTTAATAAGGCTCCATTGACAAAAGCAAAGAGATTTTCAATAATTTCTTAAAAATGTATTATAGAGGACAATCTCACAGATGTTAATTCAATTTATCCATTTGTGACTTGCAGAGAGTATACACGTATCCAATGTATCCAAATTGACTGTTATGGGTCTGCTCTCACAGATTAATTAATGTTAGGACTTTAGAGCAGGGGTTTTCAACCAGTGGTCCGGGGACCATCAGTGGTCCTTGAGAGGGTTCCAGGTGGTCCCCAGGCTAAATGATGGAAAGTTGGTTAACCAGATGTAACTTTTGAGAATGTAAAAATTAAACCAAATGGACCCTTGCGGGTCAATTTGTACCCGCAAGGGTCCAAATGTTTTAACTCTTGAGAGTTTTAACTCTCAAGAGTTAAAACATTCATCTGAATTAGCACTATTTAATTAAGAAGTCTACACTGTTTGGTTTGCAAAATCCAGCCTGGAATTGTGAACAAAACCAAAAGAATTCTTTAGTTTTAGGACTTTGGGGCTAAAATGTCATCAAATGGTGGTCCGTGGCTCAAATGCTGAATAAATAGTGGTCCCTGGAGTCAAAAAGGTTGAAACCCCCTGCTTTAGAGCATTGGTTGTCAAAGTGGGGTCTGGGGAGGGATCCCCAGGGATTCTGTGATCCAAACAACAAAATATACAAAATATACCATACCAATATACAGTAAATGTTGGCTAATCAAATAATCTAATACAGAACATCGAATATCTCACAGTGTGTCGCGATTTCAGTGAAAAATATATAACAATGTTTGAAGTTTGTATTTTGTTAATATAGTATGTATTTATTTATTTATTGTCTTTACACACATCTTCTCTTCAGGTGGTCCCTAGCCGAAAACAATTTCTAATGGCGGTTTCACAGCCAAATACAGTTGAAGTTTGAGAACCAGTGCTATAGTTTAGCCGCATATCACACAATAGGCCTACTGCAATCAGAATTTGTCGCTCTGCTCTCCATCGTCATCCTCGAAGGTTTTATTGGCAGTGCCACCCACCATGATGGTGTCATAGGGGTTATCCATTGCTGGCTCCTCTGTCGCTTTCCTGCATACACATGTATACACAGAATGATCAGGCAGTCTGGCAACAGATCTCAGTCAGTGTGTGTTTGTCAAATCAAGTCTCACAGGTTGTGATAAGCCACTCCTGGCTCAGTCATACCTACCTGAAATGTCTAGGTCATTAAGGTCTGACAGCTTTGTAAGTAAAGAAGTTAACATATGTATCTTATAGCTTGTTTCAAAACGCAGTGTGCAAGATTACAATGTAAACCAGGCAGATATGTCTGTGTACATGTCTGTCTGTGTGTCGCACTCCATGTTTGGGGATATCTGTCTCAAATATGGAGAACTATTTGAGTTCCACAGCATCTTACTAGTCATATACTAAACAAACTTGGCGATAGCATGCATTGTGTGTTAGTATGATTACATACAATGCATAATTATGTATACTGTATGTGTACAATTTCTCCATGTGCCTCCGGAGCAAAGACTCACTTCTTGCGTTCTCTGATGCCACTGACGATGAGGTACAATCCCATTATAGTCACAAGTCCCATGACCACCCCGAACACCACCAGCCATATGGTCACTGGCTGCTCCACAGGCGGTGCTAGTGTGGCTAGAAGTCCCTCAAATTCCAGCGTCTTGTCATCCAAGCCAAAGGCATTGTTGATGCGACCACGAGATAATCTAGGTTCAATTTGGGGGAAAAAAATGATTGTCTCTAAATGTAGTGGGACCACAACAACCATTTATTCTATATGCAGATGTATAATTGGACATCATAAAGGGCTTTGCAGTTTAGTAAATTAATCTTGGCCAGTTGCTAGACTTAAGTCGAATCTTCCATAAAGCAAAGCAAATGTAACAACAATGTAAGGCATACAGTAAGTGATGTTACGGTAGAGGATTAGCACTTCCAATTTATATGAATGCACAACTGTAATATTCTTACTTTATAGCAGCCTCAACATCTTCCTTAGGGATGATCACAGACGGGCTTGTTGGGTTTGTAACTATGAAATAGAAAGAAATCCTGGGTCTTTCTTTATAGGTACGGATGTCTTCTGATCTGTTGTGGTGGAAATGGAAAGCAGATATGAAACTTGATGTATGAGGAGGAATTAGGAGGGCAGGTACTTTACATCATATTCAGTGGTCATGTAATCAGAACTGATACTGACGTGAAGCGTAGGCTCTGGTTCTTCTGGGTGTAATAATACTGTCTCATAGCGTATGCCATATTGGCCTTGAACAGGTACATCTCATTGTCATTCCAGGCATACTGAAACAGATCAATACACACAGTAGAATTGGAGTTACAAAATAAATTAATAAATTAACACAGTTTAGATATTTGTTTTAGCAGAATATCAAACAGAATGCAAGTTACTGCTGTATATTGGAGAAACATTGCAATAATTGGTGCAGTCATGAGAATCAACAGTATATTGTGCCCATAATGGGAAAAAAGGGTTTTGGAAAACATGTAGGTACTCACAGCATTATCACCCATGGCAGCTTTCAAGCTAATCCTCACTTTGTAGGCATTTTGAGAATCTAAAAGTAAAAAATATATAGCAAGAGACGTCATTGTCATTAAACGATAATATTTATTCTGTTAGTATTATTATTATTATTACCCTTATACTGTTCATTCTTATTATTTATTGTATTCAGAGAGACTCACATGGATCTGTTGTGCTATTCCTCCAGCCTACTGTTCTGTTGTTCTTCTTGTTGTCCTCCTCCAACCACACCAGTAAGTCATTAAAATATTCTAACAGTGGGCCAGCATCCATCCTTGTGTCCTTTCCGGTGATCGTTTCTAGTGCTTTGGTCCAGGATTCTGATCTTCCTAGCTCCAACATGTTCCTGAAGTAAAGCAAATAGGACACTTATCAAGAAATTTTGATGATGACAGTGACCTACAGTATAAGAGGTTTAGATATAATACATGGAAGGCCCATTACTAGTTCATAGTTCTTTTAACTCCAACAAATGCAATTGGTACCAAAATTCATTTATTTTGTTCATTAATTGTTCATTTGGGCTGGACTATGGGCTGGACTGAAACAATTTGCGGAATTCGGCCCAGATTGAACCAGTGTGTAGATATTCAACTGCCTTGACCGACTTTATCGGTCAAGCCTACAAATACTTGAAATATGTAAGCCCATACAAACAACTTCACTGAAACAACTAATTTAAAGATGGGGTGCCGTGATTTTTGTATTTTTTCCCCCAATTTTGTACATGTTTAAGTGCGCTAAGTTCATGTGCTCAGCCCCTCCCCTAACTCCTCCCCCTTTATCATGCAACTAAAGCTGTGGGTGTGGCTTCAGTTCAGGTGGATCTCACCCACCAGGCAAACCAGGCATACTTAATGAACTGGTAGGGTGGAATCATAAAAATGACAGTTCAACAAACACTGTACACTTTTTTGGGGGAAGAAATCTTACTTTTCATATAACATTATTACCTAATGATCATGTTTTAGGGTAGAAAAAAATTCATGGCATCTTTAACATTTGGCCTGTCATGCCCACCACAACCTGCCCACCACAACCCACCAGGTAAATCACAAGCCCACTACACCTCGTGTTGGCCCGCGTAAACCACATGCCTGATAGCCCTATAGCCAGTCCAAGAGTGATGGACTTGACAAATGTCTCATAATAGTTGAATAGTTGACTTGAGGGCAGCCATACAGGGACGGTTTAAAGAAAGAAAATACACGACTAGGCTTTCCTGTACGTAAGAGTAGGGGGGGGGGGGGGGGGGGGCTACTGTTTACAAGCAAGCAAGACAAATCTACTACAGCATTTTTAGAATTGGCATCAGGTCTTAATGGTTAAATGTGTACCTCAGTTTAGTACCGGCTACCGTAGAGTTGGTGATGTCACACTTAAACAATGGCCCAACATGATTCTTCGCATCACAAAGGGCTTTCTGGAACTGGAACTGGTAAATGGTTCTGGTGAAGTACCTGTCACACATACAGAAGATAGTCATACAATCTGTAAGTAAACATATGTTTGCTGCAATTGCTCCAAAGCTGAGATTTTTTTATTAACAGCATGTAGATTTACAGTATACTATAGGCTGAATATAGGCGTTCTGGCCAAAACGTTCTTTATATATCCACTAGAGAAGAGAGGCTGGTCGGGTGGAGTAATGGCCGAATGCACGGAGACCAACAGAGCTCCAATGCAGGTCAGACTCAGAAGCAGTGGGGCTCTGGACCAGAGCTAGGCTGAATACAATGTGGGGAAAAAAATGCAATACAAGACATAACTGTGAGTGGACTGCGCCAGTTAAGCATTACCCTTCGTTACAAGTGCGAGTAATGTATGGCGTCATTGTGTGGCAGTATGTGGGTGTGTGTTTTGTGGCAGACTGTGGTAGTAGGGTGTGTGTGAGTGGGTTTGAGAGTCAGTGCCAATCAATCACCCCTGCATCCTGGTGATTGGTTGGGAGAAGACTGGAGCAGACTATTTAAGAACACCTGTGGTCTCTGGCACCACTAGAAGTAGGCCTAGTGCTGTCTACCGACAGCCACACTTTGTGTCATTTTTGTTCAGTATTCTTTAGTTTTGCCGTTATGCTGTAACCTATACCCATAGTCCTTTTGTCTGAATACTTGGCCACGGAAGCCTGCTTTATTTACCATATTTCCTTAGATCAGACTAGAATAGTATAAATAGGGTTTTGTTGTTACTTTATTTTTGTCTGTCAGGATAATGTCTAAAACTCCAGTTTAGATTTAGTATATTTATTTCTTTAAGTTGGTTAAAGGGGAATTCCACCCATTTAACATTTTTTCTGAGTGTACAAATGCAACCAAATGAACCCTAACAGGTCGGTCCATTTGGTTTCATTTTTTGCACTCTCAAGAGTTAAATAAAAATATTCATCATCTGAATTAGCACCACACTGTTTTGTTTGCAAAATCAAGCCAGGAATTGTGGACAAAACCAAAAGAATTCTTTAGTTTTAGATCTTTGAGGTGAAAATGCAATCAAATGGTGGTCCATGGCTCAAATGGTGAATAAACGGTGGTCCCTGGTGTCAAAAAGGTTCTAATACAGGGGTGTATTAGAAGGTTGAAAATGGGTGGACTTAATAAAATGGGTTTCACCCCAATTTGTTTGCATCCTCCTTTTGCCAATGTAGCACCCTTGTTTACAATAATGGCCACCATGTTCATTTCAATCAAGACATTTAGAGACATACAATTACAAATATTCACTTCCGTGAAGCCAGATGCATCAAATCCTAGTAACAGCTGTTGCATGTGCTACTGTACCTGATGAAGGAGTAGTCCCCAGAGACATGGAACAGGGCAGGTGGGTCGCAGTATGCCTCGTCTCTGGGCAATGGCTCCACCACCCCAACCAGCTCCCTCCTAAAGCAGCCAGAGAACATTCCATGTCAACACTGACATCTAGTGGACAATTCTGCAATCATAGACACACTATATACCGGTGGTAATGATTACTATTAGAATCCAGGACTTTTTTCCCCCCTGGATTCTATTTTTGTGTTTGTTTCACAACACAAACACAAACAAAATGCACCTGATTTAAACAAACATAATAACAAAAACAACTGATCTGTAAATAGGCTATAGATAAACATTAAAGGGGAATTCCACCCATTTTCAACATTCTAATTTAATTTGTCATTAGTATAACCTAGAGGTGCTGGGTGGGGTGGACACGATAAAAAAAAAGTTCCCCCATTCTGTGTTCCCAAGAAATGGAGGTCTGAAGAAAACCACTAACATGGAGAAATATCTTGATGACATCGTCAAGATGTATTTTCACCATGTTAATGGATTTCTTTAGATGCTTCTTTTTTCTAAGAGTGTATTTGTACACTCTCAGAAAAAAAGAAAATAAGTGGAATTCCCCTTTAAACAAGAATAATAACAAAAACAACTGATTTGTAAATAGGCTATAGATAGGTAGAACCACATGCATTCTCCAGAGGCTATGGTACGATAGCCTATAGCTACTTCATACAATACATACTTCATCTCCCACCACTTCTCCATCCACCTATCCTTGGGGATCTTCTCTTGGAAGACTTGCCACCTCCACTCTTCCAACATGTAGGTGAAAGGTAGCGTGGCCACAATAGTCAAGGCTTGCTTCAGTAAGAAGTTGATCTCAGTTTCTGCATTCAGGCAAAGCAAAAAAAATATATATTATATGGTAAATGACATTTCGGTGAAAACCAATGATGAACCAAAGGGTTTAGGGATCTATCTATGTATGATTCTGTCCTGTGTGGTAGGAGAATTTAACACTTTGAAGACTTTCTCTTTTACATTTTAACACCAGCAACCAACTGAGGCCTCAAGCCTTATCACCACTAACACATAACATCTTGTACACAACCAAATGAAGGTCATAATACTTGTTGCCTCTAAAACAGAAGCATTTGGCCAAAAAGAATGGCCATTTGGATGTTTTGTGTACAGCAAAGTATACAGGCTTTAAGGATTAAGGACAAGAACTAATGAGGGCTTGTTATACTCCAAAAGCATTGGACTGACAGCTATAGTATGTGGGGAAACATGGTATAAAGTCGGCTATGACACATCTGTGCTGTCCTCACATGACAAAGTTCATGATCAGTAAGGTGGATTATGGCTGGCAGGGAGCCAGCCATACAACACCTTGGTGTTGTACTATCTGTGTGTTCTGAAGTCTGACGCTGTGGTAATGACCAGTCAGGGGAGGACAGCAGGCATGGGGTTTGGACGTACTGTACATCATGCGCCAAAAGTCTACTAATATCTTCTTAAGTTCAGTATGTGCATGTCTAGGGGTGGGACGATTCACTTACCTCACCATGCGATAAAGTATTGATATTTAGGGTTTTTAATCGTTTCGATTTGATATATTGCCATATCACATTTTTCCCCCACAAATGGCTGTGCTTTTATTATACTAGAACATTTTAAAGGGGAATTCCACCCATTTTCAAGATTCATTTCTGTACATTTGTACACCCGCAGGGAAAAAAAAAAGAAAAATCATTAACAAACACAACACAACTTGATGATATCATCAAGTTGTGTTTCACCAACTACTTCAATCAACTTTAAACAATATATATAACTAAA
This sequence comes from Benthosema pterotum, assembly GCA_039105355.1. Lineage (NCBI taxonomy): Eukaryota > Metazoa > Chordata > Actinopteri > Myctophiformes > Myctophidae > Benthosema > Benthosema pterotum. The sequence continues at coordinate 38,139,592 of CM076966.1, forward strand.
GGTTCAGTCATAATGAATTGGCCTGCATGAATATCGCCAAAAATCGATTTTGAACCTGGCAATTCGATATTGATATCATGGCATAAAGAATTGAGATATTGGCATATCGTTTTTTCTTTTTTCCCCCACCCCTATGCATGACGTGTGCTGATAATGTGCAAGTTTAGCTAGCAACTCAACGTTTATCATCTGTGAAGTTAGACGCCAGGAGCCCCAGTGCCTTCAGATGTGCAGGTGTGGCTGCAGAGAGAGACATGATCTCTCCCACAGCCTCGTGGAAGCCCTCGTTGGCCCCGTCCCTCAGCAGGTAGTTTAGGTTCCGGTAGGCCATCTGGTACTGGTTGTGTCCCATCTCATGGTGCACAGTCAGGAAGTTATCCATGTCCACCAAGGTGCACATTTTGATCCTGAGAACAGCAACAGAGATGTCCGAAGGTCAGCGGTTATATGGTGTGATATTACAATATCAGTTATGACACACAAATAAATGAGATCTAATGATAAAAGCCTGCATTTGCGCCTCTTTAGATGTTGCAAAGAATTTCAGTTCCCATGAAAAGGTCATTTTTAAACCGCCCCTGTATGCCCTCACATCAACTCTGTTTTTTAATTTACTAATCAGTGTATTGTAGACGGTAGGTACAAGTAAGGCCCCATTCTAAAGAGTACACAAATTAAACCAAACAGACCCATAAGCATCTTCAACAGTACAAAAAGTATTTAACTCAAAGGACTATTGTTCCATGTCTGATAACATGCACACTTTTGTTATCTTTATGGCTCAGGAGAACTGAGTCATAGGTTAATCAACATAATTGTTCCACAACATTTCTTTTGGAAATTTGTACTGCGCTCATGTACTAGCAGTAGATACTATAATCTATACTATAATGTCCCTTCTGCACTTTTTCCTTCCCAGTGTACGACTTTCAGGGAGGTTACCAAGGCCATAGGCATTGTTGTCTGTCAAACAAATGGCATGCCCTGAGGCCACTCAGACTACAGTTGGCTGTTGCACTTTCTACTCTTTTTCGGATAGGCACCATTGTCTCTTTATTGTTATTGATAAATACTTCAATACATTTAATCAATGAATGTCGACGCCAGTGTCTTTTTATTGAGAAACTTAATTCTTAACTCAAATATCAAATGTGTATGTGTGTGTGTGTGTGTGTGTGGGGGGGGGGGGTGCGTGCGTGCGTGTGTGTGTGTGTGTGTGTGTGTGTGAGTGTGTGTGTGTGTGTGTGTGTGTGTGTGTGTGTGTGTGTGTGTGTGTGTGTGTGTGTGTGTGTGTGTGTGTGTGTGTGTGTGTGTGTGTGTGTGTGTGTGTGTACCTAAAGTCCTTCCTGTTGCCCATGTCCCAGGCTGTAGGGTGACAGACCACGTTTGTACCATCTTTTGGCTTCTCAAACATGGATTCGTCCCAGAAATTGGGAAACATCTCGTACAGATCCACAGACATGAAGAATTTCTCTGCTTCTTCAAAAAGCCTAGTTTCATTCCAGCCCTGAAAAACAAAGGAAAATTGTATCCGTCTTTAGCTGTAATTTACAGCATAGCAGCATCATGCTCTATTATTTGTTCCTCAAGCATGCACATTCTGTTTGTTTAACAGTGTTATTAGTGTTATTTCTTTGTTACTTGTTCAAAGGACTCAGTAAATGGATGTGTGTACTATACTTCTTCTTTCATAGCACCGGTGACATCAATAGTTGGTTTGTCAGGAAAGGGAATAGAAAGATCATACAGGTTGGTCCAGAATCTTCCCCACATGTCACCTGAAAAAAAAAAAAAAAAAAAAAAAAAAAAAAAACAGCACAAATGTCACAGATCACTCGACATACTCCCAAGCGACCATGTTGTGGAGTGACAGTCCCATATACTGAAAGATCATGGCAATATTGGCCATATAGTGATTATAATTGGCCCTTCTTTCTCCTGTATCTGTTAGCACTTCTGCCTTTTTATGTCCAAACATGGAGATAGGCGATGTACAGTATACGCCCATATTTGGGCATATACCTACTGTACTCTATATAATTTTAATATACAGTAGGATTTCATTTAATGTTTCAGGATACCCTACCCTTAATAAACAACATCAAATTTAGTTCAACAAAGGGAATAATAGAAGGTAATGGAAGATGAACTACCGGTAATACTGTATGCTTGTTGAAGTGGACAGATCTTAGCAATAGATCTCAGATCTCTCCTTTTCAATGACAATTGAATGCATTTATAGTTTCCAAAGCATTTGCTCAACAACATACACACCAAGCAAGTGTGCTGGCAGAGGTCCTTGTGAATCAATCTGAGGATAGACATCCGTAAGCTTGTCTCTTACGTAGGCATGGAGCTGCTCGTAAAGGGGCAGGATCTGTGAACAACAATAATTAATAAATGTAGTCAATGTTTTGCTTTACACCACAATTTTCATACACACACAGTTAATTGTACAATTTTGTCTACAAATGTAACCAAATGGATCTTAGTTAAAACATGATCCGATTTGAATTGGCACACAGGGTCTTATTGTGCAGAGGTCAAATACATACAATTAATTAACAGTACTAGACATACTTGTTGGTATAAGGAACGGCTGTCTTCCATCAGCTGATCCCTGGTGTATTTGTACTTTCCTTCCTCAAGAGTTTCATAGTTAGATCTCCAGTATGCGCCATAGTCCTCAAAGTCTGTTTGTTAGTCAGAGAGAGAGAGTCCAAGGTTTGATTTAAAATCCCCCACAGATTGTTTTTATCCATTCATCATTTCATGTTGGGATGGGTGGGCTGACACGCCAATACCAACAAATGACCTCATTTATACTTGTTTGTATATGGAACAGTAATCTGCTTTAAGCTGCTGTCAGATGTATTTGTACTTTTCTTAAATGTCCTGTGAGTGTTGTTATGACAGAAGTTAAACAAATATAGGTTTTCAGGAACCTTATAATGTGCTGAGAAGGAACTCCTTTCCCTTTTTGGGGAAGATTTGTCTGATTACTGGTAGCTGTCAGCTGCTATTATACTCAGCTTGACACAATCTTTTCCAGTCAGGACAATAACCAGTTGGTTTATTTTGTAATCATCTGCTACCGAAAAAGGTTTGATTGCAGTACTGTAGCTATATTTATTGGTAAGATCACAGAAATGTGTGGGGAAGAATTGATTGGCATAGTGACTACTGACTACTATACTGTACATTGGGGAGAAAAATAAGTATTGAGAATAATTGTATACTTAAAGAAGGGACAATAGCTGTTTATTTCAGAATATAGCTTTTTGGTATTTAAAAAGTCACACATAGTGTATACACACTTGACCCAGCCCTGGGCTAATCATAGAGGCTGGACCCTTAAAAGATGGGAAGGCACCCAGAGGGAAATGTTGAGCATGAAGAGGATAGAGGCGTAACATTGCCACACTAACAGGTGACCTAAACAGCAGCGTGTGTGTTTGAGCGCGCGCTCGCGTGTGTGTGTGCACGTGCGTGCGTGCGTGTGTGTGTGTGTGTGAATAGCCTATAGAGAAAATAGAGAAATAAACGAGTGCAGATAAAAACAGTAGAATCCACTCCGGCATTGTGAGAGCATGGGCAACTATGCCCTCTGCAATACAAATATTTTTAGTGGCATGAAGCCATAGTGAGGGTTTACAGCTCATTTTGACGTGCAAGTGATAGAATTCTCTACTTACTATTGAGTTTGGCTGCTTTATTTTTCAAGTCAACGTAATCCTCGTACAGCGGCCTCATCCTCTTCCCCGTCTCTCTCCTCCAGCCTTCCCACACGTGCAGACGCTCGGTGTAGTTCCGGCTTTTGCTCATTACATGTTCTAGGCCTTGACGACATTATAGGAGACATGCACATATGCATTACAGCTGAACCTGTATAGTATTATGTCAGCCATTAGTATTTCAGCACAGTTAACCATACATCAACAGTTTGGAGCCTTGGAGATGCCAAACTGTAGGTAGTGGTAAGAGACAGATATGCGATATTGGGACTCTCGGACTGCAGATGGTGATGGACTAACATGAACTTGCATACTGGCTGCAAACTCAGATGGACTGTCCCTCACACCGGTCTTGTAACCAATTCTAAGAAACCATGTTTATTGAAGAGATGTCATAACCTCAGTCTCAAGATCCTATAGAAAAACGGTTGTTCTTCAAAGATTCAAACCATTCACCAAAAAGACACCAGTCTACGATTAGCTTAAAGGTAGGGGAAGTGATTTCACTTTTGTCAGATATCACCCAAAAAATATTTTTTTTCTGTTAAAATGCTCTATTATAAGGTGTGGAAACCACATATGGAGTTTCCCCCTCCCCCACGTTAGCAGAGGAGCTAATAAAAGTTCCCCAGGTCACCACAATTCTCCTCCAATCAGGAGAGAGCAGCAGGTTCACATAGTGTAGCTACTTTTGGGGGCCCCTACTGCACCAGGCTGGTACTACACCATGAATTTCAAATCACTTCCCCTACCTTTAACTATCTGGACACCTTGGCTGCTAAGCCAGCCTGATGGTGTGCCGCAGGTTCAACTCCTGAGTCCGTCAACCTTTTCTGCGTGTCTCTCCCTGCTCTCGTGTCTAACTACTGTCAGTTAAAGGATAGATTATTTGAAAGCAACCCAACTTTTTTTCTGGTGACTGATATTATCCTCCTAATACGTGAGAGTGCCATGGAGTTGCATTTACTGTTTTCATTTATTTTTTAAAATATTCTATATATATACACTCAACAAAAATATAAACGCAACACTTTTGTTTTTGCTCCCATTTTTCAGGGGATGGACTTAAAGCCCTAAAATTCATTCCAGATATACAATATAACCATTTCTCTCAAACACTGTTCACAAATCTGCCTAAATGTGTGATATTGAGCACTTCTGCTTTGTTAAGATAATCCATCCCACCTCACAGGTGTGCCACATCAAGATGCAGATGTGACATCATGATTAGTGCACAGGTGTACCTCAGACTCCCCACAATAAAAAGACACCCTGAAATGTGCAATTTTCTTTTGCCTTATTGGGTGTATGGGCCTCCGAAACAGTCAGTATCTGGTGTGACCACCATTTGCCTCATGCAGTGCAACACATCTTCTTCACATAGAGTTTATCAGATTGTCAATTGTGGCCTGTGGAATGTTGGTCCACTCCTCTTCAATGGCTATGTGAAGTTGCTGGATATTAGTGGGAACTGGTACACACTGTAAAAAATGGTAATAACACAATATTACCACATTATTACCATTTCGACAGCGCATACCAGTTCCCACTTATATCCAGCAACTTCACATAGCCATTGAAGAGGAGTGGACCAACATTCCACAGGCCACAATTGACAATCTGATAAACTCTATGTGAAGAAGATGTGTTGCACTGCAGGAGGCAAATGGTGGTCACACCAGATACTGACTGGTTCGGAGGCCCATACCCCCAATAAGGCAAAAGAAAACTGCACATTTCAGGGTGTCTTTTTATTGTGGGGAGTCTGAGGTACACCTGTGCACTAATCATGATGTCACATCTGCATCTTAATGTGGCACACCTGTGAGGTGGGATGGATTATCTTAACAAAGCAGAAGTGCTCAATATCACACATTTAGGCAGATTTGTGAACAGTGTGTGAGAGAAATGGTTATATTGTATATCTGGAATGAATTTTAGGGCTTTAAGTCCATCCCCTGAAAAATGGGAGCAAAAACAAAAGTGTTGCGTTTATATTTTTGTTGAGTGTATATTTTATTCAGTTAGCCGTAACCAGGGCAATATCAGTCACCAGAAAAAAAAATATGTTTTTTTTTTTTTTAATTGGGTTTGTATAGGAAGGCGGATATGCTAAAATGAATATCAAATATCTAAATACTGAATGGAGTAAGTAACCATAAAATGACCAAAGGTTTTTGTTTTGTTTATACCTCTTTAAGTGAAATCACTTACTATAATATAACTATCAAAAAGACATACAAAGTCCAAAAACAAATCTTAAAAAAGAAAGACACCAGAGAAGCCTCACAAAATACCCACATTGGGACAGTCAAATATATAGTAGACCTACAGTAGAACTATTCCAGTCAAACAAATAAACCAACAGTGTCAGAATGCTTTTGATATTTTTAAGTGGGCCCTGATCCTAAAGCTATATATTTTTACTGTTCGATTAATGTAAATCGTCCGCTACTTTTGTCAGTGGATTTGTTATTTATGAGCTGTGTGCTCTGTGACTTTGGACCACCCTAGCAGGCAGACTCATGCTGTACCAGCAAGTAATAATACTGTATCTTGATAAATGCTTTGCGTACCTGGCTCCAAAGTCTGACAGTTCATAGGGTCATCCAACAGGCACACAGTTGCTGTGCTGTAGATTGTATTCATCTCACTCATCACATTATTCAACTGTAAACATCAAAGAAATAAAATGCCACATTTTAAAATGTTTCACTTTTAGATGTGGGCTACACACATTAGGTTATCTTGAGAATGCAGGACAGGAACAAACTGTGCTGGGCGTTTGGCCACGGGGTAGTGAGAAAGATATGTATATACTATTATGTGATATTCTAATAGTTGTTGAGTCACACCAGATGTTTGGACCTTTGGATATTTACAGTAAGTAGAGTCCATGGCATCAGACACTAGCATAATAGTTTGTAATATCTTACAAAGTATTGTAAGATATTACAATACTGTATATACATACAGTACATACTGTGTAGACTAGAGATACTAGTAGATATGTAGATACTAGAATGAATCGATACTTACTGCGCTGCCGGTTAAATAACATACAGTGCAACATGTCCTGTCCATGACACTGCTGTCTACACACTGTCACAGTACACGTTAATTCTGAACGTCTTTTACTGTGAGCTACTGTCACTGTCAGTACTGTACAGTACTAGATCATTCATCAAAAAATAAAATAGAAATTAATTCAGAAAGTGTCTTACATGCGCAGCTTCTGCTGCATCTAGAGCTCCAGAACCCTGGTCTTGCAGAGAGATGAGCTGCAGCTTGATTTTTAAATCTGTGATGTTGTTGATATTGAACTCCTGGGACATTTTTGACCATTCACTGTAGAAGTTTCCCCACTTGCTCCCTTCCTCAGACTGAAGCCGGGAGAGATTATACTCATTTAGTCATCCATGGTTAACTTTATTGCAACTTTATTGTTTGGTACATTGTATTAATTATGCCATGTTAGTATCTTCAGGTAAACTTTGGAATACTTTCCAAGCACTTACCATCTTGTCTGCGTTCTCCTTTGTGATGTTGGTGTTATAGGCCCATGATGCCAGCGTGGAACTGTATATCTTCTCAGTGGCGAGCACATCAAATTCATCCAAAAATGCTTGTGCCTTTCTGTCCGCCTCTGACTGGCCATAAGACCTGGAGACCAGAGCCAGCACCAATGCAAGGGTCCTGACAAACATCTTCGTTCTGCAAGTCCATCCACGCACTGAGAAGGGCTTGGCTCTGTGTTTGCTGTTATACCATATCATTAACCCTCCGCTACCTTGGCCTTTGGACAGTGTCATAATTGAGGGTGTATGTCAGTTTCCCTACAGACTTGGATGTGAACATGACTTATATCACCACTATGTCTCACGGTAGAGGAGTCCTATTGATCTGTGGGATCCGGTCAGTTTAAGTATTTCTCAAGTGAAAACAATTACCGGTATTTGTGGGTCTTATCACAACAACACTCAGCACTGTGTGTGTGTGTGTGTGTGTGTGTGTGTGTGTGTGTGTGTGTGTGTGTGTGTGTGTGTGTGTGTGTGTGTGTTTGCGCGTGTGCGTGGGTCCATGAGTGTGTGTATGTGTGTGTGACAGAAAGGGAGAGTCTCTGCAGTAGCCGGTACCCGGTAACCTTGATCCTTCAGTTTACTGGATGTGAACATGGTACCATAAAAGCACAAGTTCCTTATCATACATGATTTGTTAATTGTACAGCATGGCTACAGAAATGTTACATTGAATCATCAATCACTCAATTGTGATATTACATCAGACCAAGTCCAAATTGAGTTCTGTCTGACGGTTGTCATAGGAGAAAATTGTCAGCAGACTGACCCAGCACTCCCACGATCGGTTAGCATTGTCATGACAATACTTCATAAGTCATAACAATAAAAAAGGTTGTGGAAATCATTCCATTGCCTCACAAATGTAAGCTTTCATACTATCCTTACTCAAATGCAATATTATTAGATGTAATCTTTTCCCCAATGGATGCACTGTACAGGTATATTGTATATGTATTGACACTGTAGCTCTTAAGGTTTTTGTGTACAAACATGATTGTTTTGTCAGAGTGTTATTTATTTCAAGGAAACAACGTGGTAGATAAACCACCGATATCCTTATCTGATAACACTAGTTCTAACGAAACTGCAGCTCATACACTATCTGGCCCTATAAACTGATAAGAACGCACTCAGAACAAAGTTTATTAAAGGTACGATAATTGACATTTCTTTGATCATTAAAGTAATCATTGCTTGCTTAGCAACAGGAATTCCTGTGTTTCCATGTTGGGATACTATGTTTATTAAAACAGAAGAGGGAAATCACTCAAATTAAGCAAGTGAGCTTGGCAAAGAAATTAGCAGACAACATTGGAACTAGGAGACTATCGCACTGAAGTTATTAATTGGCAACCCACCTTCATATTAAAAAGGTGGAAGAGACCCCTGTTACTGATTACTCTCACATCATAAATGGTAAATGGCATTTTATACCATATATGTAGTGTCTTTTCCAAGGGAAGGTGCCTTACATTGTGCAATACATTCACCCATTCACACAAACACTTTTCTAATCAAAATATACTGAAGTACAGCAATACATGTCAACGTGAGGCAGTCTTAGTTTGTATATTATCGCAACTTTTCACAAAAAAGAGGTGAGGAATTATGAGTTGGAAAATTCTTCTTTGGTCTAAACAGAGTAATATAATATGTGATCCTGAAACAAACAAAAGAAAGTAACAAAACACATTCCAAAATATCTTCAAAAACATACTGTATATGTAATTTACAGCACAAACGCGTTGGTGGTGAGTCCTCTATGCCTACATTAGTTAAGGTTTCTACTGTTGGAAAGGGTTAATTAACCTCTAAAAAGCTGTACTGAGTAACTCCCCACAAGAGGGGGCACTTTAGTCATAAGACAAATACAATAATAACTTGAATACAGTTCTTGCATGGACTGAGGAATTAAGGAGTTTTGTTAAATGACATGAGTCCATCCATGTAGCCTACATGGAAAGAGGCTGGTAATGGACGGCTATTTATAAAGCCATGCATTTGAATAAATCACTGGACTAAGCCTACATATAGTAGTCTACTTAAACAGAAAATGTGAAAAATGTACAAATTTCAAGGCTGATATTAAGTAGTTTGTCAATGATATGCGATCTACAAGCTCATAATGGAGTATGGTAGTTCTGACCTTTAACTCATTGACTATAATATTTAGTATATTTTGTAGGCTTCTCCGTTTATCTATTGCTGCCCTGGCACTAAATTCCAGTGATGGTAGGCCTACAGTTTGTAATGTGTACTCTGTAGTGCTTTCCCTCAGATTTGCTGGAGCAGCAGTTCTGCTGCAGACATGCCTGTATAGTCTCTATACCAAGCCTAGAACCCAAAGCCTGATCACAATGTGTAATGAAATGAATGAACGGGCAACAACAACTGCCCTGTCTGTCTGGCGTAGCATGCTGGAAGCTCACATTCAGCAAAAACTGAATAGATGTCCAGGAAGCATGAATTCAATGGACTTCAAAGAATAGATTTAGGCCTATAGGCCACAAAATGAACGTATAGGCTATATAGTTTTTTAGACTAAAGACTATAAGGTAAAGCTAGAAAAAAAAAACAATTTTATTGTTGTATTTTATATATTTATGTATCTGACTGAGAGAATTTTTAAATGGGGGGGGTATAGTTAATGACTGCTCTGGTTTATTTCTCTGTTGTAATGTAGCCTATTTTGCGTTTTGGATTCTTATTTAATTTAAGCTATGGTCGGTGTTGTAAAATACAGACCTAAAATTCATCCAAGTCGAAATGCAAGCCTATAGGTGGCTGCAAAAAATCCTGTGGGCTACTAACTATTATTATTACCCTTATTATTATTCTTATTGATAATATACAGTACATGTATCAATCAATTATACATGTTATGCATTAAATTAGTGAGGGTCCATTTGGTTCCTAACTATCTCTAATTTACTTAACCCTGGAACTCCCTCCTAGTGGTCCCCGGACCGCCATACATTCCCGATCCAAGTCATCCTCATCGGCACTCCGGGTTTTGTGTGTTTCTTCCTCTCTCAACCTGTATGTTGTGTGCTGTGTGCTGCTGAGAGAGAGAGAGAGAGAGAGAGAGAGAGAGAGAGAGAGAGGGCGAGAGAGCGAGCGAGCGTGGAGGCCAGGGAGGGAGCCAGCGGTCCATGATCACAGGCTCAACACGCATCCATCCTCACAGGCAGGCTGAGAGGCAGCACTGCATGTGTTTGAGCCTGGCCGGGGGGAGCGGAGGAGTGGGGACTTGATCTCAGACACGAGCAGGATGATGGAGGACCTCATGGAGAAATGTGGAACTTTAATGGATTGACGCCGGCGGCGGGGGACAACGCGGCGGCCTCAACCACTGGTGGTTTCGTGTGGATATATATATTTTTTCTCCCCCTCTTTTTCGAGGGTGGTGGTGGTGGTGTTGGGGATTTATACTTGGGCTTCTTCTGTCTTCGTCGTCGGCGGCGGTGGTGGTGTGCAAAAAAATGCCATTCGCCAAACGGATCGTGGAGCCTGGGCTGCTGTGCAGGCACCACATCCCCAACGACGAAGGGGAGCTGTTCGAGGACCTGTGCTCCATCAGCAACGTGGTGCTGTCCCGGACCTTGCGACAGCTGTCCGACCTGGCTCGGCACGCCTGCTCCTTGTTCCAGGAGCTGGAGAACGACATCATCACCACCAACCAGCGGGTCTGGGTTCTCCAGAACAAAATAGGCCATGTGCAGCAGATCGCCAGTGCTCTGGACCCCAAAAAGGAGGCAGTGCGTAAGTAGTAGCCTATACTATAGCCTACGCGCGTTATTGTGGCTCCTCCACCACAACAGTAGGATGCACTAAAACGTGATCTTTATTCATCCGTGGGACGTGAATGGAGTTGATAACGAGGTAACAGGAAGGCTCGGCCAAATACTTACTCGGCCCTGAGTATAGACAGAGTTACGCTGTCGCAAACTCTGTTCACTTCAAGGGATCAGGCCAATGGCGGCTCGCTCTAATCGTCAAGTTGTGTTTCACCATTTTATGGTTTCTTTTTTGGACATTTTTTGTGAGTGTGTACGGTTCACATTTGTACACTCTCGGGAAAAATGGAAATGTCCCTATTTTGTCCCTCTTTCAGGCTAGAACAGTCCTTCCGAGAGCACAGTTTCTGACTCCTCAATGTCGCAACATTTCGGCTGGTCCGAGTATTATTTGGTCCGAGCCTTCATGTATTCGATAAGGACACCCACCTTAAATGTGCTTCTTTATACCTATCTATCTATCTATCTGTCTGTGTGTGTGTGTGTGTGTGTGTGTGTGTGTGTGTGTGTGTGTGTGTGTGTGTGTGTGTGTGTGTGTGTGTGTGTGTGTGTGTGTGTGTGTGTGTGTGTGTCGCACTCGCGCACGTCGCGAACGGACGCGACGCTAGTATTTTCCAATTGAGATGTGCAGCACGCATACTTACGCTTAAAAATGCACCCCCTTTTTACAGGGCATAGTCCCTATTCGAGTAGGTACATACATGATCTATTCTGAGTTGTTTCGTTTGATCATGCCACGGTGCGCCCGACTCGACTAGACGTGTTGACTTGGACGTGCCCGTCCGTCGACGACGCATGGGAGTCGAGTTAGTGTGTTTTAAAGGGGAATTCCACCCATTTTCAACAGTTTACTATGGCATTAATATACCTTAGATTAGATATAATGGTAAAAGTCATAATAATAAATCACCCCATTCTGTCTTTCCCAGATGGAGGTCTGGGCCGGGAAAACATTAACACCTTGATGACATCAAGATGTGATTCAACATGTTTGATTGTTTTGTTTTGTTTCCAGACATTTTTTCTGAGACCCTGTTTTGGTCCATTTGGTTCCATTTGTACATTCTCAAGAAAGAAAATGTTGAAAATGGGTGGAATCCCCCTTTAAAGGCACGAAGGGAAGGGGCGTGTAGGCTAGCGCCGCTGCATTGGCTCAGCATCGCAAATCTCTTCCACTGCGGGTAGCAGCGCATGCACACCTGAAGCATCCATGGTGGTGTTTTATTATTGGGCTATACATAGGCCTGCATATCATATGGCTACATATTATAGGCTACACCGACTCTCTCCTCTCCCCAGCATCAATGGTCGCAGGGGAATCCTTATTAATTATACACCGTGTCGAACATTGCTTGGTGATGAAAGAAATGGAGGTCTGTGGATTCGGGCTGGCAGCGGTGGCAGACGAGTCTGCCTGTCTGTCTGTCTGTCTCCAGTTATGCCCGTGCGACAAAAAACCCGCCCTTTCACAGCAGCACCACAGCATCGATAATGAATCCAGGGGCGGATCTAGGCATGGGCATGGGGGCCAATGCCCCCCTAAATGCCCTGACTGCCCCCACCAAACATGATGGCATGCAAACAACTCAATATATTTCAAATTAAAGTGCTTATAATTAAAATGATTTGAAATACTACTACTGCTACTAACTAACTACAGTTGTGCCGCCACTGAACCAACAGCATTTCATCATTGACAACAGAAAACTCTCTGAGTCAGACCTTTAGCTTTATGCATGCTGCGTGTCTGTTGTAACTTCAACAACAACTGATGTTATTATTGATGCTTTTCTTGCCTAATAAAAGTCCTGTAACAGAAAATGGTATGGGTACGGCTCCATCACCCGTTCGCGCCACGGGCGATGAAGCCGCCCCATACCCCCCCCCCCCCCCCCCCCCCATTGCGAAATGTTACATACGCCCCTGAATGAATCTAGATGCCCATTTTGCAGGGACAAACATGAATGGACTAATTACTAAATACTATATAGTCTGTCGTCCCTGTAATTGCAGTGTACAAGCTAATAGCATGCATGGCCAATTAGGTGACAGAGGATTGGTGCTTAGGTTTTCTGGCTTAATAGCGACAGAAGTTAGAATTTCATGTTCTATGTTTCATGTTTTTACATTTCAATCCCCTCTGAGGTTTGGTATGGGTAGGCTATATGCTATGCATGGCATGGATATCACTCTGTAATGGGATTTATATAGCCTACACTACAGTAGCCTATATACTGTAGTGTACAGTATATACAGCTGCTAGTCTGTGGCATTCCTAGTTAGACCATAATCTTATATATCATAGAAATAGGATAGGATACTACTATAGGTTCTTATGCTACAATGGTACTGGTACACATACACAATTTTACACATGCTCTCTGTGTATCTCACTATCTCTTCTCGGTTTTCCTGTAGCATATGTGTCAGAAGTGATGCATACATACAAGCCATGGCTGCATTACATAAAACAGCCAGCTTGCCTCATTGCTCTGTTTACTCAGTTGGCTGTGGATCTTGTGCTGTGTTGCCCAAGTCAATCTTGGAGAATAAATGTGGGAAAGATTTTTCTTCACCCCCCCCCCCCCCCCCCCCCCCCCCCCCCCCCCCCCCCCCCCCCCCCACATGGGAATACTTTTATTTGCTTGTATTATGCCTTCACAACATATTATCAACCCCCACCACCATCTTCTCTCTCTTGCGACGTGTCCTCCTCTCTCGCTCTCTCTCTCTCTCTCTCTCTCTCTCTCTCTCTCTCTCTCTCTCTCTCTCTCTCTCTCTCTCTCTCTCTCTCTCTCTCTCTCTCTCTCTCTCTCTCTCTCTCTCTCTCTCTCTCTCTCTCTCTCTCTCTCTCTCTCTCTCTCACACACACACACACACACACACACACACACACACACACACACACACACACACACACACACACACACACACACATTGTGTAGTTATGTATCTGTAGTTACTGGACACAGGTTTGTATTAGAGGCAAATCAGGTGCCATAGCAACAACAGCAGTCTGAACATACAATATGGATGGAAAAGTATATCCAGTATTAATAGTATAATTGGATATACAGTATGAGTGAATTTATATGTGTAATCATGAATGCATGCACAGTGGAGCCTCAACAATGAGTAAATAGGTGGATACATGATCAACATGTATTTGTTGTCACTGTGCATCATATTATGAATTATACAGTATGAATGAATGAAGTAAATAATGAAAAATGAATTGAAAGTACACACAGTATGTACTGTAATATTTACACAATATTAGCGGACATTTGAACGTGAGTATGTATGTATTGTATAAGTCAGTAATAGATACTGGTATTGATTTCTCAGGAGGTCAAGCTTGCAGAGCTAAAAGCATACATTAAAAGTTTCGACCATTCCCAAAGTTGGCCTCAGTGTTGTCAGTCCATGCAGTCCAGTTAATTCTTCATGTGTGCTTATTTACAAAAGGTTTGCTGAAATAACTCAATAATCAGCTTATATCAAATTGATTGCAAAACAATGCTGTTTTTGTTGTGTTTTGAACTACCCAAAATCCACATCTGATCCAATCTGGTAGAAGAAGTAGGTCGGGAGTGGCTTATTGTCGGTGTCAGCCGGGAGTCTGTCACCATAAAACAATGTTCTAGACCCCTGAGACATGGAAGCTGAGGTGGAGGTGGAGCACCACCCCTACACCTACTATCAGCTCCCAGTACTTCCCACAAAACTCACCTTACCCAAGCCGTGTTGGCGGTGCCAGGGATTGCACCCATGAACGTGGTGCAGAATTTGTGGTGCAGAATTTCTCTGCATGCCACTGGAGATACAAGATTTTTGCCTGCCTGCAAAGGCAATAGAGCCATGGACCAGCGTTAGTCCTCTAACCACAATCAACCCTGAAGGGGGAGGTACATCATAATTAAATCATCAAATAGGCTACAATACTTCATTATCATTAGAAATGGAAATAGCAGATGTAAATTTGGGCTTGTCCAAAATGTACAGCGTAGGCACCAGCAGTGCCCAAATTAAATTATGAGAACCTTATGTTCCAGCCAGGGACCCCCTGTGGACTCCCACATGGAGTTGCGCCACTAACTTTGCACGTGTGTAATTGTTTTTTACTGACTTGTTGATTACACTACAGTCTTCTTTTACAGTGTCACACAAAAGTGTCAGTAACAGATCCATAAGCTTGAAACTGTACTATTGTAGATTATTTTAGCGATTATCGTTATTTGAATCATGGAAAGTAATGATTTTGGAATTTGGACAGAAGAGTTTTCCACTTAACAGAGAATTGCAATTGAGGTGAGCTGGTCACTTTCTTAAAAAAAAAAAAAAAAAAAAGAATCAGATGGTTTATCTGACATTCAGTGCATCCGTTTCAATTCGAAGCGGGAAAGACATTGCTATGACTGCCCCCACCATCCTAGGGGTTGGGAAGGGGAGCACAGATACAGACTCTCAACAACATATTCAATCACAAACTAATGTACAGATAAAGATCCTTGTGGAATATTTAAAGGTAGGGGAAGTGATTTCACTTTTGTCAGATATCACCAAAAAACTTTTTTTTTCTGTTAAAATGCTCTATTATAAGGTGTGCAGACCATATATGGAGTCCCCCCCTTCCCCACGTTAGCAGAGGAGCTAATAAAAGTTCCCCAGGTGGAGGGTGAATTCTCCTCCAATCAGGATCGAGCAGCAGGTTCACATAGTGTAGCTACTCTTGGGGGCCCCTAGTGCACCAGGCTGGTACTACACAATGAATCACTGGATCACTTACCCTATCTTTAAGGCACACACAGTGGTTCACCTGAACAAACTTGGAGGGTAATTAATTATCCTATCTCACCTGCTGATTGCAGGTTGCCCAATAGAGATCAGTGCACTGTGGATTTGTCCGCAGATCAACTGCGGGTTGCACTGGATTAGGATAAATGGAATAAATAATGTATTAATATTGCATAATCTACATAAATAATGTTGGAATTAAATGAATGTCATCCATCTAGACGCCTATTATAGCTTTTAAAACATAAAATAATTAATGGCATCATATCTATGGTATATGCTCATATCTATGCTTTTAAAACACAACATGTCAAAATCTTGGTGTGTTAGTTAGGCACAATAGACGGCCGCCTATATTTGGAAGGACCCACAACAGTCTGTGGCCAGCTGGCTCCTATGCTACGCTAATAACAGGCAGATGAGAATATTGAAAGAAACTTAAAACTAACTAAAACAGAAGGAATTTATATAAGTTTGGTGTAGCGGGACTGCCTGCAAATCAATGAGCGCTGGACATTTCTGGACATAGCGCTGGACATATACAACTAAGCCTGACTACGTCGGCAGTGCAGAGAGGGTGAGTGAAACAAATACAGTAAAAAAATATCAGCAGATCACAGTGTGTTGCAGTGAGCTAGCGTCATGCTGAGCTTGTAGATCGGCTATACAACAGTATAATGCACCTTGCTTCCATGTAGCCTAGCTGATGATGGTAGAGTCACCAGATGGTAACCGCAAGGTTGCCGGTTCGATCCCGGGCTCCCACAGTGTTAGTGTCGAAGTGTCCTTGAGCAAGACACTGAACCCGTAATTGCTCCTGATGTGCTAGTAGGTAGGTTTCCACTGCCATCAGTGCATGAATGTGTGTGAGAATGGGTGAATGTGATGCGCAAGCTATGTAAAGCGCCTTGGATAAAGGCGCTATATAAATGCACCATTTACCATTTACCATTTATGATCATGGGTGGTTGCGGATGTATACATTTGATCATTTACTCAAAGGTAGGGGAAGCGATTTCACTTTTGTCAGATATCACCCAAAAAAAAAATCTGTTAAAATGCTCTATTATAAGGTGTGCAGACCATATATGGAGTTTCCCCCTCCCCCACGTTGGCAGAGGAGCTAATAAAAGTTCCCCAGGTGGAGGGTGAATTCTCCTCCAATCAGGATCGAGCAGCAGGTTCACATAGTGCAGCTAGCTACTCTTGGGCGCCCCTAGTGCACCAGGCTGGTACTACACAATGAATTTCAAATCACTTACCCTACCTTTCATGCAGATATTGTGTTTGTGCGGATTTCGGATGGGGAAAAAAGCTTAGCCGCTGATCTCTGGTGCCCAACAATGTGGCCAAAAATGAGCACATTCGATTCATCATGACCATGGGAGATGGACTTGTCACCTTCTCTGTGTCACTTTCAAAGGATGTAGTAACTCTATTATGCAGCCAAACTGCAGCTAGTGACTTTGCAGTTTTTGTAATTCACCCAAATAATTATTTATTTTATGAATTACACACTCAACAAAGCCATGAATTCATGGGGATTGTTTTGTTGTTGTTGTTTTTTTTTTCAATGGGATCTGTCCGGTACGAGCCAACCAGTCATCAGATTATTGCAAATAAATAATACCGCCTCTTCAGCACATCTGAACTATGACCTTTGACTATATTTGGA
>CM076966.1:38162175-38204675 GCA_039105355.1 Benthosema pterotum
ACAGTCGGACACCACCTACTCTTCTACTCTTCGTGTCCTCTCATTGTCAAAAATGCACTAGGTAGCACGCACATCTCAAAAAATGTTGACAGGTGCTGGACAATATATGTACTGTACATACTTGAAGGAGAGAAGATGTCCGCACCCTGTTCTCAAGCTCTATTAACTTTATTCTGTTTTAGGTTTCAATGTTTCGACCCCATTCGGGTCTTCTTCAGGAATGATTCCTGAAGAAGACCCATCTTCTCTCCTTCAATATGTCCTCTCATTGTCCTCATTTTTCTTAAATGTATTCTTTCTAACATGCCATATCACACTTTCACTGACACCTGTCAATATAAAATGAGTGGCAAACTGAGTGAAGAATCCAACAACAAAGTGACAAAGTGAGTTTAACATTGTTTAACAATTACTGTAGATAGAATGATTGGACCTT
Source organism: Benthosema pterotum (assembly GCA_039105355.1). Lineage (NCBI taxonomy): Eukaryota > Metazoa > Chordata > Actinopteri > Myctophiformes > Myctophidae > Benthosema > Benthosema pterotum. The sequence continues at coordinate 38,162,612 of CM076966.1, forward strand.
TCTGTTGACATGAGGTGCTGTTAAGGCCATCAACTAATTTATTTTCTTTCTTTATTCAATGTATCGATACGGCAAAAAACATCACAAAATATCTTAGTGAGGCAACCCTACCTTTTGGTGTGGTTTGGGCTTAAGTCTTAGGGCACGATTTTGGTTACATCAGCCCTCATGCGCAATTAACGCACATAGCATTGGGGAAGAGGCGTTCCCACACTAAAGTCGCTAATTTCGTTACCTCGGCATCTCCCTTAAATACCTCCTATACCCGTTATATTATGCATAGGTGTGGTTTGGGCGTTTTTAGCTTTCATCCAATCCGTGTTGGTCTTGCCATTCCCTTTAATTCATCCCTTATCTATTTCCCTTATCCCTACTGCTAAGCCTGACCTTCCTAAGCACGCAGTGCAGGACAGACACATGCATGAGTAGCCTATTCTCAAAGATCATAGCTCTCATTTTCAAACAATTATAGCTCGGTCAATTCTCAATCATTTCTTACCATTCAACGTGTTATGTTGAAAAAACCTGTTCCATGTTTTTTTGCTGTATGTGGCGTGCATTTATCCCAAGTCTGCGAAATGTTATAAAGTAAATTCCCAAAAAAAACTCGGGAATTTGCGGCAAAAAAGACGTTTTTTTGATCATTCATTTCTCAGTCAATTCTGGACCATTTTTTACATTTCAAAATACAGCGTGACGGGAAAAACCTTCTCTCTCAGATGCTGTATAGCATATGTGGGTAGGTCTTCTCTACGATCCCGCATCGAGCAAAATGTAAGTGTCTGGGATTCGGTGGACCGTTTCCACCGAAATCCCGACACTTACATTTTGCTAGATCCCGCATCGTAGAGAAGACCTACCCACATATACTATACAGCATCTGAGAGAGAAGGTTTTTCCCGTCACGCTGCATTTTGAAATGTAAAAAATGGTCCAGAATTGACTGAGAAATGAATGATCAAAAAAACGTCTTTTTTGCCGCGTATTCCCGAGTTTTTTGCAATTTACAGCATTGCGTCACAAGTTAATTAATGTATTTAATTATATTATATACTGTACATTACCTAAACACAAGGAAGTGACCGACAGCAGGAGATCTACAGCTGTTTATAGGACAATCCATAAATAAGGAGATGAATTGAACTGGCGCCTTTCCACGTGGAGTCGTGGACATCTCCAAAGCGCACAGACGCCGCACCGTGCGCACGTGGCTCTGCCTTCTCATATCGGTTAAGGGGTGCTCTCAGATGGCGTTATCTAGTTCCCAAATCTAGTTGACGAAATTAGCAACTTAAGGGACTGCGCAACAAACACGCCCATGACCACACCTCCAGCCACAAATAACGGTGTCGGCATAAAGAATAGTGGCTAAGGGAAGAGAAAAGGTGACCAAAATAGCAATAAGGGAATTCGCTGCGGGTATCGGGTAACGTTAGGGACAACGGGTGGAAGGAAAATCGCGCCCATAGTCCTTTGATTAACACGACATTTAGTCTAAGTCTTTTTTAATCTTCTGAAGAACCTTAGTCGATTTAGTCCTAGTCAACACAATTAACACTATACCGGTATGTCCCTCCCATCTCTAACTCTGTCATAAATCATTAATCCTTTCTGTCCAGCCTTGTTTAGCCCCTTCCTCCACTGCCGTTACCCCGCTTGTCCAGTGGTCAAAGTAACTAATCACTTAAGTAGAATAAGTAGGGTTACTTACAGGAAGTACAATTTTGAGGTACAGGTATATGTACTTTACCTTTCCAATACTTCTGCTTGTACTCTACTTAAGTAAAATAGGCAAATATGTTTTCCACCACTGACTCCTCTCAGTATCCCAGTCTATGCTTAGCTAACCACATGTTTCGAGGCGACGGTGGCACAGTGGATGAACGGCAACCACATGGTTCCTAGTTCGAAGCCGGGCTCCCCCAGAGTTAGTGTCGAAGTGTCCTTGAGCAAGACTCTGAATCCCTAATTGCTCTTGATGTGGTTGGTGCTTTGCATGGGTTCCCTCTGTCATCAGTGTATGCATGTGTAATGGGTGAATGTAATCCACAATCTATGCAAAGCCCCTTGGATAAAGGCCCAATATAAATGCACAATTTTAGAATTTTACTCATTACTAGATCTCATTGTGTGCATTTCCAAGAAGGGGAAAAGGAATAGAACTGGTCAAATGTTGATATGAGCAGTGTAAGAGGCTAAATAGGTCTGTCCATATCTTTGGCAAATCAATGACAAAAAATAAAATGCTGAATATATTGCATTGATTGACATTCAGAATTAAGCATTCAAACAAGCCATATTTGTGAAATATTGAAAGATGTCTCCTTGTTGTTTATTGTCAGGTGGAAACCTCATTTGTCCTTAATTCAAATCCAAAAGTATCAGATCTACAAGCTCAAATCTGATCGCTTCTTTGCTACTATTTTGATTTGTTCTTTCATGAACCATTGAGAGGTATCAGAGGCAGCCTTATGAATCGGGAGGACCGTTACAAGACCAATACTATGACATTGACACAAGGCATTGACACATTTGATACTTGCTACTAGGGATGTCATGGTATCCGGTATTACCGGTATGGGGTCACAAAACCGGTACTTTGCTTGCCCACCGAAAGTACAGGAAAGACTTTTTTTGTGCCCAGTTGATTCAATATTGCAGGTTCTAACTAGATGTAACTCTTTGAGAGCGTAAACATGAAACCAAATGGACCCTTGTGGGTCCCTTGTGGGACCCTTGTGGGTCCATCCGCTATCGTATATATTAAAGATGGAGTGCCGTGATTTTTTTCTATCCTAAAACATGATCATCAGGTATTAATGTTATATGAAAAGTAAGATTTTTTCCCCAAAAGTGTACAGTGTTTGTTAAACTGTCATTTTTATGATTCCACTCCACCAGTTCATTAAGTATGCCTGGTTTGCCTGGTGGGTGGTGATGGGTGGAGATCCAGCTGAACTGAAGCCACACCCACAGCTTTAGTTGTATGATAAAGGAGGAGGAGTTATGGGAGGAGCTGAGCACATGATGTCACTATACTGAAGTTTTTTTCATTGGCACGTTTGACTGGAAAGGTTCAGCCCCCAGGAAGAAACCCTAAATACAAAGGGAAGACATCATTGCACATAAAAAACACACAAAGGGGTCTATTTACATACTGTCACCTCTTAAACATGTACAAAATTGGAAAAAATACAAAAATCACGGCACCCCCACTTTAATAATGTTGATTGAGGATTTGGCCTGCACGTGCCAGGACTCTGAGGAGATCCAGTGGTCAAACTATATAACCGATAACACCGATGTAAAAGTAAACTATAAAAACAGTGTTGAGATTCTTACACCGTGACATGCCTAACTTGCTACTGTGACAGTGTGACCCATCCCTATCACTGCACCTTTAAATACCCAACACATGGGCACACAAACACACAAAATGCAATATTCTATTTTTACTGATGTTTATTTTATTCAAGATCACAAGCAGCTCTCATCATATTCCAGCCCATACAAGCAAAAGTGATTAGCATGCTCTGTGCATTTAAGTAGAGAGAACACAGCTGAACCGATTGGGGCAATTTGGGCTAGCCCAACTCAAAGGGAGGATTGTTTCTATTGTGGAGAAATAATGGACCTTCATGAACTCTGAAAAGACTTTGAATAAAGACTAAAACACTAAAGACTAAAACACTGTAATGAACAATCTACAAGCTCGCAGTACAAAATGTGAATATGTGAATATTGTTTGAGCTATTATAGCACCCCTTTCCCTGTGGTCCCGTTATGTGGGTGGAGCCAGGGAGTCTATATAGGTTGGATAGAATGGCATTTTCAGTATCTGTCTGCTGCTGTCCTTGCTGTTGCTGAGGGTTGTCTCTGAGGAGGTGTGTTTGATTTTTACAAGTTCGAAGCCATGGTTAAGAATGCATTCAGAAAATGGTCTTTTCTTTTGCTTAAATAATGAGGGGAATAAATCAATTGTTAAACTGCCCAACGGCGTGCCTTGTCATCTATGATGTTTATACCTCACCTAAGCCATGGGTGTGACATACACTGTGCCAGCCAACACAGCCTTTACATTTGACAACTAAACCCAAGTTACTAACAGGAAATGGGAGTAACTTAACATCATTGAAGAGAGCAAGGCAGTGAGTGAGAGAGAGAAAGGGTGCTAAGAGTGGCGGGAGAGTTGACTGATGCCTGGTGGTCAGTTAAAGCTCAGAGGACCCCCTGAGCTTGGAGGTGCATTTCAGGCGAAGCAGGTGAAACGGCGAAATGCCTGGCTTCTATGGGCGAGGGACTAAGCAAGTATAAGTTGCACTACAAATGGATGCAGATGGAGAAGGATTATTCTTTTTTTTTGTTCATGGACAAAATCCACTGAAAACCCAGCTACACATGGATAAGATAAGATGGAGGATTCACTTTGTGATCTTTGTGATGAATGATCTTCACTCAATGCATCTGTTTTGCTCTTTTATGTTGGATGTGCCGCTGGGAATGTACTGTAGCCTAGTGATGCATCTTTTATTGAACTTCAAGCTGCATGGTGAAAGAAATGGCTGAACTATTTCAAGGCTACATCATTTTGAAAGTACTAAAACTACTGTAGCCAAAAACTACTTGAAAATGGTAGTTAACTTGTTGACTATACCCACTATTAGTTTGTGTATAATTTGTGCAAGGGACATCTTAGCAAGGGACATCTGAGCTTGCTATCTTTGTTGTTGGTGTATGTCACGTCCAGGAAGTGAGTTGTGTCGGCATAATATCAATCGGTCTTGGTGGATTATCAAAAGGAGGTAGAATTGCATTTTACGTTTTGATGGCGCCAAAGGTAACTTGAAACACAGGCAGTAAATGTAACATGTTAATATTGACAAAAGGCCTCAAGATCATTCATAGCTCTCACGTTCGTGTGTGTGTGTGTGTGTGTGTGTGTGTGTGTGTGTGTGTGTGTGTGTGTGTGTGTGTGTGTGTGTGTGTGTGTGTGTGTGTGTGTGTGTGTGTGTGTGTGTGTGTGTGTGTGTGTGTGTGTGTGTGTGTGTGTGTGTGTGTGTGTGTGTGTGTGTGTGTGTTGCAGTGACATGGCGTTAACTGCTGAGAAACAGAGAGGTGTAAGAATAAATGGAACTGAGGACAAAGATGCGAATGAGTAGTTGTATAAGTACAGACTAGAGTACATAATTAAGAGATTAACTAACTGCCTATATAAACCATGTAGTTAGTAGTGCTGTAAAAAGCATGCGGTCTGCACCCCCACCCCCCACCCCACACACTAATTATTAAAACTAGGACCTTACCCGTTGTGAATATATGAACACCAAATGACCTACAGTGTGGTTAATGTGATTTAATATCAATACCAATAATGTAAGTATTTTGATGAAGTGCTGCTGTAGTTGTGGATACTTGATCATGGGAAAAGGCGAAGCAGTCATAGCAAAGCAATGTGCACAGTTAACTGGTGATACATATTGGTTGGTCATTCACTACCTATGAAAGGCAAAACATGCAAAGTTTCATCATGCTTTTATGTAGCAGGTCATATGTCTAACTTGTGGGTTTTCATGATGTAAGCATTTTTTTCCCTCAGAAAACAACTCCTTGGGCTAAAAACACCCATACCTGTGCTTAGTCAGCATCTTTGGGCAAAGGCTATGTCCATTTTCAGGCAATGAGTGTTTCCCCCCTTTTTTGAGCCATATATATGAAATTATTTTTTGGTGTTGTGAATGACCTGATTGTGGATGTGAGCAGTGTACATCTTGTTGACATTACATGGAAATTACAGGACAAAGAATCAAACACATTCCACTTCATATATTTGTCCTGCTTATTCATCTGAAAAGATAACTTGTCTAAAGCCACAGTTCCAAGCAGAAATAGTCATCCATGTGCTGGAGGCAATTCTTTAAAAAAATAAATACAAAAATAAAGCCTTTCCACTCTGTAACTAGGTAGCTTGGCTCATCCTACCAGTTGGTGGGAGACTACCTACAGTACAAAGTCACATCGCATGATAACAAGCAGTGCTTGTGGATTGTTTAACTTTCTATCTTTATCTTTTTATCTTTACCATATCTTTTCGGTGAAAATATATGGTGCAGAGGGACAAAAGGACTTGGTGCGAAGTGGTTTTAACTAATCATCATGCATATACAGGCTCTTGGCCTCTACATGAGCACCTACTGTATGGCAGACTGGCAGATAGAGCTACTGGGATTGGGATGGCCAGCTGGGCATGTGGGCTACCTCGTTCTATCCCAAACAGTGGGGCAGAGTCGGGACCCATTTGTGGGTCATGGACCAAATTCTAAAAAAATATCTTTTGCCTACATGAAAATTAATAACAGGGTTTAAAGTACTTTTATAGATTATGAAATAAACAAACGTGGAAAACACATGGACTGCCTTCACTGACCCTATATAGGTTGGGAAATGTTTCTTGGTTTATTTCACTAGTAATGACTGTCTATACATATAGTTGGGGCCCAGGGCTTGACACTAACACTTGCCCGCTTGCCCGGGGCAAGTAAAAAAAAAATGGTGGGGCAAGTGAACACTGCTACCTGGTTGCCCGACCGGGCAAGTGTGCAACTTAGTGCACTATAATACAACACAAGATGAATTTGTCTTGAAGGCAGTCATTGCGCTCTGCCTCTGTGTCTTTCCCTGCTTTCTAGCTATCTCTACCTATCTCTCTCCCAGGTTCATTTAGTTCCTAAATATCATTTTGCTATGGTCAGGGACCACTGGGTCTGTGACCACTATGGGCTAATTACAGGGTTCCTACAGGTTTCTTAAAGTAAAATTTAAGACCTTTTTAAGGCCATTCATATAACACGTAATACCCATTTCACGGCCATCGTTAATAAGCAACGTTTTATATATTTTTCGCAAAATAGCACTGGTGCTACATATATTTTCATTCACCAGCACCACTAGAAATTAACAAGTGCTATAATTATTAGGGGTGTGTATCTCTCCCTTACAAGACAATTCGATACGTACCGATTTGCATGGTATCTATACGATTCAGAAACGATTTATTTTATATACAGAACGATTCGATTCAGTAGAATTTCGATACGATTTTGATTTGTTGTAATTTGGTACGATACGATTCAATACAGTGCGATCTGACGCATTAAAAACCCTATGTAATTAGGGTTAGGCTGCATAGGGTTTCTTTTTTATTATCTACTACAGTCCTAATAAGCCCCAGGAAATTATAAGGGGAACATGAAAAACAACTATGTGTTTGGACTTTGAGGTGGTGCATGTCTGTCCGAGTATTCAGGAGTGCTTTGACAGGTCTGCCTGCTGTGACAGAAGTAGATGCAACTACACTAGTATACATTCATTATTAAAGGAAGCTAAATGGCTATAGACCAGTGGTTTTCAACCTCTTTCATACCAGGGCCCACTATTTATTTAGAATTTCAGCCACGGACCACCAATTGATTACATTTTAGCCCCACAGACCCCACAACTAAAGATTTCATTTAGTTTTGTCCACAATTCCAGGCTGGATCTCATCCTCTCAGGGACCCCTGCCATAGATGCGAGCTGCTCATCACGTTAGCTACGCTAGCTAGTTGCTGAGCTAGCTACCAGCTACTCATTCTCGATACAGACAACACCACCACCACCATCAAGTTGTCCCGTGGATGGAAAATACGATTTAAAAGGCTATGGACGTGAATGGAAGCACAGATGTGTGCAACTATGCAATAAAGTTGTGTAAAGCTGTCGATCCCGACAGCTCCGCTCCGCTCATCTGTTTGTCAGCTGTATCCACTTGTTGCGCTGTGGTGTCCGAGGCGTAGTATAGAGAATTGTGACATTGAGGGGACAGAATACAGCCCGGTCACGTGGTTCAAGTACTCGCGTGAGCTCAAAACTCCAGCTGTCCCTATTCTTGTTGTCCTCATTCCGTAGAGGTCTATGTAGAAGCGCCTCCAATGGACTGGCCCCATGAAATGAACGGAGTTTGCGTAACTCTAAGACCCTGAATACTACGTCACACAGACACTCGCACTGAACGTAGATGATCTACAACCAATGTGCCCCATTGCAATGCATGGCTATATGAGCTTTATATCTGTGGTTATTGGTTTTTGCGCAGCTGATGGAATCATCGATCATCTCTTTAGGATCGATCTAACGTCCAATACAGGATCGCTCCGACACACGTGGCTCGATGTAACTGCGCAAAATTTAAGACCTAGATATAAAAATTCAAGACCTTTTTAAGTCTTTTTAAGGTATTATTTTCAAATTCGTAAATTCAATGCTTTTAAGACTTTTTAAGGTCCGCGGAACCCTGTAATTAAGATGATGAATTTTAACTCTTGAGAGTGTAAAAATGAAACCAAATGGACCCGCAAGGGTCCATTTGGTTTCATTTTTACGTTCTCAAGAGTTACATCTGGTTAACCAACTTAGCTGGGGACCACCTGAAACCCTCTCAGGGACCACTGGTGGTCCCCAGACCGCCTGTTGAAAACCCCTGGTTTAAAGCACCCAAGTAGGAAGTAAACTTAAATGCAAAATTTACAATATATTTTTGGGCGGCAAGTGACCATAGACAGACCTAGTCTTGGGCGATATTGATTTTTTAATATCGATATTGATAACGTGATTAAAACCGGTATTCTCGATATTACCGAGTCTAGCGGCCAAACCACCGACTGCTGTCCACGCGGGCTCGTGATCTTCTCTGTCCGTCCCCCCTGTCAATCACGACGAGCAGCGCAATCACGACGATAACCATTTCCCCCATTATATGTTAAATTAAACCCTTGTGCATCCACCCTGTGGATATCAAACATCTACATCAAAGGACAACACCACAGCAGACGATCACAGCACACCATGCACAGACAGAGTAGCCAATTGTATTTAAAAATCAACTGAAATATAACTTGCTGTGCCACCGCACCGCAGCAGCGAGCAGACGGCTGCGCACGCATGCACACACACACACACACACACACACACACACACACACACACACACACACACACACACACCAGTAGTCCAGTCCACCACCAGTGGTCCCTGAGAGCATGAGGTCCATTTGGTTTCATTTTGTGATCTCAAGAGTTACAGATCTATAAGGGTCCGTTTGCTTACAAAGGATCCATCATTTAGCTGGATCTAACTAGCGATCCTCAAACAATCAGTGCCGCCATTACAAAAAAAAAAAAAAACAGCAACCAAGGCTTTTTTTTTAACCTTACCTTGTCTCCAAATAACAGGTCAACCACCAAAGATCAGGGAAAAGATCGCTATTAGATCCAAAAGTCAATAAATCCAAGCTCCTTCAGTGTACAGATCCATAAGGCTCCTACACTCCTACACAGTGCTCCTACACTCTCTCTGTCTCTCTGTGTGTTGTGTGGTTGCTATGGAAACTCGTAGCTGACACACGTGGCAGGGAGAGCCACGTGGTGAGGGTGAGAACCCCGTAGACTCAACTACATGCAACACATGCTCTCTCTCTCTCTCTCTCTCTCTCTCTCTCTCTCTCTCTCTCACACGTGTTCAGTAGCATTAACCGGGGAGTCACTAATTGCAGCTGGCTATGTGCAGAAGATAAAAGGTGGCATTCTCAGTCCATATTATTTCATTAAACGGTATATAATTATACACATCATATACACCCAACGAAACCACTCAATGGACACAGCAAATACCAGTTTGAATTATCAAAATCCATTCAGAATTGAAGATGCATAGAAGGAATCAAATCTCAACTCTTTGCGATGCGACATGAGCGGGCTCTGCATGAGTGGGCTATGCGTGGTTGTTTTTCTTTTTTTGGACGATATTGTTTGGAGGGGACGGTAAAATACGATATTCGGTATTCGGTATTTTTTGTAAATCCTGCGATATTACTCGGTATTGATTTTCAATATCGCGGTAAACGGTAATACCGGTATATTGCCCAAGACTACCATGACCTGAGGGCAAGTAGAACCTGACTTGCACTTGCCTGATGGGCAAGTGCCTCGGATACCTTAGTGTCAACCCCTGGGGCCACTAGAGAAAGGCCCAGGCAGGTTTCAGCTGTAGTACTAGTCGTCAGTTTATCTTAAACATGGATGAGAGAAGAGGGCTCAGTGCTTGGAGCTCTTCCCTAAAATGCAGCGTTGGCATCTGACTGTCCAAATGTTTGCTAGAATTAATGCATAGCAAATGTATTAGTTTCATTGTGAAATTCTGTTTTTTGGGGGGCGTTTCCAATGAGAATTTTGGCCTGCCGTTTTCTGTGCATCTAGCCCTCATCCAAAGAAGTCATTCACAAACAAAATTCATAAATAAAGACCAGCTCTTTATTTGTGCACTTACAGATATTTTCAGGAGTCTGGGTTCTGGCGGTGGGGGATTCCAAATTCGTAAAGTGGCATAGCATGGCCTGCTCCAGCCCTGTGGCCATTGTGGTTCAGTTGCTGCAGAGCTTTCAGTGATGATGATAATGCTGATTACAGAATCAGGTGGAGATTAGGCTACAGTATACAGGACTCTTGTCTTGTTTTTAGACCGGTGAGAGTGAGCGAGAGATTACATGATTGCATCACAATGTTGCTGGTCCTCCGTTAATACAGGACTACTAGATCAAAATGTGATATTCATTGTGTGTGTGTGTGTGTGTGTGTGTGTGTGTGTGTGTGTGTGTGTGTGTGTGTGTGTGTGTGTGTGTGTGTGTGTGTGTGTGGGTCGGTCGGTCGGTCGGTCGGTCGGTGTTTGTGTGTCTGTGTGTGTGCATGCGAACATGTGTGAGTGGGTTAATTGATTTGCTGATTCATAATTGATATAATCATTAAGAAATGAATTGCTAGTTGCTACCCTGCATGTATTTAAAATAATTTGAACCAGCAGTATGATAATCATGATAGAGAAGAATATTATCCATTACCTAGTGATGCACACATTATGTCTATAAATGCATTTTGGCCTATTCGGTACTGTATGCATGCAATGAATGCTTTCTAAAGTGCTGAATAAATGTTATATGGACCCATAATAGTGACTATGATTTTAAGCTGTTCCATAATCATGGTCAAAGACTTCCCCTTCTGGTCCATCCCTACCATTACCTGAACAGATGCCAAGTGGTGGACAGTAATCAGAGAAAGATAAATGAACACTCGCACACCGAGGGCTCCGATGCCACAGGTGCTTTATTGGTCCTTTAGTTAGAAATGGTGAAGTGGAGGAATAGTTATGCGGTTATGTTAAGGTCAGTCAGCTGTGGACCTGTGAGGCTGCTTACTCTTGCAAGTCCGGCAAGGGTCAGTGTGGTTCCATTTGTACTTCTCGATTTGACTGTGTTGTTTCTCATACATGCTCCTACATTTTTGACCCTTTTATTATTTTTGATTATGTATGAATAAACACTGCTGTACTTACTACTACTACTACTACTACTCTCTCTCTCTCTCTCTCTCTCTCTCTCTCTCTCTCTCTCTCTCTCTCTCTCTCTCCATTCTCTCACTCTCTGGGAATTCCTTCCAGCATCAAAGGACCTCATGTAGTGGATCTAGACTGCTATCTGTGCTTCACTGTAGTGCTATTGGCAAAACCCTGTCATGTTACCCAATTGAAACAGTGGAGTGAAATAGTGCTACCGAGTGTACATGTATATTTATCAGTTGAAAATGGCACTTTTCTTTGAATAGATGGGGTGAGAAAATCACTACCACTGTTGTTCTACTGTAATGCATTGTATGCTATTTCATGGCTGAGGGATTTCATGGCTGAGGGAAGCACCCCCCCCCAATAATAATAATTTTAATCAAAATAGTTACTATGTTACTAGGCCTGATACTGTACATATGCAGTATCAGAGGCTTATCCTGGTAAAGTGCCTGTGTCAGATTGCTCATGTACGTGCATAGTGAACTTTCAGCACCCCCTACCGTAAATATCTTCCTGGGGCCATGTACTATTTCATGCACTTATCTTATTGTACTAAACTTTGATTCCATTAATTATGTAACTAAGCAACTGATACTCCAAATGACTTTCATACAAGCTGTAGGTTTTAGTATTTCAACATCAGTAATATGTAAGTCTTTTAACGGAGCACAGAATACAATTTCAGTTTTAGGGCTATTCAGTTACCTAAGCTATTCTTTCTTTTATACAGGTCAGAGATCAGGTATGCGTTAAATAACACATCCTGTAGTGTGAACTGAAAGTTCATTTGTTTAGCTTCTGGTCAGTTCAGTGCAGTTCAATTCTCCGGGCTCATACCTCATTCATTCATTCATTCATTGACTTCCATATCCATTCCATATTCATTCATTCCATCTCCTTCTCTACTCTTCACAAAGTACTGCTTTGCCCTCTGTTCTGGTCAGCTGTTAATCATGTGCCATACCTTTTGTCTGACAGTCAGAGAGCCAATGTTAGACAGTAATAAAGTAGATATCGTTGCTGTAGGGCAGAAACCTTTTATCTCCATTTTGTTTGTTTTTTTGTTTGGTGTTATAAATGAACACCCTAATTAATCATTCCACAAAAGTCGGCTATGAAAAATGGCAAATCTACAAGCTCAAAGCGTGGTACAAAGCAAACATTTTTTGATCTTGTAGATCTGCTAATATTGACATTGTTTATTTTTATTTGAATCCGTCCGACATGAGGTTTCCACCAAAGAGAGGATTTTTGGTGGGAATCGGACACCCGCTGTCATTTCTCCACATTTTCTCTATGACTGTATAACCGATGCATTCGAACATGAATGTGTATGACTCAACAGTCTGGAGAACAATGGCAAACAGCCAGCTTGGTGGTAGAACACCATAGCGATGCTTTGGAGACACACACTGGCAGGAATTCCATGGGCAGCTTCAAAAATAAATGAACCAAACCAAAAATACAATTTGGGCCTTATGCTGGTCGGACAGTGACATGTTGGGATCCATTTTCATCTCATCACCCTTTTTACGCAATTTGAGCATCATCCTATTTCTCTTAAACACCTCCTAGACCTGTTACATTATGCATAGGTGTGGTTTGGGCGTTTTTTAGCTTTCATCCGATCTGTGTTGGTGTTGCCATTGCCTTTAATTCATCCCATATCTTTTCCCGTTATGCTTACTCCTAAATGCTTCAAGTAACGGCTTGTGATGCATGGTTCTGTCCGCAGCCTCGTTGTTTGCTCTCTCTATATGCGCCCAAAACTCGTCTTTTCAAAAGATCGTGGCTCAGTCAATTCTAGGTCTGGAAGATATTGATATTTAGAGGATTTTCATCCGATGAGTTGGACAGTTGACTGAGTGAAGGCAGACCCTGCAAGCAAGCCGGAACGGGGCCATCAAGGGGCCATTTCGGGCTGGTCTTTGGGCCCCCTTTGGGCTTCCCGTACAGGGCCCATAGGGGTCGTGCTCATTGGCAAAGCGCTGGGCCCTAACTGTTGGCCCCGCAGGGGCTGCCCAAACTTGGCCCTAACAACCCACACTGGCCCAGCACAGGGCCACACGGGGCCCTGAATGGGCAGACCTCACTTCGCCCTCAGAAAGCCCCATTAACTGCCCAAACTAGGCCCTCACTATGCCCACAGTGGTTTATCAGTTAATTTCCTATACATGGGTGCCTGTGTTGGTCCTCAATATGGCCGCTAAAGAACTACAAATGAGCCACGAATTGCATCATTAAATCTGTTTACACCAACTGACTGAACTAAAAATTGAAGTACACCAATTAAAATGCAAGTTGTCACTGCATAACCATGATCTGTACTGTGAAAAAAATGCGGGTTCTGCTGCTGCGAAGGATATCCAGGTTAAGACAACCTCACTGTTCACTTTGTTTCAACTCGGATATTCAAGTTGATAAAGTTGACACAACTACAGTACTCTAGTTGACTCAACCTTGTTTTGTAAGTTATCAAAATTGACTAAACTTGTCAACTACAGTTAAGAAAACCTCACTGTTCACTTTGTTTCAAATCGGATATTCAAGTTGATTAAGTTGACACAACTACAATATTCTAGTCTTCTCAAATCTGTTTTGCAAGTTATCAAATTGATTGAACTTGTAATAACCTGTTGTTTCACCTTAATACGTTGATTTAGATCAAAGCATCATTTTACTTAATCAATGTAATATAACTTTCCTTTCTTAGTTGAACAAACATACATTTCTGCATTATTATAACTAACAGCTTCAGGTTATCCTTGTACACAAAAATATTAAATAAAAAAATAATTAAAATCTAATAACTAATATCTAAACAATATTGAGCCAATACATAAAAAGTACACTCATTTTTTTTATGAATAGTAGTAATACAATTGAAGTTAAACCACTAAAAAATCTGTTTTGTTACCCTTAAGATAAGTAAAATTGACCAAGAAACAATTATGGCTTTCAAACAACAGGAAATACCAGCACAATTTCACATGGTTTATTACCTCTGAATTTCTGGGGATTCAAATGACAAAGGTAGGCAACAGCCATAAACGGTTGGAAAACCAACTATAGGAAAACCAACAACTATTTTGTTATTAGCAACCACTTTGAAGTGGTTCTTTAACAGACAAAAAGATAGAAAGTGACAATCCACAGACCATGGTCTGATTACCATGGTATATAAAAAAAACTGAGTTGCCAAGAACTGAGACACAAAGGGCTCAAATTTCGTTACCATCTAAACCCATCTTTTTTTCTTTTTTTACTATTTTGAAAAACTTTTGGGGACAGTTCAACGTGCCAATCTATTGACACATTGTGAGCTTGTAGACTGGCCATTAAAGGTAGGGGAAGTGATTTCACTTTTGTCAGATATCACCCAAAAAAAAATTTTTTTCTGTTAAAATGCTCTATTATAAGGTGTGGAAACCACATATGGAGTTTCCCCCTCCCCCACGTTAGCAGAGGAGCTAATAAAAGTTCCCCAGGTCACCACCAATTTTCCTCCAATCAGGAGCGAGCAGCAGGTTCACATAGTGTAGCTACTGTTGGGGGCCCCTAGTGCACCAGGCTGGTACTACACCATGAATTTCAAATCACTTCCCCTACCTTTAACTATTGAAAAATGTTTTTTTAATAGTTTAAAAAGGCAAAGAAGTTAAGAGATAAGGGGTTTAGCGGTAACAAAAATGGAGCCCTAAATATACATTTAACAACAAAACATTGCAACATGTAAACTTTTATCCATTTGGATAAGCAAAATTCACCATTTTACCTCAACACTATGTATATGAAATATGAATATTTAAATGATTTAACCATTTTGACAAGTAAAAGCATAATTCACCATTTTAAGTTGACACTGTACGTCTATGAAATATAAAGCAGCATTTATATCCAAGTGCAAGCAGTATCGAAGTGCAAATGGAGATACAACTGACTTGTCAACTTTGGGGGAGGATCAGCACTTTGCATGTCTTTTATCATCCGGCTCAAACAGCCTGACAGTGCTGCAGGTTTGACTCCCAATCCAGATGGGGATGCCACGTGTCTTACCCAGTGTCTCCCCTCTGTCAGTCTACTTTCAACCCATCAATGAAGGCAGGAAAAGAAAAAAGAAAGCAAAACGACAGACTGCCTTGGAAAAATTGCCAGGACTTAGGCTGTATCCATAGCTTCATCTTGAGATTCAGGACCTTTCGGGTTAGCTTGCCAGAATCCAACTCCAAGAAGAGTTTATGGTTAAATCTGAACGTGTACCTTAACTCCTTCAGGTAACTGAGGTTGAGTGTATAGCATAAGCCGACGAGGACACAGCAGGCCCTAGCTATTGTCCCAAGGCCTTTGATCACTTCTACTCCCTCCAGAACAACGGCGATGTCTGAGCTGGAACTGGTCATAGAAGTACACACAGTGATTGCAACGGTGAGCCACTCCCGTATCTCCTCCAAGTTGTCAGTGTCCTGCAACATGAAATTGTCATAGTTTAATATGTGACAGTCATGCCACGACAACGGATAACAGTGTGATGCCACAGTGATGTCACCAAGCATAAAAGGCATACCCTGAGGATTGAGAACCAGAGAGAGAGTAATTCCAGACACATCATCAAGAGCTAGTAGCATTGAGCAATAAGACGTTCTCAATCACAAGGTTATAGACAACCTTGGCTTATAGAGTCTACTACCAAAACGGCAGGTAGGGCATTTGACATTTTGGGGTAAAACCTTCCATTACCTACATACTGTAAGCTATAACTGCCTCTGTTTCAGTTTCAGCACAGTCGTTTGGGTAGGAACGAACCATGTCAATAAAAGACAATGCAGCCAATCAGCATAACATTCCATGGCTAAGAGGTTGGCTTGTGGCATTGTGTTTGGTTGCCTAGAGACGAGGCAGCCAATCGTTTGGCTGCCCAGCTTGCCTTTCAAGCAGCTGGTAGAAAGAATGGATGCTGCTATATTGTATATCTACCATTTCTGCAAACAAATTTGGTCTAAGTAAGGTTCAAGTGGTGAATCCAATATATTAATACCAAAGGATAATGTGTAAACAAACCACATCATTTAAACATCAATTTATACTGACAGTGCTGAAGTCTGGGTTTCATCTCTCTCCCAGGATTTCTTGGCTAAAGTAACTTCCAGGCAACTTCCAGTTATGAAAGTGTGTGTCAAGAAGTACGGGTGCTCTAAGCGGTTTACATGGTGATAGACATGAAAAGCAACAAGTGCACTACCATGTAGGACAATACAGATGCTCACCTCTCCCATCACAATGTAGTCCAGCCCTAAGGTCGATATCTGACGATTTTTCAAATGGACTCTAAGGGGTCCATTTGGTTCCATTTGTACGCCCTCAGAAAAAAAAAAATCAAGTGTACAATGTTGTTAATGCTATCAGTACCTGGTAGATCATCAGCCAAGGTGTCCCGTCTTGCGGCATTGAAGATTTCAGCATGGGATTTTCCTGCATGTTTTAGAACGTCTGCCAAAATGTCAGCAAAGCCCTCTGAAGCGATCTGCCCGACTGCTTGTGGCTGGACGGATTTGGTCAACCTCATCAGCAAACTGTAGAAAACACAAGTGTGATTAGCATTCCGAATCTGCCAACTAATAATATACTGTAGTCAATCTCACAATAATCTTGAATTTTATGAGCGGGTCTAGGACACCTAGGAGGTTCCCATGCATGAGTTACATGAGGTATTGTTTTGTTGCTATACCACTGACCTCAATTTAAATCATATCAGTTTGAGATATTACATAGGCACTAATCTAAACGTTTTGTGATGGGGAGAGGGGAAAAATGCAGAAAAGAGCAGATCTACAAGCTCACATTGTGTTGCTGTGATGCACTGTGACGTGCATCACAACATGATTTTTTTTAAACCAAATAAGGTTAATGAACTCCTATAAGGTCATTAACAACATACACCTGTGCAGTATACTTACTCCACTAGGTGCTCTTAGAAAGGGATATCTTTGCAGTATATCCTCCACAGGCATCCCATCCATGATTTCACGCCGTCTCCAGGAGTAGGATCGCACCATGAGATCTTTCACAGTTGGGAGATGTGGATGAGTTTTCAGAACAGCAATGTAGGCCTTCATAGAAGTGGCATCCTCTCCTACAACTGGCATTTCCTGTGGCAAAATCATAGACAGATGTGCATAAGTTGTACAGTGTATGTGAATCGATTTTGTTATCGCTGGATAACATTTTATTCACAATTCCATGCTGTATTGACGTCTTAACCATACAAGATACAACAGGATTTTTTAATTTAAATACCCATCCTACATACATACAGCAACTGACTTACGCATCCTTGATTAGCAGGCCGTCTATGCAGACTAGGTGTAGAGGGAGGCTGGTGCTGATTCTTGTGACCATACTCTTTCATCTTCTAGACCTCGTCGACGCTGAGCAGTGGGGAACGTTCAGCTTTGAACTTCCTTTTCAACGATTCATGCCAGTTTTGCTAGATAACATTAAACACATTTTAGTATTAATAGTCGTAGGACAGGAAACAAGGCTTAAGGTGGGGGTATTTGACGATGACTGACCTGAACGTACTCCTGATTGGTGCGATACCTAGTATAAAAGGAAATAACCCAAACTCTTTCTAAAACGTTTCTAAAAAGATCAGCCAAGAATCTATGAATGTAATAAGTTATAAAGTTATAGTAATGGTTAACAGTTGATTCTTACATGTTGTGTGACATCAGTTTTTCATAAAGCACTCTGGTAATTTTGTGTCGTGTTCTCGGCTCTGAGACGTGGGTCCCTGGCATCGAGCAGCATCTGGACGTCATGTGGAAAAGAGGGACAAACAGAGAGTGCTTGGAGTCTTCCATGAGGTGGTTCAGCACTGCAATGAAACAAACAAATGATTTTAAGTAGTAATAGTTTTATATTCTATAGTGTCTTGCAGTCTCTTCAGCTACTTTTGGATTATGCAAGCAGGATAAACAAGAAAGTGATGACAATGAAATGAACAGACACAACTGAAACCTAACATACAAGTTAAGTTGATTAATTGAGTCCCTGATTGGATGAAATTGGCAACACAAAGTTATGTTACTGAACAAACACTTTATTGGGATGATTATTGGTTATAATTATGCATAGGGATGTCCCGATACTGTATCGGTACCGGAAAAAAGTATTGGATTGGCCATTTTTTTGTCATATCGGTTCAGATAGATATCGGCAATACTGTATCAGTAACAGAAAAGCATCAGTATTGGCCCTCATTTGTCATTATCAGAAGGTTATTTTTATGCTTGGTTATATGTTTAAAATATATAGATATACAAGCTCAGAAATATATATACACAAGGCCAGAAACAATAGCAAAATTCCATGCTTTTTACTTTCATACAATGAAATTATTTTTTTCTTCACATCATTTATGTGAAGTGATTGTACAGGGCCTTAATGGAAACACCACTAGAATAAGGACCTCTTTGATCCTAGGGCCCACTATTTATTCAGAATTTGAGCCACAGACCACCATTTGAGGACATTTTAGCCCCACAGACCCAAAACTAAAGAATTATTTTTTTGCTTTTGTCCATAATTCCAGCCTGGATTTGGGAAACAAAATAGTCAAACAGATCATATTTTAACTCTAAGAGTGTAAACATGAAACCAAATGGACATGCAATGGTCTATTTGTTTCATTTTTACACACTTACATATGGTTAACCAACTTTCCATCATTTAGGGTTAGGGTTAGCCTGGGGACCACCTGGAATCCTCTCAAGGACCACTGGAGGTCCCCGAACCACCTGTTGAACCCCCCTGAGCTACTACAACTACAGTCTCGAATGAACATTGTACATAAAAATCAGGCACCGATTAATATACCCCCATTAATATTACTTGGGGGTCCATAGACTAATGTATGTCAAAATGGGGGTCCTTGGCATAATTAACATTAAAAACAGCACTGTGCCCCACGATCATTCTAACAGCCACGGACGTGTCTTGTTTACCTACAGGCTAGCTAACACAGAGCCTTACTATAGACGGAGTGGCAACTCCATTCACTTCATGGGGTCAGTCCAATGGAGGCTATTCTACATAGACTTCTATTGAGAATGGGGACAAATGATCTTTCATCTGTATTTTGGGTCGTTTTTTGTAGTAGTAAGAGGCGGCCTGCAACATAAACATTAGAGACTTTAGTTGTTACTGTACAAAAACCTCCTTTCAAACAGTTGCAAACATGACCTAAAACAGCTCTTATTTGTGCCGCCCTCGTTAAAACAATGTATTTCCAACTCCAGTTTGGCGCTATTCAGGCTGCATGATTGAACAGCGCTCGAGCGCGCAGTTTCTGCCCCCTCAATGTCGCAACTCTGACACTAACCCCAATAAGTCCCTCGCATTGCGGGGGACTACTGCACTCCTTAACGCCAACTCTATCGGCACTAATAGCAGTCGAACCTTCTATTACGAATCTAGCTGGTCTAGCATCACCCCCATCTAATGTTCGAGCATAATATGCTTCATCCACACAACATATCAGAGCAAAGTAGTACCACAAACCGGGAGACGGGAGGGGAGGGGAGGAAGGGGTTTAGAATGGAGAGGAGAGGAGAAACATGGGATGAGGCGGCAGGCTTAGCTGTGTGTGGAACGTCGAAATAAAGAATGGCGAAATGACGCTCTAAATATTATAAATGAATGCTAACGCAGGCAGCAGCCAGAAACAACCCACAGTAGCAAAAATACCCTAAAAAGAATAGATGGGGCGGCAGTGGCTCAGAGGTAGAGTACCCGGATGGTAACCACAAGGTTGCCGGTTCGATCCTGGGCTCCCGCAGAGTTACTGTCGAAGTGTCCCTGAGCAAGACACTTAACCCCTAATTGCTCCTGATGTGCTAGTAGGTACCTTGCATGGTTTCCACTGCCATCAGTGTATGAATGTGTGTGTGAATGGGTGAATGTGATGCACAAGCTATGTAAAGCGCCTTGGATAAAGGCGCTATATAAATGCACCATTTACCATTTACCATTTAGAAAGTTTGGCGCAAATCCGCCATTTGGCCATCCCTTCTCCCTGCTATGTGTAAGTTAGTACAATAACCTAGTAACATAAAATATATACTTACCAATTGCCTCTTCTTCTCAGACGTGAATTCCCATTCCGTGACCAATTTTTGTATGAGTTCCTCTGTTGTTTAACAACTGCTGTCGCCATATTCCAGGTGTTTTGAGTTCGTCCGTCCATTCGTGCTCCACCAGCACGTAGGTCTACCGACCAAAACTACTGGTTATGTATCCAAGTTTATTTAAATAAAACAAGCGGCGACGCAGCTCGCTTAGTTCCCATACTATCAGCTAAACACGGACCGTGAATCCAGTCGTCCACCGAGCTAACTGCCGACATAAAACACAATTTAAATTCTCCGCGTATAATGGTGCCTCGTGCCTGTCTCTGTGAAGCTGCTGCTGCTGAGTAGAAGGAGGACGGTGATTGGTCAGTACAGCCGATAGCTGATTTGCATACAGCCAATCGCTTGGCGTTTTGCTTCAAAGGCGGGCTTTGAAGCTTTGCAATCTGTGTGTGTGTGTGTGTGTGTGTGTGTGTGTGTGTGTGTGTGTGTGTGTGTGTGTGTGTGTGTATATATATATATATATATATATATATATATATATATATATATATATATATATATATATATATATATATATATATATATATATATGATGTCCCCATGGACCATCATTTGATAGGCAGGGACCCATATAAGACACGTTCTTGACAGATTTATTATCAAGGACTACCCAGTTTGACATGCATTAAAGGACGACTTCACCAATTTTCAATAGTCATATAATTGGTCCTCACTAATGTTCATGATGTGGGAATGGCACAGACGATCTACAAGCTCACAACGCGCCGCTTTGCGTCGCGTTGTGAGCTTGTAGATCGTCTATTTTCACTACTTAAGTTTTCTAATTCATGAAGTTTCGTTGATTTTTCTTTGATTTCATGAAATTACTGGAAAAAATAATTGAATTTTGTTTTTAATTTGTGGATTTACTTGCGTTTTTGGGAGTTCTTGTTGAAAAATGTTTTGATATAATTATTCAAGGGACCCATAAAAATTGCTATAATTAATCAAGGGACCCATAAAAATCTCTCTGTGACCCACAAATGGGTCCTGACCCAGTGTTTGGGAAACAGCTGGGATAGCTGATGATCTGAATAATGGATGAAATGAAGCTGCGAATTGTATAGGGCTGTCCTCAGTAAAAAAGCATGGGGCCTGAAGATGCAAATCTGCAACGGGCCTGAGCGGGTTGACCCACAGTGGCCCAGTACGGGATTGCTGTTGGCAGCCCGCAAGTGTGGGCTGAACAAGGCAAGCCCAAAGTGAGACCACATGGTGGGCAACCATTGGGCTAGCATGCACTGGGCCTGTACAGTTTTGGTGATGGCTTGCCATAGCCCTCACTGCCCATACCTAGCCCGAACCGGCCCCGTTCCGGCTTGCTTGCAGGGAGATGGTGTGGGGAAAGCTTAAAGACTAATCAGTTATCTTAAGAACCTGCTATTCTTATAAGTAAAATAGCAGATCTACAATCTCATAACGTGTTGCACCTGGTGAAGTGGCTAAGTAGCTTCTTAGCTGGTGAAATAGATTGTCTAGAAGCCTCTTAGCATGCCATAAAGCAGGCCTGCCTTAATTAGAACTAGCAACTAGAGAGACTATCCTGTCAATTACTCTTTTGGATTACAGGTGTCCCCTGCAGTTGTTGCGAACACAGTGAGCCCTTATGCTTGTTACACACCTGCGAAAAAGCGAAACGATTTTTTTCGCGCGAATATTTCGCTTTTTTTTAAAACATATTGGAGTCAATGTAAGCTTACACACCACGGCGAATTAGCGAAATAGCGAAAATGCGACAATTTTCGCTTTTTGTTTTTTCGCTTTTGTGTCGAATTTTTCAGCTAGTCGCAGGCGACTAATACCCGCTGACCAATCAGAATGCAGTCTAAACTGCGCTGCCGTGTATAAACCATAAACTGCAGCGCATATTTCTCTGTGTGTGTGTGTGTGTGTGTGTGTGTGTGTGTGTGTGTGTGTGTGTGTGTGTGTGTGTGTGCGTGCGTGCGTGCGTGCGTGCGTGCGTGCGTGCGTGCGTGCGTGCGTGCGTGCGTGCGTGCGTGCGTGCGTGCGTGCGCGCGCGCGCGCGCGCGCCCTCGTTATTAAACCACACTGTTCCATGTTGCCAGGGCATATCCACGGCGCATCACGCATTGGAAGGGAAAAATATCAATGTCTCAACCTACTGTATAGCTCTGGTTTGGTTTTGGAACTGCCTATGTGAATTTCTCTCAACTAGGCCTGCAAATTTACAGGAATATAAAACGTTTAGCGCTGTCCCCTGCAAACACAACGGTAGGCTACATGTGGAAAAAATCTTAGCCTATTATGTGATGCGATTATTGTATTGCGCATCAATCCATGCCCAAACTTAACATACCGCCTCTTGTTGAGGCTGCTGTGAGCTATACGATCTGCAAACAAATGATCTGCCTTAATATCTCATACTAAGGTAGGCAGTTTGGTAGACATAATATAGAACTATAGGCTACAGCTCTAGGGCAAGGGGTCTGGAGCGACCCGCTTGTAACTTCCCGAAACGTTCTCATCTTGCGGGCCGCGGACCCCCAAATGGATATACTAGGCTGACCATACGTCCGTATTTCCCAGGACATGTCCGTATTTCACGTCCTGTCCTGGGTGTCCTGGTTTATTTTTAGAAAATGAGGAAATGTCCTGGTTTTTGTAAAATTACTTTCATTCAGTTCCTTTCCGACACGTCTTTGCTTACATCGGACCAGTAAATTGACAGGCACTAGGACACTGCGCACGATGACCTCAGCTCTGAGCAGAATCAGTGCAGGCAGCCTTCGTCAATCAGTTAGTAGACACTAGACAGCGTGGTTGTCAGTCTCCACCACCATGCCCAAGCGCAAGTGCACGTTTACAGAAAAAATTCCCTGTATTCAGACCGGGGCGAGACAAAAGTGAAGCACTGTGCACTGTTTGCAAAGCAGGCACGTATGTCTCGCACTGCAGTGGTGGTGCAGTGCAAGGGACCTAAAATCCCACATTGACACAGAAAAACACAAAAAAGCTGTTTGAGGCGATAGTAGCGCCTGTTCGATATCTGAATATATAATATAAACCAGGGAAAGATGATGCAGTGAAGTCAACAGGTTGTCCGGGGACCACCAGTGGTCCTTGAGAAGGTTCCAGGTGGTCCTCAGGCTAAATGATGGAAAGTTGGTTAACCAGATGTAACTCTTGAGAATGTAAACATGAAACCAAATGGACCCTGGACAGAGTTGTACCCGAACGCGTTCAAAGAACGAAAGTTCTTTGAACCGATCATATTTTTAAGGAACTTGAACTCGTTCATTTCTGGCGTGAGTGAACGTCACTTTTCTTGCGTTCGATTTCGTTCAAGAGCAGAACTCGACAGGCTCGCATTTGTGACTAAAATGTTCATAGCACCGGCCATTCAGCTGTGATAGAGACATGACACAAGTGCACATTCCATGAGTTCTATACCTAAATTTATATTACTGTAGCACGGCGGTGTTGTTCGCTAAAATAGAGCAGATATACAAGCTTAGCTAACAACGTGTTGAGGCTCGAGGCATCCTTGGCTTGAAGATCTGTTCTCCTTGCCCACCGCCCTGCCCCTCCCTGTCAGCAGCGCACAGCATCAGACAGCTAACACACAGCACCAAGGAAGGACGCTTCTCTCCAACACGTTGAATGAGCTAATAAAGCTGTTCATGTTGGTAAAATGTATAACCTTCCTGCGCTATGCGTGTATTTAAATCATATACTGTCTGCGCAGCAACCTTTTGCCTCATGCACGTGTGCCGCTATCCCGTGATCATAAATAACGCACCATGCACGTGTGCGCTCGGACGCACAAACACTTGTGTATTACCATCTGATTTGCCGTCGGATCGTTTTCATTTTTATTTACCGATAGGCTACGATTAGGCTACTACAGCGGCCATAAGGTTTGGGGGACCCTTTCACATTGTTATTAATATAACAATATGGGCTATGGGTCATGACTGATGATACAAAAAAACTTTTATGACCAACATTTCGATCGGTTCCTGCGTGCGTCCTTCCATGGTTAAAATACTAAAATGACAGGGAGGAGGGTAGTAGAAGGAGGGGAGGGGAGAGGAAAGGTGAATTTAATCGTTTTATACGCCAGGAGGGGAGGGGGAGAGGAAAGGCGAATTTAATCGTTTTATACGCTTCGCTTTTTGGTGTGTACAGGAGGCCGCGACTAAATTCGCCGGCAAATATTTCGCCTTTTTTTGTTCGCTTTTTCGAGTCGTTTCGCTTTTTCGCAGGTGTGTAACAAGTGAGCCATTACTATGAAATATGACTCCGTAGTTTGGTATGTCTGACAAAGAACTCCATATTTGGGCATGACAGATAATAGGTTTAGGGTTAAAGGGATAGTTTGGATTTTGGAACTTAAGTTGTATGAAATACTTGTTATTAATATAGTGGTGTCAACTGTATTAATTGGTTGCCAGAGTCCTGTGGTGGGATTTTGGATGAGAAAAATGCTTATACGCTGATCTCTAGTGCATAATGTATTGCAATGTGTTAGCGCTTACATTGTATATTGTATAATGTATTGTAAATTCTGATTAAATTGTAAACTTTTCACCATTGTAAGTTGCTCTGTATTAAGAGCATCTGCTAAATGCCTAACAGAGCTTATATTAATGATGTTTAGGATTGTGTAAATTGCTTAAATATAAAACGCAAAGACAAAACAATACTTTTGCAAATTTGCAATCTGGCATACCCTTTTTGATCATTAGAGGCTTGCAATGTCAACAGAGGACAGGATGGGACAGGTGTTGTTTATGCACTGATAACTACAGTATAGTGTGTGCTGCCTATGTGAAATTGTGTGTGTGTGTGTGTGTGTGTGTGTGTGTGTGTGTGTGTGTGTGTGTGTGTGTGTGTGTGTGTGTGTGTGTGTGTGTGTGTGTGTGTGTGTGTGTGTGTAGGTGTGCATGAGTGCATGTGCACACTCACACACGTGCATGTGTATGTAAAACCAGTAAAATAATTACAGCATATCGTGACAGTTTCCACTCCCATTCTATGATCTAGTAATTATCACCACACAGTTGAATAATTACAGTATAGCAAGAAATTACAATTAACCAATTGTGTGACTTGCTGGGGAATCCTCAGCACAATTGTGTGTGTGTGTGTGTGTGGTGTGTGTGTGTGTGTGTGTGTGTGTGTGTGTGTGTGTGTGTGTGTGTGTGTGTGTGTGTGTGTGTGTGTGTGTGTGTGTGTGTGTGCGCGCGCGCGCGCCTTTGTGCATGTGTGTGTGCGCGTGTGCATGACAGAGACATACCCTGCAGATTACTCTATTGAGGCCAGGTCCCTACAGATGACATGTGATAGCAGATTAATAGCCCAGCATATTAAAGTAACAATTCCTATTATTATTGCCTAATGGTATCTCTTATGCAACATGTGCCAACTGAACACCACTGTTCTGACTAATCAGTAATACTCCTCTGATTACTCATCATTATCTATAAATTAGTATCTCCTATGTTCTGCAATGTCATGCTCCTGAATCCGATAAAGACGATTATGGTTTTATAAAGCTATGCTAATACATCCCGTAGGTACATATTATGTTTTGTCGCTGTCGTGTGGGAACCTAAAAAAACTGTTGCTTTTCAGGATTCAGCAGTCCTGTGAAAAGGGTCCTCCTGTGTGGAGTTTCATGTTCTCCCTAAATCCCAACAAAAACATGCACTAATCTGGTTTCTAAACTACCTCCCCTGGCCAGCCATGGTGGCTGATGGAGGGGACAGGAGCTGGTTGGAAGGTCATGTTCCTTTCACATGCCATGTCTAACCAGGGAAACTCCCCCTGTCACATAAAAAGAATGCCCGACTCCTCGAATTGAAGGAAGCATTGGCCTAGTTTCCTGCCTCCCCAGGTTGGAGGAGGATGTGTAGATACTAGAGCCTAGGATCACATGGGTCAAAAAAGATGTGTTACAATATACGAATATAGAGAGAGCACATATGTCAAACTCGAGGCCCGGGGCCCAAATCAGGCGGCCCATGAATGAATTATCCTCAGCCCACTGGATGATATGTATTACTGTTAGAACTAGCCCACGGGTATATTGTACACTCCATGAATGTAACTGTAAACTTTGTCATTTTACTATGAAAGCAGTGGGTTTCATCAGTGCGTTTCATCAGTGCGTTCAGTAAACTGATGCAATACGTTTTGAATGCATGCAGTTTCATCTTTGCATTTGTCTTGCTGTTAAGGGACATTCATGATTTTTGAAGGAAAATTGCTTTTTCTGATTTCCTGGGCCCTCCACATAAACCTGTGCCCCGCCCCGTGAGTTGAAACACAGTCAGGCAGGTCTGTCGACTTGTACAAATTGTTCTATTTTGCCCTGCGGTGTATTTGAGTTTGACATCCCTGATAGAAACAATTCAGAAGGTTCTTCCATATCCTACTAGCCTTTTAGACTTTTGAAAGTATGCATGCCAAGTTTCATGCTAATCACTTCAGCAGGGCATTCCTGCCTGCATTGCAGAAATCAATTTTGTGTACAGGGTTTACAGTCTTCATGTTCAAAACGACTTGAGGTTATAAGAAAATTAAGTATAGCTAGCCACAGGCACACTACTGGACCTCTCTAATCCATGTGTGTGTTGAGGTGAAGCCCCGCCATATGTTATAGAGGATCAAATGGAATAATTGCTGCAAGCAGCAATAAAACGGGATCAAGCAAGCAGCAATAAGGAGTAAGAACAATACGCACAAATAAGCCATAGAAACATGGGAGCCTGAACTTCAGAAATACATCAGGTAATTATGTGTGAGACTGACTCACATTGTAATCTGGTGTGACTGAGTGAATGATTGGTGAGCTGTGAGTGAGTGGTGAACTGAGCTATGAACTGTCATTAGTGACAACATGGCCGAATAGTGACAGTCAAACAGCCTTGCCCAGCCATGAGGCCCATAGGGCAGGTGCCTATCTCCTGTTTCTGTAGCATGAGGCAGCTTGATGTACAAGTACACCCTCTGGACATGACGCTAGTATGACACAGGGTCTTACCCCCAATCCATCCCTTGATGCTGAGTGCCAAGCAGGGAGGCATTGGATCCCGTTTTTAGAGCCTTTGGTATGACCCGGCCGGGAATCGAACCCCGGCCTCCCAGTCTCAGGGCGGACACTCTAACCACAAGGCCACTGATTTGGTGAATGAGTAAATGATTGGTGAGCTGTGAGTGAGTGGTGAACTGAGCTGTGAACTGTCATTAGTGACAACATGGCCGAATAGTGACAAAACACAACATGGCCGAATGGTGACAACCACCATTACATTGAGTTTTACCCTGGGTTACACATAGAACCATGAACTTAGATGTAGAAGACCACATGAGATTGTGCATGATTGACTCATATTACTAGGTGTCCGTGCCGGGATTTGAACCCAGGAACTCTCATTTCCAAGTCATGCGCTCTACCAATGAGGCTACCCAACAGACACAAGACGTACTGGAAACAACACACACATTCAGTGGACTGCTTGGTAAATGGTAAATGGTGCATTTATATAGCGCCTTTATCCAAGGCGCTTTACATAGATTGTGCATCACATTCACCCATTCACACACACATTCATACACTGATGGCAGTGGGACAGGGACACATCGACACTAACTCTGCAGGAGCCCGGGATCGAACCGGCAACCTTGTGGTCACCATCCGGTTACTCTACCTCTGAGCCACTACCGCTCCTTAAATATGCACAAATAAGCCATAGAAACATGGAAGAAATACATCATGTGATTGTGGAAACACAGCAGGGTTTTTGGAGACTCAGACTTTGTATTGTCAGCAGTGGGACTTGAACCCTCAATCTTGTGTTCCGAAGTCAGGCACCCTACCGACTGAGCTATCCTGGCACAATGATTTGCTTAGTTGTTGTCATCAATGAAACAACCCAACAACACGCCACCAAGCAGTAAGCAATATGAACAATATGCACAATTCAGCAGTCAGAGGGTGGAGCTTAGTGGTCAAAGTGACAAATGGAAACTAGAATATTCGCAATTTAAAAATTGCAAAGTGTGGTTGCCGTTGTCGCTTGCCCCCCGCAGCTCCCCCCCATATTGTCACTTGCCCCCCGCAGCCCCCCCCATACTGCACACTGCGGTGCAGTATGCCCCCCCCCCCATACTGCAGTACAGTATGCCCCCCCCATACTGCAGTACAGTATGCCCCCCCCCATACTGCAGTACAGTATGCCCCCCCCCATACTGCACACTGCGGTGCAGTATGGCCCCCCCACACTGCACACTGCACACTGCGGTGCAGTATGGCCCCCCCACACTGCACACTGCGGTGCAGTATGGCCCCCCCATACTGCACATTGCGGTGCAGTATGGCCCCCCCACACTGCGCACTGCGGTGCAGTATGGCCCCCCCACACTGCGCACTGCGGTGCAGTATGGCCCCCCCACACTGCACACTGCGGTGCAGTATGGCCCCCCCATACTGCACACTGCGATGCAGTATGGGCTTCAGCCAGCAGGCGCCCTCGTTCCGTCCAACTCCCGACCCCGTTGGCAACTACACCATGGTACATAGCGTTGTACAAAACGGTTTTCACACCTGCTTGTATAGCAAGCACCATGCAGCTCTAATGAGTGCTCCATCTCTGGTGTGTGTGTGTGTCTACATCAGTTCCCATTGTTGTACAACCAGAGGAATATAATTAAAATAGAGCTTGGAATTGAAATGATAGTTTAATAATCTCTAATTAAAAGTGGAACGATACAGCTTAAAATTGGAACGATACAGTTTAATAATCTCTGACTAATATTGGAATGATACAGTTTGAAATTGTCGCAATACAGTTTACTAATCTAAAAATGGAACGATACAGTTTGTAATTGAAACAATATAGTGTACTATTCTCTGACTAAAATTGGAACGATACATCTTAAAATTGAAATGATAGTTTAATAATCTCTCACTAATATTGGAACAATACAGCTTGAAATTGGAACGATGTAGTTTACTACTCTCTGAGTAAAATTGGAATGATACAGTGTGAAATTAGAACAATACAGTTTACTAATCTCAGACTAAAAATGGAACGATACAGTTTGAAATTGGAATGATACAGCTAAATTGTTCGAATTTCAGTCAGAAAAGATTAGAACGATGCAGTGCTTTGTGCTTTATAGCAGTGGCTTCCAACCTTTTTGAAACCACGGCCCACGACCTAAAGGACCCACAATGCAATGCAATCTAGCTAGCCTGAAAAAAAAACCCACATATATTTATATATATTAAAGGTGTTGGCGTTAACACGTTAATGCGTTAACGCATTAATGCATTAATCTCGTGTTAACACAGCCGTGCGTTAATGGCGTCAAAAAAATTAACGCGAGATTAACACACTGACGATGGCTGTCCTCGGTGCGGCAGGCCACAGAAGTACTTTACGTCCACACACAAACACAGTGATGGTGTGTACAAAAAATGCAAACCGGCTTGTACAACAAACATTTGTTGTGCAAATCAAAAATCCAGCCAGAAAATCAGGCATGAGCATTTTTCAAACTGCTTAAAATGGCAGACACTCTGGGGGTGGAGCTTACCGGTCAATGTTACAGATGTGTTCCACATGAATCAAGGAACATGTAGAAACAAGTCCATGATTTTTGGCCAAACGAGGCCCGAGTTATGGTTTTTCAAATGTTTCAGTTTCAAAGAATTGTTATAGCGCCCCCATTTGAGCAATTGGAGTAAGACTGGTTTTGCTGCTATTTGGCATCCCCCTCTACCAAACTGTAAAATCTCATAAACAGATTACTTTGCATGTGTAGATTAGGGATAATAGAAGAATTTTCACAAACAAGCAATTTTCATTGGCTCGTAAAAAACATCATTTTTTTCACTGAAAACAAAATTCACACCCATTTCATGTTTGTATGGCTTCAAAGTTCATGTGTAGGTCATTGTTATGCATTTTGATCAAAGATTGTAGGAGAAGAGACATTTTAACTGTTTTACATATAATTCAAGATGGCGGTTCATCTAAAGGTCAGAGGTCAAAAGTAAGAATACAAAAGTTGTTCGGCATAAGCAGACGCATAAGTGAATATAAGTTACATTTCTGAGAGTCGAGCAGTTCATGAGTTATGAGTGTTTAAAGTTTGCAATTTCAGTTGAGTGCTATAGCGCCACCATTTGACCAGTGGTCACAGGCTTCGCATCATCACCGTTTGGCATCACCCTCTACCAGATTACCAATTTTCGCGAAAACCGACTGCACGGTTCAGCCAGAACAGCTATTTCTGGTGGAAGGAGGAAAAAAGAGACAAAAACAAGAAGGGATCAAGGTCCACTTCGTGGACTGCTTGATCCCTTGGAATAATTGTTTTACAAGTGAGACTTCAAACCCTCTCTACTTTGGGCTTTGTATTGGATGGCATCTGCTGTTCATGATTGTGCTATAGGGGCAACCGTGGCTCAGGAGGTAGAGCGGGTCGTCTATTGATCCGTTGGCTTGCAGTTCGAATCCCGGCTCCTCCAATCTACAAGTCGAAGTGTTGTTGGGCAAGAAAAACACCCCAAATTGTTCCCTATGGGCTGGTTGCATGGTTTCTGCCACAATCTGTGTATGATTGTGTGTGTGAACGTAATGCACTACATTAAAGACAAGACATTAAACTGTCTGCCTAAGTCAAGGTGGGAATCTCACCTTTGTCTTGTATGTCGCAGTTGTCACCTGAACATGTGTTCCACAAGCCTCAAATGTAGTTATTGTTTAGTCACATGCAAATACCTCTCACACGTGTTAGCTGTTTATGAAGCTTTCACCTTTCACAGCAGCATATTGGGTGACGGTCGAAAAAGTGGGCGTAGCAACGTCGGCCGAAAAGATAAAAATTGCTGAGCTTTTCGGCAAAATCGGCTGATGCTTGGCCGGGGATAGCCAATCAGAGCCAAGTGCTGCTTTTTGCCCCCCTTGACTCCGAACCATTCGGCGCAGTTTGTTTCCTAGTTCCGCCCCACTTCCTCCAACACCATACATTTTCTTCAGTGCACCACAGCACAGTCGTTTACGGTACTCATTTTGCATGCGATTCTAAGCGAGAATTTACGGTAATGACCGACGGCGTCGCTGATATCGGCCGACGTCGTTTGTCCATCGCCCGCTGTTAAAACGTATTGTTACACTTCCACTTCCAGAATGACACTGTAGTGTATGACAAAAACACATAAACGCATAAACTAAAACGCAAAATGTGCAGATCTGGTTTCTTTCGAAACAACAAGATAATAAGATATTGCGCGTGCACACACACACACACACACACACACACACACACACACACACACACACACACACACACACACACACACACACACACACACACACAAAACACAGACGCAGCACAGCACAGTAGAAGAAGCTATAGGCCCCCATCTGCATCCAAGCTATACCGACTTGTGCATACACATATGCACGCCATATACCATACGCTCACACGCAAATCCATGACCAGCACTTGGATGTCCCACAGAAACTGTCCTTCCTCTCATCGCTGGGATTGGAAGAGAGATAATGCATTATGCATGCTCCCTTCTCATCAGCGCTTCATTATGGCACTGAGGCTCATATAGAGGCTCAAAGCAGGCCAGTTCTAATGAGTTGAAAGCTTGCTGTAGAAGTTAGAACCAGACTATATTTATTCCACTTGAACCCTGACAGTTCTATCGTGCAGTTCACAGGTCCTATCTCACGCAGACATGACACAGACACCATGATACCAGCGGTGGGATTTACTCTAACTACCGTATTACAGGGCGTACAACAGGGCATTTATTCAACTACCCTGTTGTTCTGAATACATGTTTTTTCCCAATAGAAATATCCTAAAAAAACATGATTGTATTCTAATTGAGGACTAGTCTATTTGACATTCAATGTTACATATTTCCACAAAGTATTATAATGGGGATCATGTTATATTCGAGACAATCCGGAAGTTCTGTACTTGAGTATAGTTTGTTTTGTAGTTCTCATGTAATTTACCCTTCTGCCTTGAATGTTCAAACTAAGTTCAGGCCATGAAAACATTAACACAAAAATCTTCTCTTATGGGGGTCCACGGGTCCCAGACGTCCCAGCACAAAATCTTTTCAGACGAAGGCCTGTGTCTGAATAATACAGTACATGCGTGGGGCTCTTTGACATGAAAATGTTAGAGAAGAACTGCTGATGGACATACTGTACAGTACAGCACAGAGCCATGGAACAACTTTTAATTCTATTGTGTAAATGTGCAGAAACTAAACTCTCTCTTCCTGAGAGGATTATCAGTGTCCATCTTTAATGGCTTTAGCCCATATGGTGGCTGTATATCAATTGCTTACAAAAAAACGCACTGATGAGTCTGACTTGTAAGCCTACGGTAGATCGACAGGTTTGAAATCCTTGGATCAAATTTAGCCAGTATCCACTCTGCTAAAGCCCACGGTAAACAGTTAGATTAAAGCATGGCGGGGCACTGATCTCATTATGTTGTGTTCTTTTGTTTCAGGAGTAGGATTAAGAGGTGAATGACTCTGGGGCTAGTTAACCGCATTCAACTTGTCATCCCTACATTTGGCATGCCATTATAGGTGTGCAAAATTGAAAGATTTTCAATCATTTCAAAAAGAAATAGATGCAAGAAATACAGTATCACAGCTACAAGCTCACAATGCATGAGGATGCAACGCAGATCGGTGATTGTACCCTGCTATCTTCCAAATAGGTCTTAAATAGTTAAGGAGCAGGTGGAGCAGATTATATTGCTAAGATGGTCACAAGGACGCCCATTGTGTTATTGTATAATAGTTGTTGTTGGAAGGCGACCTCTATATCCGTATTAGTCATAAATAAATGGTTGATCAAATGTCGATTTGTGTAGTGCTGCAGATGAATATTCCATATTTGAAAGAAAGATGAAAGTAATAAATTATTTGTTTGAATATATGTGTACATATATACAGTGTGTGTGTATATATATATATATATATATATATATATATATATATATATATATATATATATATATATATATATATATATATATATATATATATATATATATATATATATATATATATATATATATATATATATATACACACACTGTATATATACCTGTATACAGTATATTATATGCAGTGCGAGTTTTGCAGACTCTGGGCCAACTAAAA
The DNA here is from genome assembly GCA_039105355.1 of Benthosema pterotum. NCBI lineage: Eukaryota > Metazoa > Chordata > Actinopteri > Myctophiformes > Myctophidae > Benthosema > Benthosema pterotum. The sequence continues at coordinate 38,196,416 of CM076966.1, forward strand.
CATTATACAAAAATTAGACTATTAAAGATGGAGTGGCATGATTTTTGTATTTTTTCCAATTTTGTACATGCTTAAAAGGTCAACCGTACCAATGAAAAAAACTGTAATATAGTGACATCACATCATCAGCCCCTACCCTCTTCCAAATCCAATTAATAATTATGAATCATTCATTTGAGCTCACAAGGCCCAAGAGGGCACATTTCTCAGCACCAAGTGCAGCCCATACAAGACCGGAGACATTTTACAGCATATTAGGCTGCAATATTTCATACTGAAATTATATACATTTGATATTCGGATCGTTCAGCATTTGTTTTAAACCACATGGTGCTTTAAAAGGAATATTCCAATGTAATTTTTGGCCAATTCTTACAACACTACTTGGCAACATGTTTTCTGAGCTTGTAGATCTGTTCCGATTTTGACTCAGAATCCTGAGAAGTAACAGTTTAGAGCATATGTTGTTTCCACCTGGCAGAGACCATGTCAGGCACTGTTTACACAGAGTTTACTTACATGTCTGCTCTTCTGTCCCAGGCACAACATTCTTTAGATGCCAAATACTTCATTTAGGGAGTCCTTCCTTTGATTGATAGATACAGTACAATTCAAGCTCAACTTGGCATGTACAGTAAATGTTTGGAAACTACTGATTTAGAAGGTATCTGTAGAATCAGCACCAAGTCTTATACCGCTTGCACGCCAGCAGTACTCTGAGCTAGTCTTGGTGAAGATATTTGGGCCTAGATTTTCGTGCCCTTTTAAAATATATAAAAAAAATGTTTTTTTCAATAGTTGGCCAGTCTACATGCTTGCAATGTGTCAATAGATTGGCACATTGAACTATTCCCAAAAGTTTTTAAAAATAGTAAAAAAGGGATAAGGGGTTTTGCATGTAACAAAAATGGAGCCCTTGGTGTTGACTGAACTAGAGCAGGGTTTTTCAACAAGTGGTCCGGGGACCACCAGTGCTCCCTGAGAGGATTCCAGGTGGTCCCCAGCTAAATGGAAAGTTGGTTAACCAGATGTAACTCTTTTAGAGCGTAAAAATGAAACCAAATGGCCCCGCAAGGGTCCATTTGGTTTCATGGTTGAGAGTGGTTGAGGGTGTAAACATTCACATGTTTACACTCTCAAGAGTTTCTGAAATCCAGCCTGGAATTGTGGTCCGTGGCTCAAATGCTGAATAAATATTGGGCCCTGGTATGAAAAAGGTTGAAAACCACTGAACTAGAGGATCAGTCAGCTAGAGGTTTAGTAGTTAATATGTGAAGTGCTATAGTAAAACATCTGTCACCACTGGCCATATCCCTGGTCCAGTGCTTACAGCGTGTGCCTCTCACTGACTCCCTGCCAGGAACCCCTCCGCTGCTCTGCAGCAACCTTTCTACTGCTGTGAATTGTGTTTTAACTACTCACCAAAACAAAGACTTCTAGACATCTATGCTATACACAGGGGAGCCCCCTGCCTGTCACGGACTGATGTCCTCACGTGTGATGAAGTCTGCTGGCATGTTTACCGACTGGCTCCAACTGAATGGCCATGCTGCTTGCAAGCTGGTGAGTTAGGGACTCCCAGGAGTGGTGCCCAGGTGGACAGGATTCTGAGGTTAGGTTTAGACATCGTTTCAGTGTGGTTGGGGTTAAGGTTTGGGTTAAACAGACACAGTCAAGGGAATGATGGAGTGATCCTGTGGTACAATTCAGTACGGCATACGGTACATGTACGAAAGAAAGAAAAGAAGAAAGAAAGAAAGAAAACTGTAAGTGCAACTTGTGGTCTCAACAACATCGTGAAAAAGTGACTTCCTTAGCTTACCGACAGCCAAGGCAGTGTACACAAGACATTTGGTGCTGACTGGTTCAACGGTTTCTGACATTAGCCTGGGACATGCAGTGATGAACAGGGCCAGGGGTGGCCTTAGGAATCTGGAGGCCTGTTTCCAGACTAAAAATGAGGCCAAATCTGCAACATAATTTCAGTCAGGACAACTCAAGAAGGGTTTAATATTCATTTATTGAATATAAAATAAGCAATATATTTATCATGGTTTGGCGGATGAATTGGATCTGCTTTTTGGGTACTCAGATCAAGCGCAACAGTCCTGACCTTAAGGACTCCGAATCCCCTGTACCCAAAGGGCAGATCCAAATCTACAGGTGGTAGCTGGGGTGGAGGAGGGTTAGCAGCAGGGTAAGCATAAGCAGAACAGCAGTATCAGAGTGAGCAGCAGCAGCAGCAGCAAGCAAGCAGGAAGAGCAATACAAACTTACAGTTTAAATAGCCTGTGATTGGATGAAGTCAATCATGTGAATGTGATGCTGAGGCGGCCCTTTAAAGGGCCGGCAGCGACTGCACTGAGGTTTCCTGAATGAACTTGCTATGCGCTTGTCTATGACCAGCGCACCGCTAATTATTCTGATGATACAGGCATAGTGACACATATTTTGACTGTTCAATATCGCACGCAGCCATTAATCCCGGCAATAGACCTTGCAGTAAGCCCCGCCCTCTCCCCAGTGTCCAAACATGGGTTGGTCAACCATGGGTTGGACACTTTCCAGACGGGCTCATTCACTCCAATGTAAATATAATGGACTTTACACCTTAAATATTGGTTCATTTTTGGACCCAGGCCTTTGATCGATTTTTTAAAAATAATGTTTTATCATATCGGAAAACTATTTGCGGAGAGGTTTGTCCGTCACATGTTATGCTTAGCTGTGATTGGACCATAGCAGTTTGGGAAGGGGTTTACTGAAAGGTCTATTACGCTGCAACAAGACCTCTCCTCATCCTGTTGTGCCTTCACAATAAAGTGTCTCCCCTTTACCTCCCAATACTGCACATTTTACCCAGGTTATTAACAAGAAATAGCAATCTTAACATGGACAGCCGGAGCTCAGAGGCCCCCCCTGAGGGTGGAGGCCTGTTTCAATTGAACCTGGTGAAACATAGCTAAGGCCTCGCTAAGGCCTCCCATGCTTGTATTGATCCTTGTGTGATTACAGATGGTATTTGTGGTTAAAGTGCTAGAGTATGACATGCAGTCATGAACTTTGCCGCTGTCACTGCTGAAGAGAGGAACTATGGCCAGTAAAAGTGTCTTTGACAAAGTAAATGTGCAGGTTTCAATGAAGTAAGAGATGGCATGCAGAGAGTCGGAATGCACCGGCGGGGGGGCACATACAGTGATGTGCGGCATTGAATTGGTATGTGATAGTAGGCACTAGGATGGCATAGGCGAGCAGGAGCTGTTGCAGATTGAGACTTACCCGCAAAGCCCACGGAGTGGAATCCAGCGAAGCGTTAGTTCATTGAGGCACGGAGGGCAGAAGGTTTATTTAATTCCCCTTATTTTCAATCAGTAATTCATTCTGTTCCTTTAAGTCTCTCCATGTCAACTCCCCTCACTCTCATTGGCGTCACCATGTCAACTCCCCTCACTGTCATTGGCTGTCAGCTAGTCAGTCACACCCACATTCAATCATGTGCCCTATATAAGCAGTCTATTCTTTCTCCCTCTCCTCTCTGTCTCTTCCTGCTAAGCTGACTCTGTCCTGTTGATCAGATATGTGTTCAAATTTCCTCCACCTCCCCGGCCTCCTCCCTGTGGCACCAGTTCCGAGTACATGAGTCTCTGATTAATCATGATTTAAGGGTTGTAACTATTGTGGTATCTAGTTCTGTTATGGTATCCATGTTTACTGTGGACTATGATATTTTCTGTATCCATGTAGTTCATGCATTTTGGATAAATGTTGTAATGTCTCATGTCAGTCTGCACTGGATACGATGCTCACGTGTTAATGTCTCGTATTTTTACTGTACCTTGGCTCTGCTCAGGGGGGTTGTTTATCTCAAGCTGTGTCCTGATGCACAGATAATCGGAGATATCAAATGTGATATCAGACCTATGACTAAGTTCATAGATCGTCTGATATCACATGAGCAAGAGCCATGCCGCCATACAAACATGCAAAAGCTTTGCAATAAATGGTCTATGGTCAATCTTATTCTGAGCCGAAGTGTCCCACGGAGTGGACTTGTGTTGGATAGGCGTCGGGTAAGCTGCATGGAGGTGGTGGCCTTTCTTCGCTAGTGGTTGGGAGGGATGGCTAGGCTGTGACCTGTTAGGCTAGCTGTAAAACTGAGCCTGTCACCGCAGGTAGGCACCGGGTATTGGCAGTCGTGAAAACAGCCAATTGTGTGGCTCTGGTCTTGATGCATGTTGTGTGTGTTCTGGTCGCGTTCGTGACGTCCTTTGCTACATGTATCTTCCCATCTCTCTCCCTCTTTCCTCTCTGTCTCCGTCGCAATGAAATGTCTCAGCTAATAGCCGCACTAGAACGGATGTCGGAATTCTTCGGGTAACTTCCACGATAAAGTAGCCAAGGTTTTCCATTCCGGAGGCCCTGCATGCACCGCTGGGCTGTCCGTGGTATATGGTTGGGTTGACTGGGATGACAGGGAGGTAGATGTACCGTATAGAAGCCCAGTTGGTGCCCCTGTGGACCTGGACGGAACAACCCCTTAATACTCTGTGGCTGTCAAACTGGTGGCTGGTGGCTGTCGTGCGTTTTTGGCAGCTGCAGTCTGCCTAGTAAATAGACTGGGGGAGATTGGAGATGGAGGAGATGGAATGGTCACAGTGTCTAAGAGGTTGGCCAAAAGGTTGTATGAGGATTACCTATTAAGGCAGAAGTCGACCTCTGAGCCATTGGATGAGCTTTGTACCGGGCATCTGATTGGCTATCTCGTATCTCTGCAACACCGCGACAACTTCCGATTGGCCAGAGCCATATAGCAGCTGCCAAGTAATTAACAATTGCCAATTCTTGTTTCTCTCTCTCTCTCCCTCTCTGTCTATCTCTGTCACACACACACACACACACACATGCTTTCTTTTTTACCGCTTTTTTCCCCACAATTTTGTCATTATACTAATTAACCCCCCCCCCTCACACACACACACATTCCTGTGTATTATCACTGCTGTTGTGTCCCATCCACTATCTGACCGGCCAGTGAGGAGCCCACACCAGGAGGACATAGAGACTTGGACATAGAGAGACTTGGACCTAGAGGACGTAGACGTGTCTTACTCCTCCCACTCCAACCCATTTAGGATAGCATGCAGAGACCCTCACCACCCAGCTTCCTTCCCCCTTCCCAACTGTATTTGTATATAGAAACCATGGTGGGTGATATTTGTACCACTGCGTCACCCTCGCGGCAAAAAACGGAAAACCTTTAAAGTATTCTGAAACAGCGTCCTAATCCTATGATGGGTAAACGCAAAGGTCAGTACAGAATGTGAAACTATAGTGTACAATGACAGATAAAACGGCAACAAATGAATGGGGTTATTATTGTGTTATTATTTTGACTCGCTTAGTAAAAATAGTGATAATGAATGATGATGATGATGATTGTTTACACTGTGTGGAGTTCCATGACAGTAGAACAAAGAGTTTGGCACAGTCTTTGTTCCACCTGCGTGCTCAGGGGAGCAGGCAGGCAGGCAGACAGACCGAGAGGAGCTGCTGGACCCTTTCTTTGTGCCGCTGTGTCCTAATCTGTCTCTTTCACACCTAGTGTACTGTAAAACGCACAGTGTCCATTTAGCTCCTGTGATGCTGTTGCCGTCAGGTGGGAAAACCTTGTATGTCCAAGTATTATTCTGTTTTGGCTATTGTGGGGAAAAAAACAAAACAAAAACAAAACAGTGAAAATCAGCAATCTATAAGCTCACAGTGCGTCGTCACGTGGTGACCTTGTGATCGTCTATTTTTCGCTATTGTCTCTGTGACACCTTGCGAAAAGTTGAAATATGGAGATTTATGTTATTTGGCTGATAGCAACAATTACAGTAGATATTACAGAGTTAAATCAACACTTTGGATTTTACTGTGCACAAAATTGTGGGCGCGCACACACACACACACACACACACGCACGCACGCACGCACACACACACACACACACACACACACACACACACACACACACACACACACACACACACACACACACACACACACTCAGCTCCCTAGGGCTACAGGGTGTGCCCAGCATCAGCTACAATGCTCTCTCTGCTTTTGCTGCCCTCTGCCTCCTCCTCCCCTCATTGGATCCTGCACAATCCGGCCATCCAATCAGATCATTGGGAGAGAGGCTGCTGTGTGTAGCCTGGACTTGCATGCAACGCGTGGCTATTTGCAACACCTCTCCCCCACGCTCCATCTCTCACTGTCTGCCTTCATTCACATCTCACGCACACATTTTACTACTTACAAATTAGGCATTTACTCTGTTTGCTAGAGCCACTTGCAACTTACATTATAATCACACACACACACACACACACACACACACACACACACACACACACACACACACACACACACACACACACACACACACACACACACACACACACACACACACACACACACACACACACCTACAAGAGTTTAGTATAGTGTCTCAAGTGTAGTGAACCAAAAAAACGGGCATCTGCATATTCTGCAGCAGGGGTTTTACCACTTTCATACCAGGGCCCACTATTTATTTTTCCATGGGCCACCTTTTGATGTTGAATTTAGTCTCTTGGATCCAAAACTAAGGATGTTCAAGTCTTTGTCCACAATTTAGGAGAGATTACTGGCACAACATTAGTCAGAATATCAATTCTTCTACATTTCCTCATTGTGTAGATTAGTGAAAAAAGGACGTATTTCATATGTTTTAATATGGTTTAACTCTTGAGCGAGTAAAATGAAACCAAATGAACCAAATGGACCGGTTGCATTTTACAATCTCAAGAGTTACAGATTTATAAGGGTCCATTTGGTTACCAACTGTCCATCATTTGGCTGGGGACCACCTGGAATACTCTCAAGGATGGTGGTCCCTGGACCACCAGTTGAAAACCCCTTCTACAGTATATGCTGTAGGACACGATAAATATATAAAACTATGATAGAAAAGTGCATTCGGCCTTTAGTAAATAATAGGAAAATACAGTTAAAGTTGATTTTATTTGTTCAAATCCTTAATAATTATTCAGTGTTGTAGGAGCCTTCTTATGTAGTGATGATTTATTTTCTTTGTGTTTATTGAACTGCAAATATGACAAGTCCAGGCAGCAGTGCTTTTGAAAATGATGAATTGTAGAATTAATGTTTAATTGGTTAATTAATACGATGCACCGCAGATCTGCACTTCTTCTCCATGTGTTACCACCATGCGATGAAGCATAAACCAGGCTTAGGAGAAAGAGTGCCCACTCTGCGCATGTGGCTTTATAAAGCACATCTGGCAAAAACTGAAATACACCCCTGTTGTTTTTCTTAGACTTGTTGTTAGGTTGCGAAGAGGCTGTGATACAGTGGTGGTGAATTATTAAACAGAGTGAATTATGGGGTGAGAGAGAGAGAGAGGGAGAGACAGAGAAAGGTCTGGACAAAAATAGGTCAACCCGGCAGTGGCAACCCAGGGAAGTAGAAATGATTCTGTCTGACTCCGAGGAGGAGCTCTATGTGCCTGTGTGTGTGTGTGTGTGTGTGTGTGTGTGTGTGTGTGTGTGTGTGTGTGTGTGTGTGTGTGTGTGTGTGTGTGTGTGTGTGTGTGGTGTGTGTGTGTGTGTGTGTGTGTGTGCATGTGCATGTTTGTGTGTATTTCAGTCAGAAGAGGCTAGCTATTGGCCAGCCACTCATGATGCAAAGCTAATTCATGCTTGACTACAAACCAGTGTAAAAGAGGAAGGCTCCACTCTGTGGAAGCCTCACAGGGTTGGCACACAAATAGCCACGCAAAACACCACCACTCAGCCTTTATTCTGAAAGTCCTGACATCCCACACATTGGCATTGCCATTAGGTCTACCATTTCTCATTTTGTATGTTAAGGTGCCCAATAGTATTAATTGCAGTACGTCAACCATTATGCGTCTGTAGGATGGAAACATCATATTGTGTCCAAAACAAAAGAGAGTATGTATCATTGCAGACAGGGCAAAAGCACAATGAAACAGGCTTGCTTCAATGCCCTACATATTGACATAACACACACACCTGGCCATCATGGACACTCCCTCTCACCCCCTATGTGACACTGTGGCGGGGCAGAAAAGCTCCTTTATAGCAACAGACCACTGTTACACCCACGTTGCAAGGAGTGCTTCCTCTTGGTTGGCTTGATCAGGCTATTAGGATGATTGTACTGTATGTATGTATGAGTTCAAGCCACTGGT
>CM076966.1:38209675-38234675 GCA_039105355.1 Benthosema pterotum
ACTACGTAGATTTCTTGTTCCAGCCTGCATGTGAACCGGCGTCTCCTGCACCGTGCTAACATGTTTATTACCACTGAGATGACAGAGACAATCTGGCTGCTTGCTCAGGAGAGAAAAATAACTTTGACCTTCTGCCAGTACCACTTTTTGTATGTGCATGTCAAAGCAGACATTCAGGATCTAAATGTCTCAATAGACCAAATACAACCACTCCGGTTGTATATTGCATACAGACAAGCAATGTTAACGTTTTAGCAATTGCACACAACGTAGACAGCTCTTGTTTCACTTGACACGTGACTACCGGATGTAACATGGGTCCTGACCCAGTGTTTGGGGAAACATTGATGTCGAATCCAGTAGAATAGAATGCAGTTCCATTCAATTCATACAAAAACTATACATACTCTACACCATACATTCTGTTTTTGTTTCTGATTTCTACTATCTATACTCTATTATTTATTTCTAAACACATTATTGCCTGGTTAGACTACATTATTTATGATAATTAGAAAAATACAGTGCAGAGTTAAACAAGTTGCTCTTCTCATTCTTTCATCTCATTTTCTCACCACAACAGACAGCTTGATTGTTTTTTAACCATCCTCAAGAGTTCTCGGTGTTGTATTGTTTTATAATTATTCCTTTTCCCATGCCATTTGCATCCCATTACGGCATGATCTTATAGATCATCTATAAGTTTAAGCACTTTTTTACACATTGAACTATTGACAACTTGAATGTCTATTTCTGGCTGAATATTTTTTGTTCTTTTTAAATAACACCAATGTGTGAACTAAGTGGTGCTGTTTGACACTTGGTGTAACAGCGCCCCATGTTGGTACGCTAAACATAGGGACAAAGCCAGGCCTTGGAGTAGTTAAACCACTCAAAAAAGGAAAAACAAAAACATTTTGAATAGACAATACAATGTGACAATACACTTGTGGTTAAACTCATAACGATTAACTAACTGAAGGATCCCCTCCAAGGACCACTGTGAGAAATGCTGCGATGCCTCTACCATGCACAACATCCTCATGAATACTGTGTGTGAACAAAGCACTGTCCATTCCGTGTTAGGGCTTTTGGTTTGTCAGCAGTCTACCTTCATGTTCCCATTTATACACCATCGCACAATGTTCAGTGTTCAGTGTTCTGCCTAAATCAGCTGCCATTCTGGACACTTTTAGAAACATTTTTGAACAATGTTATTACTGTATTTCACAAGGATACCTACCTTTGTGAATTAATACATGTACTTAAGTACAATATTGAAATAGCTTGTTTTTCCCTACTACTATATCTCTGAAGAAAATGTTCTCCACTATTTGAAATCTAGTTAGAATACTAGTTAAAAACCAACTAGGCTGGTGGTGGGTGCCTCTATGCGAATATAAGATATAACAATATAAGAAAAATACTACAGTCCTCCCACCAAATGAATGCTCACAACTGTTGTTTACTACAAAGCTTTACAATATAGTAGAAAAATAACCCATTTCAGCCCTATATTTCAGACACAATACATTGTGGGTTTGTAGATTGGCTGTTTTCAAAATATTTGTTATACATTTGAAAGCTTGTGAAATGTCGACATTCTGCATGATTACTTTCTGCGTTTGGTACTTCAAGAACACATAACAACCCTTGTGTGTATTTTTACTCGTCAGTTTAGAATTGTGGACTTGTAATATTTCTTAATTTGTACTTTTACTTAGTAGCCTACTGATATGATATAACACACAGGTAGACTGTAGTGGATGAACAATATTGTGCAACATGCTAGCAACATCAGACAATCACCGTCTGCCAATGCGTTGCAATGCAGGCACTAAACTGTATGCAGTGTAGGGGTTGCCCCACTAGGAGGCAGCATTGTAAAACTCTCAGTGTTGTGGTGTGTGTGTGTGTGTGTGTGTGTGTGTGTGTGTGTGTGTGTGTGTGTGTGTGGGGTGTTGTTAGAAGGGTGACCAGATCTGGGACAGTCCCAGGGTGACCAGGTGTCCCTCTTTGCATGGGACAGTCATTTCAAAAACTTTTCAGTCATCCCACAAATTGAGACCCTGTCCCACATTGTGACTGAGAGATTGAATCGAAAGTGGTCTTTTTTTTTTTTTGCAAACTATGGGGATCGATTACCTGGGCCAGTGGTTACAGTTGTGGGGCCAGTGATTCTTAAAAGCCACTGGCCCGAAGGGCCAGTGGCAAATTTCCCTTATTGTCTATCCCTGACAAAGCAGAGTAACATGATCCAGTTGTGTTAAATTGTCTTATTGGCTATCTCCCCTACCCACCATAACCCACCATAACTCATGACTCATGAATGAGTCATGAGTTTTTGAGAATTTGCTTACTTAAGTTCCATTGCTCCGAGATGCATCTTTTTTGGTATAGATCATGTCTACATAATGTCAACGTTATGTTGACACTCACTTTACTAGTGCATAGTAACAGCGTTGCTGTGTTTTGCGCATTCTCATTGTGCATAGTAACAACATTACTGTGTTTTGTGCAGTCTCACCACAGTGTGATAGTGCATGGTAACAGCTTCGCTGTGTTTTGCGCAGTCTCACAATAGTGCCAGAGCACACACTTTACGGCCAAAATTCTAGTCTGTAGTCTGTATAGAGCACTACTGTATGACTACATATTGTGCTATTGTGGTTGTATAAGTTGAGCCTAGATACCTAGGTCATATACGTATGTCAAACTCAAGTCCCGGGGGCCAAGTCAGGCCTGTGAATGAATTATCTTGGCCCATGGCCAATTACTATTAGAACTGGACCTTCCTTTCTAATTTCTTTCAAATTTCTAATTTCAAACTCTGCACAGCGGGCCAAAATACTAAAATCGGTACAAGTTGAGAGCCAGAGGCGCTGAACTGTGTTCCAGTACGCGGGTACTGGTTTACGAGGATGTCCAAGGCAAAAAGTAAAAAAAAAATACCTTCGAAAATGTCCCTTAAAGCTGAAAATGCTTTATTATTAAAGCTCAGTTTCAGGTTTTGTGATCTTCACACAGTACTATCATTTTGAGGGCCAAAGATAATTCATTCACATGCCTGATTTGCCCCCGGGCCGGGGGCAAATCAGAGGATATAGAGGATATATGCAGAGGATATAGGGTTGAACAAATACACAATTACACAAAGCGAACAACCACTTGATTTATATTTATATCATGTGTTTTTATCAACTAAAGAGATCGTTTTGTGGTATTTGAGCGTTATCCTTTGACCACCGACTGTGCCTCAAAGTATTCTGATTGGCCAGTTTAGGTGATGATGTAACAATGGACGTTTTTAACGTCACATAATGTCGTAGGTATTATCTCCTGAAGGAGACTCTGCAAAAAAAATAGACATTGTTTTCTATAAGAGAATATTAAAAATAAATGTTTTGGATTGCTCGCTCTGCTCATGCAAAAGGAGGCCATGGTCTACTTGTGTGCAATATGCAAGTTGGCACTGGTACTGGGTTCAGATCTAGTTCTATTCAGAGTTCCTGTTGGACCACCCACTGTTACATCACATCATATCCATGTGTACTTCACATATTATACATATTCACTACATTCCAACCACAGCGGGAGGCTGTGACATTGTCACTCGCCATGACTGAGAGAGCACGAGATTACTGCAGATTACTAGCCTGGGATCTCTCTCTCCCTCTCTCTCTCTCTCTCTGGACATATACTACAGTTTCTGTGACTATAGCTGTTGAATATTATTTCATAAATCAATCAATCTCACAGCAATCAAGTTCAGCTGCGACGTCTAACTATCTAACGCCATATCTATTCTGCTCAAGTATCTATAATTGATCATACGTTGTATTATTGGGGATAGAAGGTTCACCTCCTGTGTACTACACACACACACACACACACACACACACACACACACACACACACACACACACACACACACAACCCCTTCCTCAGATGCAGCAGCAGCGATGAGGGGTTTAAGCACGTGATCCCTATACCCAGCATGTGGTGTGGTGGGATTAATACATTAATACTGCTCTCCCATATTCCCGCATCATAAAGGGATTAACGGTCAGGGACAGGCCATGTGCAGGCAGGACCACCCAACCATCTGAGATCACATGACGCCTGCGCTAGCATGCATGTGTGTGCATTAGTGCATGCGCATGTCTGTATGTATTATTGGATCAATTGGATTGATTAATTACCACACGCCACTAAAGTCCTTCCATTGGCAGATGATTAAGATGTATTCTCAATCTTTTCAGTGGAGTAAAGTAATGTAAGGGCGTAGTGGAGATCAGAGACAGCAGGTGGGGTTAGAGGGAGGGGTGGAGGTGGGGGGTGTGGGTGGTGGACGGACCGTGCTACAGATGTTTGCCAGTCTGGCTGCAGAGTGCAGATCCTGTAGGAATGCTTAGAACAGATCCCTGTCAGTCTATGGAGTGGACAACCTTGCATGGAGTGGATAACCTGGCGTTGATGGGAAACCTAGCATTGTCCTGCAGGATACAGTGAAGTGGAACAAGGGACACGACAGAGAGACAGAGAGAGAGATAGAGACTGCTGCTGACCATGGCATTGGTCTGTTTGGGTCTGGGGGGCTGCGTTCCTGTCCATTCTAAAGGTACTGTGTTGTGACACACCACTGTAGCTCTGCAACTCTGCATTATTATCTCTTCAGAATGCATCACATATTAACAACGCAGCATGTTAACTTGTGAGCATACTTGGCGATTTTGTGAAAATTACACACATAATAAGGATGCTATGGTTCAAGAAAAGTCATATGCATTTGTTGTTTGTGTACAGTATATATCCATTTTATGCATGTGTCCGTGTGTGTATACTGTGCTTTCAAACAGCAAATTGCTTTTCAAAAGAAGGAATTCTGGGCGAACAACAGTGTGCGAACAGCTCTTGTACTGTACATTACAGTATATCTGGACCGCAAGTGTTTGCTGCCTGCTATGACAAGTTGTCATCCACCACTACTACTACAGGGAGTGTGCTCTGCTGCGCTGACCCAGATTCTATCACTAATACGCGCTCTGCTGCTAATGACTTGAATAGGCCTACATCTGGACCACAGAGCAGAGAATTATACAGCTATGTGCTGGCAAAGAGCCGTGCTAGCAAGTAGGGCTGGCCCAACTTCAAGCACTGTGATTTCAGACTTTTTGACTTGCAATTAAATAAAGATTATTTTAATATTATTATTGCTTTTTAAAATATCATAATCAACCGGTTTAGTTGATTATAAAATGTCTATGATAATTATTTCATGAAAATACAAATGATCGATAGATACTGTAAGTTAACACAGTAGCAAAGCATTGACAGGAGGAAGGTCCTCTCCTCAGGTCAAACATGGGCAAAACAACGGGAAAGAGGGAAAAGGAGAGGGGAAAGCGAAGGGTGTAGACAAGCATACAGAGAGGCAGAGAGAGAGAGAGCTGAATGAGCTTGTGTGTGTGTTCATTTGCAGGTGGGCCAGCTGCAGAACTTGGCTAGGATGGGTTGGGTGTAAATGGCTCTGCTATTCATGCTAGAGAGGTGTATGTACAGTATGTGTTGAATGGGTGTAAATGTGTCTGAAAGAGTCGGATGTGTTAAATGGATTATTTAGATGTGTCTGCTAGGGGTGGACTTGTGCTTATGACTAATGGGGAAATGCACGTATAAATGTCATGAGTATGGCATGCAGAGGAGGCAGAGGTTGAGCAGAGAAGCAAGACCCTGTACAAACCTTGCTTGTGTACTGCCCGTGTTTTCGGCAAGCTGTGACGTGACGTTTTGCTTTTGTCAGTGACACTTCCGGCTTGTTCCTGCTTGCATTTTCGGCAGTGGCAGGCTGAAAATGCAAACCAAGTGTCATTGACACCCATTCAAAAAAGGAGGATGTGACGTCACAGATCTGCCGGAAACAGGGCAGTGCACAAGCAAGGTGAAAACAGGAAACAGGTAAAGACGTTGAGACACTTAGGAAAGGTGAACATTATGCAGAATCGTGGTTTACAGGAGAATATAATTTCTCTGTGGGATAACAAACTTATACAGACACTAAAAAGTCTCTGGAAAGTACACTCACATTCATCTTTTAGAAGTGCAAACTAGCCACAGCTAGTTTGCTAGTGTCAACAACTAGCCATCTAGTCATGCTAGAGGTGGGTGCGTCTAATAGATGCAGTCCTCACACCTTGATCTGTATAGGCCTGCACATCCGCGATAAACAGACTTAACATCCCTGAAACTAGGCTGCATCAAGGCTTTTACTGAGAAGGTATTCTTCCGGTTTGAGGGAAAGGAAGCTCACAGTGTGAGAGTTGTGCCCTGATGGCTACAAAACAATGACTACAGTAATATGTAACAATATTGTCTGCACCTGACCGGATCATACTGAAAACACATAGTTACACGGACCAGGCTTTCCTCTCAGGTGTAAAAGGTGATCATGTGAACGTATCATTGTGTAAGCTGTGCCTGTGATATCAGAGGTGGCAGTGCCTCAATGGTGAGTAGTCGGATGACAACCATGGTGAATTATGTAAACTGCCTTGGATAAAGGTGCTAAATTAATGCAGCATTTGCCTCACAGAGATACTTTTTGTATAGTGTGTGTGTGTGTGTGTGCGTGTGCGTGTGCGTGTGTGTGTGTGTGTGTGTGTGTGTGTGTGTGTGTGTGTGTGTGTGTGTGTGTGTGTGTGTGTGTGTGTGTGTGTGTGTGCGTGTGTGTGCGTGTGCATGTGCGCGCGTGCGTGCGTCATCATCAGATTCGATGGACAACCATAATAATACTGTGATTGTGAAATGTTCCCACAAGTATGTGATTGTAGATGTGTCTTTTTTGTCCCCACAGTGTCAAATCACAAGTAGTCTAAAGCCACTTTACATGTAGAACATAATGTTGCAGAACAAGTTGTAATTATCAGTTGTTTGGTGACCATGACTATCACATGATTATCATTATAATGTAGGTTTGAAGAACAGGAACAACCAAGATGACTCAACTTAGCAGGCTGTGTACTGTAGCTTTGTGACTCTCTTTGTGAAACGTTACTGGAGAAGTAGCAGCAATGTTAGTCTGATGATTTAATAACAGACACAATGCTGGACTTGATGAGCAATGAAAGGTTGCCTGGCTACTGAGGTACAATGCTGCTTTCAAGGACAAGTGCATGTGGAATTGTAAATGAAGGGATGGAAACAGGATTGATAGTGGAAGCTAAAGGGGCCTTGAAGAGATCAAACACAACATTCCTCTCCCTTTGTCTCTCTGTACCGCAGCGTCTCCCAACCCGTGGGCCGAGGCCCACCAGAAGGCCATGAGGATAACGCAAATGGGCCCTCAAATAGCCGGCAAGACTCAAGATTTTAATGGCAGTGTATCGTTGCTGCTGGGCAGAACCCCTTATCTCCACATCTTTAACTTCCGATATTTTGGGAGTAAATTAACACTCGCGCATCCTACAGTCAGGCTCACATGAAAGTATGAACAGTTGCAGATAGGGTGACCAGATCCCAACTCACCAGATGTGGGAACAAACAGTGAGTTTGTGTGGGACAATGTGGAACACATGCGGGGTCGTGTCAGACTGTCGCACAAATGAATAAATAGTACCCAATTTAGGTGTTTCTACTCTTCCCTTCACATTAACACTTAACAGAAATGTTTTTAAATTAACCATTTAGTGGACATTTACCTACAAACTATACACCTGGACAATATAACTGAACCAGGGCCAAAGCAACCAATAACAAACTAATAAAGAAATGTTATCAATGTATCCTCCTCCTAACAAAGACAACTACTGCAAGTCTGAAATTGTAGAGGCACACAATGAATGAATAAATCACCAGAAACATAAATAAAAGTTTGGTTGGCATTGGAGCCATCAAATGTGTCTGTCATAGCAGCATGAACACTGAACAGGCTATGCACTTTTAGGTTTTGTCCATCACAAACCAAATGGACCCTTACGGGTCTATCATAGGAGGAAAAATGGTGAAAAACAAGGGTTTTATCTCTGGCGCCTGTCAACCAATTTTACTGCAGATCCACAAATGCAAAAGGCTCAAAATAACCAAGTGACAGTTTTGGACATTATTAAGGTTTTTGACTGATAGTGAAAATAGAAGCTCGGCAGAGTAAACCTCATCAGGGGGAGCAGTGCCTTGCTCAACAACACTTCAACGCTAAATCAGTTGGATCAGTGCTTGAACCTGAAACCTTCTGTTTTAGTCCCCTGTCTGTAGGTATTAAGAAGCTGCAAGGAAAAGGAATGAGTGTCTTCTGCACATCTGCAGTGGATAAGAATTTAGCTGCCACCTGCTGGCATGGCATGGCATGGCATAGTCCTGTCTTGTTTATTTCAATCAGTGATGTAGAATAAGGGGGATATTTGCAGTTTAATTCATTGTGTGTTTATGTTTCTTTTTAATACTCACTTTAATGGCTAGTGTCATTTGTGTGTGTGTGTGTGTGTGTGTGTGTGTGTGTGTGTGTGTGTGTGTGTGTGTGTGTGTGTGTGTGTGTGTGTGTGTGTGTGTGTGTGTGTGTGTGTGTGTGCGCGCGCGCACACTGAGCATGTAGTGTCATGTATGTGCCAGTGGGTGGTGAATGGCAAAACCTGGCCTGGATCTCAGCAGGCAGTATGCTCTTGCTGGATGTGTATATACCTAGTGGAGAGGTAATATTAATCAGATGACATACTATGTGGTATGTCCAATGTAGGGCAGGATCAGGATTCAAGACAATATACCTGTGATGTTACAAATCAGTCCGTTTGGCTGGCTTTTCTTCACTTAATGTGATAGGTTGAAATGTCTGTTCTTCTTGATTGTTCTGGTGGGTTTCAGTTTACTCGTTTTGTTTGTTTGTTTGTTTGTGCATCAACTTGAACGGTGGAACTCCAAATTTGTTGCGCCCGCCAGCATGACAAAGAAGGAATGGAATACACTACAAAAACAGTAAAACACTAAAACCACTTGTATGCCGACCATGCAATGAATGTTTCCCTAGGGTTAATAATAAAAAAAAAAAAACATTTGTAACCCTCACTCTCTCTCTCTGTCTCTCTCCCCCTAGCGGTGTCTAATCTGGACATAGAGAGTAAGCTTTCGGCTCACTACCAGGCTCCATGGCATCAGCAGCACAACGTATTCCATCCATGTACCCGTGCACCATGTGTGGAGGAGCTACACAGACATGCCCAGCTCAGCCTCCGGGCCCTGCACCGAGGTGAAGGCACACACACACACACACACACGTGCGCGATGTATGCGATGTATGCACATGCATTTTAACATGATTTTAATAATAATATTGTATCTGACTATTTGGCATAAATATATACATTTTTTTTTTTTTTTTTAAGTGTTTTTTCATAATGCCATACCGAAATTATGGTTAAGTATGTCTATATATTGTTGGTATGGTAGTTAAACTGGTATGGTTGCTACTATATTAATTAACTCAATTCGCTGGGGACCCCAGTTGCTACCCAGGGACCGCTGTTTCGTCCTTTTGTGGAATATTGTATCTCCTATTTTTGATCTCTGCTGTAGGCACCCGCTGGCATAAACCCGTTTCAGATGCTCCTTGTCATGGAAGCAGTGATATTCTCCACTCATGTCCATGTGTTGTACTGTCCCACACACAGACGAACAGCAGCAGCAGCGTTCCAGCAGCAGAGAGCGGAGCAGAGTCACCATCTCTATATCAGTAGCACCTCCCATGCCCACCTTCCCCTCGCCACACACCATACGACGGCAGCAGAGGAGTCGACTGGCACGGGCGGTAAGGACCACGCTTTTGTCCCGGCTGCGGAATGGAATTACTAATGGGGCCCTTGAAAATTTTGAGGGGGGCCACAAAATTGTTGTTGTTTATGTAACCCTGAACAGGTTTTTATATATAGAAAACAAAGTGCTTTTGCTTTTCCCGGACGCCGGTCACCAGGTTGGGGTAGCCTAGCCTTCGTCACAGCTGGCAGGTGAATGGATAGATAGAAGCTAGCTGAAATGAGTGAGATCATAATTATATGCTATATTACTGAGAGGGGAACTGTGTGTTTCATATTGTTATTGCCATATCCCTTGCAAGTGTAATATTCCAACTATATATATCATATATTTTATATTTTTGTAGCTTTACATAGAACATAAACTAAGGGTGCACATTTTGCAACTGGGGGGGCTATGCCCCCTCAGGCCCCCCGTCGCGCCGGGTATGCAACGCATCAACGCTGTCGGCCAGACACCTCTTATCTCCATATTCTTATATTCTTTGGGTTTTTTCATAATTAGCTCATTTGCTACCGGTAGCACCATCTGGTGGCTGGGCTGGTCTGGACTGGTGACATGTTGTCAGAGCAAAGGACACAGGGCCGTTTCACTTGGGGGAAAAACAGGGGGTTACTAATCATTATTTAACAGATCCCGCAAATGTTACTTTGTTCACCCAAAACTGTACATTTTGTGACTGTCATCATGTTGAAGATGTTTAGTGAAATGAGCTGCAAAACAAGCTTGTTTTGATCAAAGCATGCAAGCATCAAAAGTAGCAGATATATGAGCTCGAAGATGCAGACCCAGTGCCTCTGAAGCATTTTCATTTCAAGGACCGCCAGAACTCACTAACCCAGAACCTTATCAACCTTGCTTTTGGATATACAAGGCGACCATGTGATGTATTATACATTTAAACTGCTGTTGCTCCACAAGGTGATTGTTTGAGAATGACTTCCATTTGTCATTCCTACTCCTCCTGTGTTGTGAGGGAACAATAGAACCCTGGCCTCCATCTCTCTTATTTCTGTTGGTTTCATTTTGTCGCTCATAGTCTAACTATTTTTATTAACTGCTATTATAATGTTTTTACAAAAGTAATAGCCACCGGTTGTCATGCCGGTATACTATTACCTATACATTTCATATCACTTATATGGCCTGCAAAACACACCGCTAACCCAGAGCCGCTTACTGGGTAAAGTCTTGTTCACTTCGACACACACTGAATGTTTTCACACTTGCATAGTCTACTGTTATAATTTTCTATGGTTCTTTACTCTAAAACCACTTTGCTGATCAAACTGATTTTTCATTGCATCATGATTGAAGTTCTCGAGACAGATAGCTCGAGAATTCTCGAGAAAGATACCTAGCATGACATATGCTAGCATTAGCCTTTTCTTGAGTTGTATTCTACCCAATTCCATCCCTGCACAAGCGATTTACCACGTATGGCAACATGGATATATTATTTGTGTTAATTAGGGACCCCCATAAGAGGAGATTTGTCAGGATTTGCCATTGTGAAAATGGTATATCTACAGGTTCACTTCACAGAACATCGCATTATTGTAGATCTGCTATTTTTGAGAAGACAAAACATATAACACACCACTCCTCCTTGTGGTGGGGGTCCCTGGCCGTGACCGTCTGAGGACCACTACCTACATCATACAACTGTACTAGATATTATTAAATTATAAAATATTTTTTTTATATTTATAGGAAACATTTATAGGAAAGATATATAATTATATTTATAGAGGCTGGTTAGAGCCTCTATGATTTGTTCTCTAATCAAGATGATACATAAAATTGTACAACAACATGCCATGCCATGTCATGCTAATGTTTTATTTTATTCTGATTGTTCTTGCAGCAAGAGAGAGCAGAAAGAGAGAGAGAGCTGGACTATCAACCCAGGAAGGTATGTCTGTGACATACAGTATATATGAACATAATCTGAAAATGTTTGTTTTGTTCTGGAAAATTCCAAAGCTTCCACACATCATGGCTATTAAAAAGTATTTTAAATTCCAACATAACGTAATAAGAGTTGGCCAGGAGTAGCTGTACTTATACTGCACATATACTAATTTTAACTTGATACACACATTTCAACTTGTGTTTGTGTTCCTGTGTTGTCTGTGACGGTGTTGAAGGAGCGGACAGTGAGAGAAACAGAGATCCAGACCACACTGAGAAAGGTAGTGTTACATTTTCAACTAGGGCTGTATTTTAATTTGGTACAAGTACAATATGTAACAATAAATTACTAAATAACTGCTAAGAACACATCGCTGTAGCCCTATTTTTTAACGTGGACACGTCCCTGTTCTGTTCTGTCATAATTGGTGAACTCAGCTATGATTGGCTCTTTTAGCTGTTCAGCGTATAACCAGATGGGCAGAAACCTCTTATCTCCACTGTTTGCATGTCTGTTTGCCCTACTTGATCAAAGTAGCAAAGTAGCATAGCTATATAGCTTTGCACATTTCAAGCTTGTGGATATGCTAATCTATTTTTTATTATGCATAAAGTATGAGTTTTCGACCTGACAGACAATATTATAATATTGATGTT
Source organism: Benthosema pterotum (assembly GCA_039105355.1). Classification (NCBI taxonomy): domain Eukaryota; kingdom Metazoa; phylum Chordata; class Actinopteri; order Myctophiformes; family Myctophidae; genus Benthosema; species Benthosema pterotum. The sequence continues at coordinate 38,222,045 of CM076966.1, forward strand.
GATCATAGTGTGTGTGTGTGTGTGTGTGTGTGTGTGTGTGTGTGTGTGTGTGTGTGTGTGTGTGTGTGTGTGTGTGTGTGTGTGTGTGTGTGTGCGTGCGTGCGTGCGTGCGTGCGTGCGTGTGTGTGTGTGTGTGTGTCATTCATAGGAGAGGCCAGGCAGAGACACAGACATTCAGACCATACAGAGAAAGGTAATATGAGAAGTGTAGTGTAGTAGCCTATAGCAGCCTAAAAAAAGATCTACAAGCCTACAACTGAAACTATATGTAACCTTCTATGTCATTCATTTTGTCTCATTCATTAACCAGACTGTACCATTGTTTTATTTTTGTGTACTTTGTTTACATAGTTTAAGTGCTTTCATCCATCCTTCCCTACTGCATGTTGCATCTTCCATCCATGGAGCAGAAAGGTACCACTTTGTAAGCATGAGTGATGTTCAACATCATTCTTCACACTCATTACTGGTCCCTTTGGTGACTTCTCATGTGTTGCTGATTTCACAATTTGTCTTCTCAAATCTCATGTCATCTATACTCATACTCATACTCATATTCAGGGGTGTCCACACTTTTTTGACTTGTGAGCTACTTTCAAAATGACCGGCTCAACAAGATCTACACACCAAAAATGTAATTGATCCAATTACTGAAAAGTCTCCCATTGAAACTTTGAGCTTTGAAATAGTTGGTCATGGTGTTACTTACTGTAATAGTGTTTAAGAATAATGCACTTATAATGAAAAATAGAGGGGGAGAATTGGAAGGTTTTCCTGTATATGCTATTACTGATGTTTGAAAACAGTATTTGAGGTTTGAGTTGAGAGTTTGTGAACTGGCAAAACGTTGGTCAAAGTAACAATTATTCTCCATTTTCTAATTGTGTGGACTCTTGGAAATTATGTAATTCAGATGTTTAAATATAATTTAACTCTTGAGAGTGTAAAATGGATCCAAATGGACAGTAAGGGTCCATTTGGTTCCATTTGGTTTCATTTTAACGCTCTCAAGAGTTACAGATCTATAAAAGTGCTGGGGGAACTGTCATGTGATCTACCTGCACGGCCTGTGTGATCTACTGGTAGATCACAATCTACCTTTTGGGCACCCCTGACATTTAACACGTTGTATCCAAATTGAACAAGATGACACGCGGACAAAACAGACAAAATTGGAACTGAAACACTATACAATTGAACCTGATAATGTGGAATTCTCTTCGTATTGAGCAAGATTTGCAACAGCACTTGAAAATATCTGCAGTTGCAAAGACATGTGTGGACTCTCTCTTAAAATGATGCGCTGTGACCAAGCTCCACCAGGCATGCATGTTGTGTGCAAGATCCAATTGACATCAACTATGATTGATACCAGCTACACTTGGCACACAGATACATAGACAGGGGGGATGTGTGTCTGGGGGGGATGTTCATGTGTGCGCAGGTGGAGCTTGCACACATTACACACCTACTTTGAAAAGCCTGGTGTAGCTCAACTGTAAGGTGTTTTAATACACACACGCTACTACCCCTAATCCCTAATGTCCCTGTGTGTGTGTGTCCAACAGTCTACCTCAACGGAGGAGCCAGAAGGAGGTGAGCTGGTGCCAGCAGCAGGTCACAGGACCAAGGGCCCCGCTCCTCAACCTCCCACTGCACAAGCAGACAAGCAGACCCACTGGTCCAAAGATGCTGCCCCCACATCAGAGCAGAGGACACGGGACGCTGTCCCGGCCTCAGAGCAGAGGACACGGGACGCTGTCCCGGCGTCGGAGCAGAGGACACGAGACGCTGTCCCCGCATCGGAGCAGAGGACACGGGACGACCAAGCCATCTCCTCCTGCATCATCCCAATCAATGTCACAGGTAGTGGTATCTGTTCATGTAGCGGCACATTTTATTTATATGCATTTATTTAATTTCCTTTAACCTCACTTTCAGGTGTGTGCAACTCTATGACCCCAATGAATCTCTACTTTAACCCTCTCAATGCTAATTTAATTCTGGCAGTGTTGTTTGTCATCCAACTGTTTGTAGTAACAGGCAAAGAGTAGCAGCTAATTGCAGGACTGTCTGCTGAAGTAATAACCTAGAGGCCAATGGCAAGAGGGTCATACTTACGTTGCTTCCTGACTCTAGAAGGAGGGGGCGGGTACAATATTAGGAGACGGGAAGAATGTTGGAGTCTATTCATTTCCAATGGTAATGAATAGACTCCAACATTCTTCTTCTAGAATGAACGTGAACACAACTTATGACCCATTCCTTAACTCCATGGACACTGAACTAAAAATACTGGACCTGGTCATCACAAGGCATATAATATTTACAGCATATTCATAGTAAAATGGCTTCTTTTAGCTAAACAAATCAGAAGAAATTTCACTTTGTTGTAAATTATTCTTCATCCCACCACCCAACTCTCGGAGATTTGTTAGCAGTCAGGAGGAGTCTCTTTGTAATCTGCAGTTTGACATACAACAGATAGGGGGCTCTGAGAGAAAACATGACTTACTTAGGAGACCATTTGTAGGCTTTGTAGTCCATGTTGCCTATATAGTGGCGCCAATGGGAGTATGCCTATCTTTATACATAGAGTATCTTTGGTATACCATCTCCTGTTATGAACCTGGATGTGAAGTTGATGCATCGTACAACAAAATGGAAGTGAATGGATGGCAGCGTAGCCGAGTGGTTACCAAGGGGTACTACAAGCAAAAAAGGAGTTAAATAGGATAATTTACAGCAGTGGTGCCCATTTGACTTGTTTGAGAGCTTCTTTTAAAATAACCGTCTCAACAAGATCTACAGATCAAAAAAGTGATTAGCCCATTGCTGAAAATAGTTTAAACATTAATTCCAAGCCCCCCTATGAAGTGGGAGCGATGATTTTACTTACTGTCATGTAGTGTTTAAGAAAGACACAGTGAAAATGCTGGGGAGATGGGGAGAATCGGAAGGTTTTCTTGTATATGCTACTACTTATGTTTGAAAACAAAGTATTTGGGGTTTGAGTTGGTAGATCACAATCTACCTTTTGGGCATCCCTGATTTACAGGATCATGTGTTGTGTGTTCAGGTGTTGGATTCGACAGGGAGGCTAGTGCACGCTGTTCTCTGGTTCACTCCCAGTCCGTTCTTCAGAGGAGGAGGAAGTTACGGAGGAGGAAGACCATCACGGGGATACCCAAGCGAGTCCAACAGGACATGGGTGTGTAGATGCTATTTGTACATCTAGGAAGACCATAGAAGACAGGAAAGCACCATAGGCAGCAAAAATAAACAAAATAAAAGTGTTCTAATCAACATGTTATATCTGCCCTTGCAGATTCAGACGAGTCGCCGGTGGCGAGGGAGCGCACGGTGATTGTACATGCAAACCCCCATCAGTTATCTCTGTGTGAGGAGGAGCTGTCGCTCACCGGACGCCTCCATCACACGCGGGACTCTGGCTGCCAAACGGATGACTTCCTCATCGCATGTAAGTATTTCAATCACAGCACACCCAAACAGGACCGGATCTACCATATTGGCAGGGGGCATGGGAACCAGGGGGCCTTCGAAAAACATTTTTGTGGACTTTGCCAGGAAATTAGAAATTATCCCAGGAAATTGTGCCAATTAGGTAATTGGCACAGGGATGAAAAAATGGGTTACAAAATCGTGGGGGTAAAACAAGAACTTGTGGCACACATTTCCCCTGTTAATGCAAATGAAATAAATGGTGTCTAAAATAGTAATTAGTGTTTTATTGTTGGTCAGAAGGCAGCTGAAATGTGCAATCATGTGCAAAGTATCAACAGTGTGCTATAGATTGGCCGAGAATAGGGCAATATTTTATTAAAATGCCCCAAAATGGCAAAACCTCTGTGCATGTGTGCACACAGGTCTGCACGTGGATGTGCAGGGAGTCCTATCGAGCTTCAGTGCCCAGGGGCACTCAGAGGTGTTAATCCGGTCCTGCACCCAGTGCATTAAAAAAACAACACAAAGAACAGTGAATGTCATGGTGGTGGTAGCAGCCGTAGTTATGTGAATGATCATCCCTGTCTCTGTCTGTCCGTCCGTTTCTCCCCCCAGCCACGGCGGCTCCGTCCAGACGGCGAATCAGAGCAGCGCAGCGTTGCCACCAGGGGATTCCCGCCTCGCTCTCCCACTCCACGGGCAACATCTCCTCCCTGGGCGACCAGTCGGACTCGGCGTACGGCAGCGCGGCGGCCAACGGCGGGCGGCTGCGTTCGCGCAGCCTGCCCAGGGAGGGCGGGCGGCTGATGGACAGCGACGACGACGACGACGATGATGACGACGACAACTACGACGACGACGATGACGAGGAGGACGAGGAGCTGTCGCCGTACGAGGCGGAGGACTTCATCCCCGGCGGGCCCAGCCCCAGGATGATGATGATGATGATGAAGGACGAGGAGGAGAGCACCGACGACCAGGCGGCGCCCGAGCCGCTGCAGCTGGGCAGCCTGAAGAGGCTGCAGCGCTCTGGGGAGAGAGGCGGCGGAGGAGGGGGCGGTAAGGATGCTGTCGCAAAAGTCATATTCATGTGACTTTTCATATCAGGGGCGGATTGGCCATCTGGAGTACAGGGAGTTTTCCCGGTGGCCTGCGCCACCTAGTGGCCTGGACAAGATCCAAAATGCGCTAGATGCTCGCCTGGAACATACAGATCAAAATGACCATTAATCTTCTACATTCTCTAGTTGTGTAGACTAAGTTGGGCTAATTCACATGATGAATATTTTAACTCTTGAGGGTGTAAAAAATGTTTACATTCTCAAGAGTTACATCTGGTTAACCATCCCGAAAACAGCACTGTCAAACAGTGGTAATATATGATGATAATTTATGAACTAGACTTTTGTCTCTATTAGTCGTTCTATGGAATCTATGGAGTATCAATTCCATTCATTTATACTATATTATGTGAGATCAAGACTTTTATTAAAAACTTAAAAGAAAAAGAAGAAGAAATGAGTTCTTTCAAAAGTATTCAACAAACAATGCAAACAATGCAAACGGCTTGCATTGCCATATAGCTTCACAACTGTAATAACTTTGCCCACACTAATGGTGATTTTCATATGGCCCCTAGGTGGCAGCCCGGAACACAGCTGGATGGAGAGAGGCCGCTCTCGCTTGCCACGCAAAGCTGACATGGGCAGCTGTGAGATCTCCTCCAGCTCCGACACCTTCAGCAGCCCCATCCACTCTGTGTCCACCCAGGGTTAGTGGACTTATGCATGGGTTTGCACTCTGTGCGTGTGTGTGTGTGTGTGTGTGTGTGTGTGTGTGTGTGTGTGTGTGTGTGTGTGTGTGTGTGTGTCTGTGTGTGTGTGTGTGTGTGTGTGTGCGTGCGTGCGTGCGTGTGCGTGTGTGTGTGTGTGTGTGTGTGTGTGTGTCAGACTGGGATTGCAGATCTGTTCAATATTTCATGTAATATTCCGTCCTAATTGGCTAACATTGACTTCAAAGTTTGTGTGAAAGCATGACACCACAAAATGCCACACTTTTCACATATTATGACCATGAGGACACAATAACCTCCCTGCTATGGCGGATGTCTGTGCTCCAAGCAGCCCTGGGGAGTATGTCACAAAATTTAGATTAGGGATTAGGCCAGGATTTAACAGTCATCCTGGTTTATTATATCCTGGATCAGCGATTAACTGGCTTCAAGGAAACTGGTTAATCTTGCCAGATTAACTTGGCCAGCTAACCTGGATATGCTGAGGCTTGATTCAGTTTCATGAAAGCAATGCCACACTAGATACCCTGGAAACAGATGCTGTGGACTGGCTAACAGCCAGGTTTAGTCTAATCCCGATGCATTTACTGTTTATTAGGCAATCAATCTGATCACAAACCAATGAGTTTTAACACACTTATTCAATTATGGGTTTATGTTGCCTTATTTTGTCAGTCTGCATTCTGTTGTGTTGTTGAGAGTAATATCTTTACTTTACGTATGACCCCTTAGAAAAAAGTAGTAGTGTTACATTACTTATTACTTGAATCAAATCAAATATATTACACATTACAATATTAATTTCCCAATTCCCCCTCCCACCGGCAAAGGAATAGAGATGTACAACACAATCTGTTTAGTGACAACATGCGACAACTGCGATAACTTGTAGTGTATGTCCTGTGTGCAGAATGCTACAGTGCAACTCTGTTGTTATCTGTTGATAGCTTGTAAACATGTTCTATTTTTACATGCCAACAAGAAACTCGAAAATGTAAAGAGGCCTGTTTTGGCAGAGTAACATATTACTTATTACACATTTTGGCAATATCTTTATCTTTACTTTACTTTTGCTGTTATTAGTATGTAATATTTAATTCATTACTGCCCAACACTGCTACCTACCTACAGTACGTACAGTATAACAAGCATGTGTCCACCGTGCGCCACAGGGGTCCTGGGCAGCCACGTGGACCACAAGGAGGACCACCAGTCGTCCAGTGGGAACTGGAGCGGCTCCAGCTCCACCTGCCCCTCCCAGACCTCCGAGACCATCCCCCCTCCCTCCTCCCCGCCGCTGACAGGCTCCTCCCACTGTGACTCGGAGCTGTCACTCAACACTGTGCCCAACGCCATTGATGAGGGCTTCACCATGGACTCTGACCTCAGGTACATTATGTCCATTATGTTCCATTGGTACACAAATGCATTCTTCTATGATACAATAAAGCAGTGGTTTTCAACCTTTTTCATCCCAGGGACCACCATTTATTCAGAATTGGAGCCACGGACCACCATTTGAGGACACTTTAGCCCCACAGTCCCCATAACTAAAGATTTCTTTTGGTTCTCTCCATGACCATTAATCTTCTAATTGTGTAGATTTGGACTCATTCACATGATGAATATTTTAACTCTTGAGAGTGTAAAAATGAAACCAAATGGACCCGCAAGGGTCCATTTGGTTTCATTTTTACATTCTCAAGAGTTACATCTGGTTAACCAACTTAGCTGGGGACCACCTGGAACCCTCTCAGGGACCACTGGTGGTCCCCGGACCACCTGTTGAAAACCCCTGCAATAAAGGAACCTCCGCATGTCTGTCCATCCATCCACCTGATTCACATTTTCCTCACTTGGTGTGCCGAGCAAATTCATCTGAACACCAACATTAGTAGGTATTGGTCATTGTCAGTCATATCTGTATACAGTATATACTGTATATGACCCTTTCTGTACTGTTATCGCGTTTTGGTGTTCTAATCAATATTTTATACTCTTAGCTATTGAAAAATAGCAGATCTACCAAGATCATAGCGTGCCACTCGGTGAGAAATCGTGAAAATGTGGCGCAAATCTTTGAATATATTATTTCAGAAGCAAACATATGAACTAAAATCTTTGCTTCTGGGGGATCCCTAAAACCGCAGCCAAATATAGATAATTCTCGTGGTCGTTGGCATGAAATATGTTAAGAAACACTGACACAGGAACAAATGGGGGGGGGGGGGATCTAGCAACAGAAAGTAGAATCTACTGCCAAAAACACAAATCTAGCTTTGGAAAGTAGAATCTAGGGCTGGGTACTAGAATCAAGCATCAGAAATTTGACCCATGTTGTCTTAGTCAAGACAAATTGGTTAAAGACATCTACAGTATTTGTCAATATTTGTTAAGAATAAAATATTTGATAAATAAATATAAACAATTATTTTTACGTGAATGAATTATCAACTAATCAAAATGCCACGGTGGTGTCATTTCCCTGTCCTCAGGCCCCAGAGCCAGGGTCACAGGTCAAGCTCCTTTACGTCGTCGGCCACGGACCAGCTGGACGACGCGGGGGTCAGCACGGCCAGCGAAGGGGAGTGGACGTACCCCGCGGACCAGGACCACACGGACCCGGACCAGGAGCCGGAGCAGCAGAGCCACGGCCAGGGCCAGAGCCGCGGGTCCACCCAGGGCTACAGCCCCAAACACACTGTAGACGCCCAGCAGTGCTTCAGCGCCGACACGACCAGCAACACTGACAAAGAGCCTGGCTCACTGTACGCCTCGGACCCGGACGGCTTTTATTCCTCCTCGTCGGCGCATTTCGAGGAATGCGCTCAGACCTACGGAGGATACACATACTATGCAGCCCCGGGCTCCGACTGTGGCCAAACCAACACTGTGGCAGCACCGGTAGCCCACGAAGTTTACACGCAGGCCCAGGCCGACTTCAGAGCCGGCACCATGAGCCTGGGCAGGACCTGCCGTCCGGTGAGGAAACCAAAAGCCAAACCTCCGCCGCCCGCGCGGAGCTCGTCGCTGAAGGAGCCGCCGCTGCCTCCACGCGGCGGCCGCGTGGACGTGGGAACGGACGCGCGGGAGGATCAGGAACAACCAAAGAGCGCTAGTGAACAAGACCTCGCCTTGTCTTCCAGGGAGAAGAAGCTGGAGTTGGAGCTGGAGCTCGGGGCGCCTCCGGAGCCGCTGGAGACCTCCTGTCTGGTGGCGGAGCCTCTCGGGGCGTGGGGGATGGGCCTGGGCAACGCGGCGGACATGGTGGAGCCCATATCCTTCAGCTCCGCCGACACGCACTCGTTTAAAGACGAAGGCGCCGTGCAATCCGACTATGCAGATCTGTGGCTACACAACAACGAAGTGCGGTCCGGCAACGGCGAATACACGTCCATGTCCAACTCCAGCACGGCCACGGGCACCACCGTCATGGAGTGCATCAAGTCCCCGGACAGCTCCTCGTCGTCCTCGGACACGCAGGCCCAGGCGGTCCCCCAGGCTCCGGGCGCCAGGGCGTCCAGCCCGCCCCTGCCGCCCGGAGACGGAGACTTCAAGCTGGGCTCGCCCGAGAAGCTGGCCGGCCTGGCCTCTCCCTCCAGCGGCTACTCCAGCCAGTCGGAGACCCCCACCTCCACCTTCCCCTCCTCCTCGGCGGCGTTCTTCCCGGGACCCCTGCTGTCTCCCACCAGCGGCAAGCGGAAGCCCAAAGTGCCAGAGAGGAAGTCCTCCCTGTCCTCGCTGCAGCACTTCCCCAGGGACGCCGCGTCCGTCGCCGGCGCCTACAAGAGAGACCCGGACTTCCCCCCGCCCCCGTCGCAGCTGGACCTGAGCGTCCTGCACGGAGCTCACGCCAGACACACGCTGTCGCACCGGACGCACCACCACCACATGCACACGCTCTACCACAGCAAGCACAGAGCCGCCGCCGCTGCCGCCGCCGCGTCCGTCGGTGCTAAGAGCTCCGTGGCCGAGGCCCTGACCTCCAACCCTCTGGCCTCCCACCCCATCCCTCTGATCCCCAGCTCCAACCTCCTGGCCATCACGCCCTCCGCCCTGCGCTCGGTGCAGCTGCGCTCCGTCAGGCGCTGCACCGACGCTTCCGGCGCCGCAGACCCGGACACGACGGCGGCGGGCGGCGGCGGAGCCGACGCCGCTACCAGACCCAAATACCACGCCAGCAGCTCCTCCTCCTCCTCCACCACGCTGGCCCCGCCTCCCATCAGCACCAGGCCCCCGCCCCCACGCAGGCCGCCGCCCCAGAGGCCTCCCCCGCCCCCAACGCAGGAGCAGCCCACCTGCTCCCCCGAACACTCGCACCACCCGCCCCACCCCCAGCGCCACCCCGACGGGCCGCCGCCCTACGAGAGCCTGCGGCACAGGCAGGACCACCGCTACGGGCCGGGGACCCTCTGGGCCATGACGGCCTTCAGGACGCGGGTGGAGCCGTCGTCGCTCCTGGTGGACGACAGCTCCCCCATCCACCGGCCCGTGCCCCGCGCCCCCAACCCCTCGCCCGTGGACCTGCACACGCACATCCACTCGCACACGGAGTTCAGGGGGCTGGCGCACGCCTCGCACCCCGAGTTCAGGGTGCTGGGGGAGCGAACGTTCTCCCAGGACGAAGACGAGGACGAAGACGAGGAGGAAGAGGAGGAGGAGGAGCCGGTGAGTCGGTTATTTACTCCATTATGATTAGTGAATATTCTGTCAATTACTTTAAATATTGAATATTCAATTATAGTACTTTTTTGATATATCAACGAAACAGCATTACTGTTATAATTGACAGAGGTTTTCAACCAGTGGTCCGGGGACCACCAGTGGTCCCTGAAAGGATTCCAGGTGGTCCCCAGCTGTAAATAGTGGACAGTTGGTATATTCTCAACAATTAAATTATATTTAAAGATCTGAATTCCTTAATTTTCAAGAATCTACCCAATGTAAAAGGATTGTTATTTTGACCAACGTTTTGCCAGTTATCGCTACTAAATTGTTTACACAAATTTGAAAATCCTTAGTTTTGGGTCCAAGAGAGTACACTCAGCATCAAATGGTGGTCTGTGGCTAAAATGCAGAATAAATGGTAGGCCCTGCTATGAAAAAGGTTGAAAACCACTGAACTAAAGGGAATATTTAGATTAAAGAAGTTGTTAGGTACTGTACAGTATATACCAGCAGCGGTAACATTTTTGAGTGGTGCGTACCACTCCTATAGGAGGCTATGTTCCTGTAAGAACGGCGGTGTCCGAGTAAAAATGCCAGGTCCTTATTATAAGCTGTACTTTGCACTGTAATTTTGTTATGTAATGTTTTGCATCGCATTCTTCTGAAAAGATTTCCGATTTTTAGAATTGGTCCTGTTCGGTACTTTGTCATACAACAGTGTTGTATGAAACTAGCGAACATGTTGTAGATATTTTCCCTTTTTTCTTTCTTTCTTTTTACATTTTTGTAGAATTTATCAAAAATCGTTTATAATTAATCGATAATAATTATTAGTTAATTAACTGATTATTATTATTATTATTTTATATAATGGATTGAACTGATTAATTGCACTCCTACAGGTGAGAGAGCCACCACCACCGACGAGGGCTTTGTGCTCCAGGCATGCCCCATGCCTGCGGGCAGACCACCCGCCTCCCCCGGCGTACGAATTTGCCGGGGCATCGTCCCACTCGGACATTGGGGGGACTCACTCATCCCACTCAGACTCAGGGCCCTGGGCGAGTTCAGTCAAAGTGCCTGCTACCACGGCGGAGACATCGCACCCTTATCCAATCAGCGATGCGCGAGAAGGAAGACACGACGAACAGGAAGAGGAGGAGGAAGTGACATCATCAGGTGCCACCAGAAGTGCCCATCATCATCATCAGCAAGTACACGAGGGCAGAGACGACTCCACCACTCCTGACACCGAAGACTACTTCAGTAAAGGTAAAACCTCTTGTTCTCCCATTAGACCAGGGGTATCTAAACGCTTGTCTTCCGACCCACATAATGTGTTGGCCATACTTTTTTCCATCACTGGTTACACCCAATATACATGTGATGGGGATGGTGCATGTTACATCCAGTGTAACATGTGATAGTGATGATTCTTCCCAGTATAACATGTGATAGTGATTATTCTTCCCAGTATAACATATGATAGTGATGATTCTTCCCAGTATAACATGTGATAGTGATTATTCTTCCCAGTTTAACAAGTGACAGGGATGATGCTTCCCAGTTTAATGATATGGATGGTGAATGTTGCAGATTCCACTCCCAGTGACAATTCACTCTCCCCTCTGATGGACGACACCAAAGTGGACGATGACATCATTTTCACCTCACCCAATAAGACCCGCACCACCGAGGATCTGTTTGCTATGATACACAGGTAGCGTACTTTGATTTTCTCTGCCAGGGGTGTGTGTCTGTGAGCAGTTAATCTCTGGCAACGTTGATACCACAGATACATATATCATGGGTGGTAATATGGTGTAACTCGTGTCAGTACTTCTTGCACATTCTGTCCAAACATCATGTCTCTATGTCAGTGGTTCTCAACCAGTGGTCCGGGGACCACTGGTGGTCCTTGAGAGAGTTCCAGGTGGTCCCCAGCTACAACATAAATGATGGAAGTTTACCAGGTGTAACTCTTTGAGACCGTAAAAATGAAACCAAATGGCCCCAAAAATGAAAACAAATGGACCCTTGTGGGTCCATTTGGTTTCATTTTACACTCCCAAGAGTTAAAATATCCATCATGTGAATTATTAAGTCTACACAACTAGAGAATGTAGATGATTAATGGTCATTTTGATCTGTGTGTTTGCCTGTTTTGTTTCCCAAATCTACCCTGGAATTGTGGACAAAAGCAAAACAAATCTATAATTTTCGATTACCATTGCCATGGTATCAAAAAGTTTCAAAACCACTACTCTATGTGATCAAGACGGATCTGTCCGATTTTTCATATTACATCAAGGATGGCTAAGATTGGCTTTCAAAGTTTGGACTGGTCCCTGTTTGATTCAAAATGTCAACAGTATGACTGTTGTACTGTATATACTGTTGTTAACTAAAGGTAATCATTGTATCTATATACCATGTACTGATGACTTTCTCCATTCCATTCAGATCCAAGAGGAAGGTCCTGGGCCGTAAGGATTCTGGAGACTTGAACGTGAAGTCTCGGCTGTGTCCTGCGGCGCCGGTGGCCTCCAGCACCGTCCCCGTTAACGTCATCCCTCCGGCCCCTCCTCTGACCATGGCGGCCAGCCTGGCCACTCCTGCCGGGGCCCAGCGGACCCCGGTCCCCATCTACCGCAGCGCCAAGAAGTCCAGCACCTCCAACGAAGAGTTCAAGCTACTGCTCCTGAA